>CM056784.1:23000000-23500000 GCA_029852875.1 Mythimna loreyi | reverse complement strand
GTTTTGATATCCGTATTTTTACGGATGGAAGCAAGATCGGAGGGGGGGTCGGCGCTTCACTATCCATATGGAATGGTGAGGCCGAAACCAGAGCTCATAAACTTGCCTTATCAAATTACTGCACAGTTTACCAGGCTGAACTCCTGGCAATAGCAAGGGCAACTAGGGAAGTAGGCAAGCTCAAGGCTTCAACTTTTGGAATTTTCAGCGACTCAATGGCAGCTCTTCAAACACTAGTAAACCCAAATTCACGCCATCCTCTTGCTGTAGAAGCTAGGGATAACATTAGATCTGCATCCCGCCAGAACAAGGTAGTGACCTTGTTCTGGATAAAAGCTCATGTGGGGCTACAGGGAAATGAAAGAGCTGACCAGCTAGCAAAAGAGGCCGCTGAAAACTCCAAAAGAAAGCCTGATTACGACCAGTGTCCGGTATCATTCGTCAAGCGGAGCATACGTATGGCCTCGATTGACGAATGGAACCATAGATATGTTACTAGTGACACGGCATCTGTCACGAAACTGTTTTTCCCTGACGTGCGCACAGCCTACGGAATAACCAGAAAATTGGGAATCAGCGCGATAAACACACAAATTATGACGGGGCACGGTGGATTCGCCGAGTACTTGAATCGTTTCAAGCTCAAGGAGAGTCCATCGTGCATCTGTGACCCAGAAGTTTGCGAAACGGTCCCGCATATATTGTTCGACTGCCCTCAATTCGACACGCATCGCTTCAACGCCGAGCAAATCTTGGACATAAAAATAACCAAGGGAAACCTTAATTATATAATGAAATGTAAAAATAGGGAAATGTTCCTAGAATACAGTAAATATGTAGCGCAAAAGGTAATAGATCGAAATAAGACCGCATAAGTAAATATGCTATCATAATATAGTGCATTATATTAGGAGCTAGCATAGCAATTGAAGAACTAGAAATAGGAAATAAATAACAAATATGTGAATAAAATAATATATATATAAGTAATGTTCCCCGTTTTGTAAAACTAGAATAAGTTTAATTATAAGATATTGGTAATGTATAAGTGTTAAGATTAAGTATCATAAAAATACCTACCTTTACCACATGTAATGTAACACCCATGTAATGTAGAATAGAGAAATAGATTAAGAATAAACTCAGAAATGTAAATGTAGAAATAGGAAACTAAGTATAAGAATGAAATTGTAAAAATAAAAACAGTCTACCCAGTTACTGAAATAACCCTAAAGTAAGAATTAAGTAATAAAGAGAAAGTAAAAATATAAAAACCTTGGCTTAGTTAGGATGATCTTAGTTGGGAATCCCACCCAAAAATGGCATAAGAGAGGATGAATGAATGAAAGATCTAGTATGAAGAATGAAAGTGCGAGAGGCATAAACGCGAGAACTGGTATGGATGGCAAATATATTGGCTAACATAGGCTCCGACCAAAGTCGGAGGTAGGAGCATAAAAAAAAAAAAAAAAAAAAAAAAAAAAAAAAAAAAAAAAAAAAAAAAAAAAAAAAAAAAAAAAACCTAACCTAACCTAACCTAACCTAACCTAACCTAACCTAACCTAACCTAACCTAACCTAACCTAACCTAACCTAACCTAACCTAACCTAACCTAACCTAACCTAACCTAACCTAACCTAACCTAACCTAACCTAACCTAACCTAACCTAACCTAACCTAACCTAACCTAACCTAACCTAACCTAACCTAACCTAACCTAACCTAACCAAGACCAAGGCAATGCTGGTAACGCGCAAACTAAAGCATGACACCCCATGTCTCAAAATGGGCGGGGTGGACATTGGCATGTCTGAGGAAATCAAACTGCTTGGTCTCACCATCGACCACAAGTTGACCTTTAACACCCACGTCGCAAACGTCTGCTCCCGAGCCATCGGTATTTATAAGCAGCTGTCGAGGGCCGCTAGAGTCAGCTGGGGTCTGCATCCGGAAGTCATCCGCTGCATTTACACAGCCGCAGTCGAACCCATCATCCTGTATGCAGCGAGCGCGTGGTCGCCGGCCGCATCCAAAATTGGGGTCCAGAAGAAGCTGAACGCCGTCCAGAGGAGCTTCGCGCAGAAGCTGTGCCGAGCCTATCGCACGGTCTCTCTACACTCTGCTCTGGTGCTGGCAGGGATACTCCCTCTCGACCTCCGAATCCGAGAGGTGGCCTCACTGTATGAGGCCAAGAGGGGGTTACCACATCCGGCACTAGGGGACAGGGAGATCGAGCGAGTGGCATCGGCACTGCAAATGCCACATCCGGCTGAGCAGGGGGCTATCGCACTGCGACGCCTGGTAGACGAGGAACAATATAATGAGCACCGCAATTATGCGGTGCGTATCTTCACAGACGGCAGCAAGATTGAGGGAAAGGTCGGGGCCGCACTGTCCGTGTGGACCGACCAGGCCGAGACCAAGGCCCTCAAACTTGCTCTGCCGTCTTACTGTACCGTCTACCAGGCTGAGCTCTTGGCCCTCTGTGAAGCAGTGAAAGAAGTCCTCAGAAGGACTGAGACGGCGTTCGCTATCTACAGCGACTCCATGGCAGCTCTCCAAGCAGTCGTGAACCCCGAAGCCCTCCACGCCCTCGCCGTGGAAACGAGGGACGCCATCCGCCGCAGCAATACCCAGAACAAGAGCGTCTCCTTGTTCTGGGTCAAGGCTCACGCGGGGCTGGAGGGCAACGAGAGAGCCGACTCGCTCGCCAAGGAGGCTGCCCTAAGGAATAAGCGGAAACCCCATTACGATAAATGCCCGGTTTCATTCGTTAAGCGTACGATCCGTATGGATACCCTCAGCGAATGGAACCGGCGGTATCGTACTGGGGAAACGGCGGCCACAACCAAGTTATTCTTCCCGTGCGCGATCGCTGCATACAGGACGGTGCGGAAGATAGGGATGACCAAGGAGCTGACCCAGGCTCTAACAGGGCACGGTGGGTTCTCCGAGTACTTGACTCGTTTCAAGTGCAAGGACAACCCAGCGTGTGCCTGCGACCCCGACAAGCAGGAGACTGTCCTCCACCTGCTTACGGAATGCCCTGTATATTCCTCCCACAGGCACAATTTTGAATCGAGCGTCGACATGAATGTGACGAAAGAAAGTCTCCACTTTTTGCTGGAAAATTCAAAAACTCGACAAAAATTCGTTGAATATATTACAGTCATTGTTAGTCGCGTTAACAAACGAAATAAATAGCGACACACATAATTACGATTCAATAAAATTTAATTTATTATAATTTTATTTTAACATATTTATCATTATTATTTATTAATTAATTGACAATTTTAGTGAAAAATGCAATAAAATGACTACGGATTTAAAAATAACAATAATATTACTTATTTAATTTATATACATAGTTTGACAAATTTTAAAATATAATGCGACTTAATGACTTCAGTTTTTAATATTTATAATTATCATATTATTTATTTATCCTTAATCTACAGTTAAATAAAAATTTTATTGATGAATAATACCTACAGCCCCTAACAACGTCCCTGCGTATCCTGACGGCAGGGGGCCTTTCGCATGGCGGGAGTGGTTTTTAGCCGGTAGGAGTCCGGCACTACCCAGACTGCCTTCACAGTAGGGTGGTCTGGGTGTCCATGATGGATTTTCCATTCCCGCCAACACAAAAAAAAAAAAAAAAAAAAAAAAAAAAACCTAACCTAACCTAACCTAACCTAACCTAACCTAACCCCACAGTGAAAAACCACAACTGCCTTCACCCCCTGGCAATGGATGCGAGAGAGAATTTAACAGCTGCTTCTCTCCAGAACAAGGTAGTGGACTTGTTCTGGATCAAGGCTCACGCTGGGATTGAGGGTAACGAAAGGGTGGATCAGCTGGCAAAAGAGGCTGCCATCTCGAGTAAGAAGAAGCCAGAGTACGATCTCTGCCCTGTCTCATTCGTCAGGCGTTGCATTCGTTCGGCAACGCTTGACGAATGGAATAGCAGATACAAAACCGGTGCAACGGCTTCTGTAACCAAAATGTTCTTCCCAGATGCGGTGGCCGCGTACAGGATAGTCAGGAAGCTACAAATAAATGGGATCCTGACTCAGCTTATGACAGGGCACGGTGGATTCTCCGAATACTTGCATCGTTTCAAGTGTAAGGAGAGTCCATCGTGCATTTGCGATCCTAATACTGCAGAGTCAATATCACACTTGCTGATGCGCTGCCCTGCACACGATTATGAAAGAATCCAAGTAGAGCAAGAAATAGATACAGATCTGAATGAAAATAGCATAGGGGAAATAATGACAGGCAAAAAGAGAAGTATATTTTTGGAGTACTGCACAAAAATTGTTAAAAAAGTAATAAAAAGAAACAAGACCAAGACGTAAAGTATGCAACCACAATATAGTAGACTATATTAGTTAAGCATATAAAGGAAGACAAAAAAGTAAATAATATTGTTACGAGCAGTAAGATAAATTAGATATTAAGTATTATAAGAAAAACTGTATTGAAAAACGAAATAATAACAATAAATGTAAATAGAAGATAAGCCTAGAACCTAGAATAAGCATAGAATTAAAATGTACCCCTAGAATATAAAGTTGTAAGCGAAGAAAGAAAACAATAAAATTAAGTAAACCCTAGCAAGTAAGACCTATGTATAAGATTGTGCAAATAAAAATCATACGAGTGTTATTTACCCAAAAAGAAAATAAATAAAAAGTAATGTAAAAATAGTCAGGCTAGATTAGGAAAATCTGAAAATGGGAGTCCCACCCATTAAAAGACTGAAAGAAGAAGAATGACAGAAAGAATCAGTATGCGGGATAAAAGTGCGAGAGGAATAATAGCGAGAACTGGTGTGAAAGAGAATTAGCGTCATAGTAGACCCTGATAATGTCAGGGGTAGAGAAAGCAAAAAAAAAAAAAAAAAAAAAAAAAAAAAAAAAAAAAAAAAAAAAAAAACCTAACCTAACCTAACCTAACCTAACCTAACCTAACCTAACCGAGTAACCGATTGAAATCGACACGTACAACATCAGCTCCGCGTAAAAAATTCGCTAAAAATCAACGCGTTGAGTTAAGTGCGCAAAAAAGTGTTCACTAGAATTGAGGTTTGCCAATTGACCAGGATTCGTGTGGGCAAGTTCCTGCGACAACGGGTTGCGACACAGGAAGACCGGAAGTTTGGGATTAAATAACTTTGCAAAGGTTAGTGCCGTCAAGCCACAAACAATAATCCTGCGAGACGCGGCAGAGACTTATCCAACAACACCTGGATCATTGAAATCGGATCACTGGTTCTGGAGTTATTAAGGTACGAAAATCGCCAAAACACGTGGAATTGAGCTGTGAGATAACCTCACTTTGGTACCGCGTGTTTCTACGACACGAGGCGTGACGTAAAACCAGCCATCCCAGACCCGACTGGAGACTCCGAAGCCGTCCGAGGAATCTGCCTGCGGAAGACGCATCAGCCTGACGACTCCACCACGCAACATCAGGTAAGCCCTGAGGGTACTCCTTAACCCTTCCTCACACCCCCCCCGAGTTTGGGCTCATCCGACTCGAAATCCAAAGTCCCAGCCAGAGCCACCACGTGGTCCTGTCATCCCCTTATCAACCCCCTGTGACCCACCCCTCACCCCCTCAACACTACTTACCCCCCCCACCCCTTCACCCCCCCGGACCCCACACGAGACCTCCCCCCCCCCGCCCCCCGCCCCCTCACCCCCCCGGAACTCCCCACGAAACCTTCCCCCCCGACCCCCCTCTCAGGGCTACCTCACCCCCCCGCGTCCTAACTTTGCAACCGTTGGAGCTAGGAGACCGAGTTTGGGCTCATTTGAAAGAGCAAGAAGAGTTCTGTCATCTGGCCCCTACAGAATCTCCATTTTCAACACCACCTCCGAGCATTTATCCTGCGGCGACCAAATTCACTTTGGACACCAACACCAGCGCGCACACAGGACTCAGACCATCGAGTTCTGACAGTATCGGGCTCCTCACTGGACAGCAGAAGCAGACCACCAGCTGAAGCGGCCGTGAGTCCATTGTTCAAAAATATATATATAAATTAATAAAAAAAAAAAAAAAAAAAAAAAAATATCACAAGCATAGTTTTAAGTTAACTAGATCGTAGTTTATATTACAGCTCTATTATATATTATAATTGTCATAACACCAGTAAATATGTCGTCAAAGCAATCTACCTCCACCTCCGCCTCCCGCAAACCGACCACGGAGGCGGCCACAGTGAAAGCTACCAAATCCCTAAGGGAAAAGGTACTTAAAAATACCGCAGCCAGATCGGTCGCCTCTGACAAAGCGGCGCGTCCATCAGAGCCGCTTAAGGTCTCAAAAGCGACATCGGAGCCAGGTACAACTGACCTGGATAGATCCGACCGTCCAGCGAACATCATTGTCCCAGAGACACCTTCACTAGCACCCGAGTCGGAAGATCGCAGTAGGATCTCGGAGATCTCAATCGACTGGGAACAATGTGGAATCTCCCCCCCCCCGCCAGATCATCTCGGACGAGGAAAGCTCGGTGGCATCATCGGCGGGACAAGCCGACCGCCCGGAGCGTAAGAGCATGCTCTATAGAACTCCGAGAAGGGGCACTGGGGTGGAGATGGACCTCGCAACCAGGGAGGCGAACAACTTGCTCCAGAAGGGCAAGGAGGCACTGGAGGCGGCCGGAAACATGAAAAGGGAGTGCAAGGCCACGACGTACGAGTGCCTGCAGGGACTCTACGAGACCGTCCTGTCCCTGGCGGATTCAAGAGCGCGCCATAAGTTCAATCTCGAGAAGGAGCGCTCTCGACACGCCAAAGAACTTGTGCAGGTCGAGAGGGCTCACACTCGGGACGTTATGGCGCTAAAAGTTGAGCTCTCCCTCATGCGCTCGGACCTGTCCGACACTAAAAAGGAAGCAAGGGGGATTAGAGAATGGCTGGGCCACGAGACCCTTGAAGCATTCAAGGGCATCAAGGAGGTCAAGGAGGAGGTCAAGTTGACCAACCTCCAAAATGTAAAAGAGCACGAAAAGACCAGGCTGAGCGTGACAAGTGCACCGGGGGATCTCAATCGGGATTCCATGGGTGAAGGCCTGTCACGCATGGAGACGACAATGACCAACGTCTCCAATCAGCTAGACGTGCTTCGCAAGGTGCTTGATAAGATCAAAGCGGACCTTGCGCAGCCAAAAACAACCCCTAGCAGCCCTGTGTCGGACACAAACTTGCTCACGAGCAAGAAAATCGAGGAGGAATTTGCCAAACTGCAGTCCCTGCTCCAGGAGGTGTTAAACAGACCTACGGCTCCCCCACCACAACCACCACAGCACCAAATTAACATTTCAAAACACCTGCAACCAATCTCTGAAAGACTGGAGATGGTCTCAGCGGACATTCGCGTACTGCGCGACAAGGAACCGAGCGTCCAGACGACGGCAGTGCCGAGCCTGGATGCGGAGTTAGCAGTCGTGGAGGTCAAAAAGACCCTCCAGAACATCGAGAAAGGGGTGGCGGACTTGAGCAAGGTGGATAGACCGACCCAACAACAGCAGGGTCCAAAAACCTTTGCTCAAGTAGCCAGCACACCAAAGCCCCCAAAACCACCACAACCAAATCACACCCTGATCATCTCATCGACGGACCCCCGACATACCGGAGATAATGTCATTGAAAGGATCAGGGTAGCCCTGGACCTCAAAACCAGTGGGGCCCGCGTAGACACGGTCCGGAAGGCGCGGAACCAGAAAGTGGTCCTTAGATGCGCAAGCAAAAAGGACTTGAATTTGGTCAAAGACCAATTCAAAGTGAATAGCGGGCTCAAGGTCCAGGAACCCAAACCTCAGAACCCCATGGTCTGCATAAAAGGCGTGCTGTCCAGCTACAGTGACGGGGAGATCGTTGATCTCCTGAAGGCGCAGAATAGACACCTTCTGCAGAACGTCGCTGTGGATGAGCAGACCGTCAAGATGCGTTATAGGAAGCGCGCAAGAAACCCCCACGAATGTCATCCTGTCATAGAGCTTTCTCCGAAGCTCTGGCAGTGCCTCACGCAGGTGCAGAAAGTGCACATCGGCATCAAAAGATGCTCGATAGAGGACCAGTCCCCCCTGGTACAGTGCACAAAATGCCTTGGGTATGGACATAACAAGTCCATATGCAAGGCCGAAAAAGAGACCTGCGGCTACTGTAGCGGCGAGCACAATGGGAGAGACTGCCCCAGTCGGGCAGGTGGTAAGCAACCCACCTGTGCCAACTGCAAAACTGCGAAGAGAACGGGCTGCGACCTGGCACACACCGCATTTAGCGAAGAGTGTCAGGAACGCCAAAAATGGGATGGCATAGCTAGGTCGCGCGTTTCCTATTGCTAAGGGCGACCATGAGAACACACCGAGTAGTCAAACAGTCACCTTCGAACACTCAACTAGACCGATAGCGAGATTGCCAATCATCCAAGTCAATCTCCAGCGCTCCAAGCTGGCCACAGAAGAACTTCACCTGGCGGCCCAGGCAAGGGGGGTTTCAATAGCACTTGTTCAAGAGCCTTATGTAGGAGGAGCAGGTGTGATGAAACAATACCCCGGCACGCAAGTCATCCAGTGCAGCTTGAACCGTCAAAAACCAGTTAAGGCAGCAATAGTGGTTTTCGGGAGCAATTTGCAGGTCATTCATGACCCTCAACTTGTAACCGAGAATATCGCCGCTGTCTTGCTAAAGGTGGGCCAGCTGAGTCTCGGAGTGATATCGGTTTATTTTGAGGGTGACCAGGAGATTGAACCTTACTTACTTCAAACACACAACACTATCACAAAATTACACACACACAACATTCTGGTGGGAGGAGACATAAACGCCTGGAGCCAATGGTGGGGAAGTGTTTCCGAAAACCACCGTGGGGCAGCGTATAATGCTTTCCTCAACGAGCGGGATCTCCAGATCTTGAACACTGGCCAAATTCCAACGTTTGAGACCTATAGAGGTGATAGGTGGTGCACTAGCATAGTCGATGTGACGGCCTGCAGCCTGTCGCTGTTAGGCAAAATCGAAGACTGGCGAGTGCAAAGAAACTTAACTAGCTCGGACCACAATGCAATTACCTTCTCGTTGCGCCTCGAAAAAGCTCTGGAACCTCTAAGGCCGATTTCGACGCGCATATACAACACCAAGAAGGCGAAGTGGTCCGTTTTCTGTACACACCTGAAAACCACCTTGGCAGAACACCAATTAACTATAGCCAACGTCTCAAGCGTCTCGGACCAGCAGGATCTGGAATTGGTCATTACCAATTACATAGATAGTATCCACCGCTCGTGCGAGGAAGCGATTCCAAAACTGGGATCGCCGAAGCAAAACTTCAAGCCCCCATGGTGGTCCTCCTCTCTAGACCGTCTCAAAAGAGACACAATGACCAAAAAGAGGAGGATCCGGAACGCAGCCGCGAGTCGGAGACACTTCACCATCCAAGAGTACGTCGTGGCCAAAAATAAATATACTGCAGCAGCCACGGAAGCAGCGACGGCTAGCTGGAAGGAGTTTTGTACAAAACAGGACCGAGAGAGCATGTGGGACGGCATATACAGGGTATTAAGGAAGACATCCAGGAGGCAGGAAGACATCTTGCTAAGAAACACCGCGGGAGAGACGCTCAGTCCTGAGCAGTCCGCGGACCTCCTGGCAAAAACCTTTTACCCTGACGACTCAACTGATGCCGAACAGCCTTACCACACTGCCCTGAGGAAGCTTGCGGAGCAGAAGTACCCCCAAGGACTGTCTGCTGACGATCCACCCTTCACAATCGCGGAGCTGGAAATGGTTCTTCAGAACCAAAATCCGAAGAAAGCTCCCGGTCCCGATGGATTAACAGCGGACATCTGCACAGCGGCAATAAACTGCGACAGGGAACTGTTCTTAGCGATGGCCAACAAGTGTTTATCGTTGTCCCATTTCCCCAAGCAATGGAAGGTCGCCCACGTGTGCATACTCCGCAAGCCAAGAAAAGACGACTACACCAATCCAAAGTCGTACAGACCAATTGGTCTACTCTCGGTTCTGGGCAAGATAGTCGAGAAGCTCCTAGTTGGCCGACTTCAGTGGCACTTCCTGCCGACACTCCACAAAAATCAATACGGCTTCATGCCACAACGCGGTACCGAAGACGCCCTCTATGACTTGATGGGGCACATACGCGCCGAAATCAAAGCAAAGAAAATAGTGCTTTTGATATCTTTGGACATAGAGGGAGCCTTCGATAACGCATGGTGGCCTGCATTGAAAAGACAGATGGTAGCTAAACAATGTCCCAAGAACTTGTACGCTCTCGTCGCCTCATACCTGAAAGACCGAAACATCAGGGTCAATTACGCCAGAGCGTCTAGCGAAAAGGGTACCACGAAAGGATGCATCCAGGGCTCAATAGCCGGACCGACCTTCTGGAACCTTATCCTAGACCCACTGTTGCACAAACTGGCAAGTATGGGGGTTTACATCCAAGCCTTCGCGGATGATGTTGTTCTTGTTTTCTCAGACTTTTCAACCGGTCCCCTGCAGCAATCAGCGAACAGCGCGCTGGACATGGTTGCGAAATGGGGCTTCCAAAATAAGCTACGTTTCGCTGCGCACAAGACTAGTGCGATGGTGCTTACGAGGAAGCTCAAGTACGACGATCCTGTACTCCATATGTCTGGCACGCGGCTGGACCTGGTCCAAGAGGTCAAGCTGCTGGGTCTCACAATAGACGCCAAACTCACCTTCAACGCGCACGTGTCTGCGACCTGCAAAAAAGCCGCAGACATTTACAAGCAACTGGCATGCGCGGCAAAGGTAACCTGGGGTCTTAACCGAGAGATCATAAGAACAATATACGTGTCGGTGATAGAGCCTATCGTGATGTATGCAGCGAGTGCCTGGGAGCCCGCAGCAGAGAAACTGATGACGAGAAATCAGTTTGACTCTCTGCAGAGAGGCTTCGCGCAGAAGATCTGCAAAGCATATCGCACGGTGTCTCTAACATCGGCGCTCATCCTGTCTGGCCAACTCCCTCTCGACCTCCGGGTAATCGAGGCGGCAACCCTTTTCAAGATCAAGAAGGGTCATTCCCAAGAGTTCATACCGCCGGGTTGTGAGCTGGAGCGCAATGTGCCCCACTCCAAAAACCCTCACCCGGCGAGACTCACAATAACTGAGTACACACGCCTAGAGGACTTGACTCCCGAAACCCAGCTACTCCATCATATAACTGGTCCCCAAATCTATACCGATGGCAGCAATATAGAGGGGAAAGTAGGAGCTGCCCTAACCTGGTGGGAGAATGGGAAGGAGTTAAAGTTCAGTACCTTTGGCTTGGAGCCTCACAACACGGTGTTCCAATCGGAAATGTACGCTCTCTTCAGAGCTGTCAGGATGGCAAGAGAATCCAAGGCGGCCTCTGTAAGCATTTTGAGTGACTCAAGATCGTCACTCGACCTGCTGAGGAGTCCGTCGGTCACTCACCAACTGGCACTACAAATAAAGAGGGACGTTCGCAAAATCCGAGAGGAGGGCAGAGAAGTGAGGTTCTTTTGGCTAAGGGCTCACGTGGGAACTGTAGGGAATGAGAGGGCGGATGTACTAGCAAAGGAGGCAGCGCTGAGGGCGACGGCAGTGGACTACAACAAAGTCCCCGTATCATTCGTGAGAAGGATGATACGGGAGGGGACTATCAAGAAGTGGCAAGCACGGTACGAGTCCTCCAGTACTGGAGCGGTGACGAAAGTGTTCTTCCCTGACGTCCTAGCGGCGAAAAGAACACTCAGAGACGCAGTCCTGACGCCGCTCCATATACAAATCTTAACAGGGCACGGAGGATTCTCAGCGTATCTCCACCGTTTCCACCTTAAAGATAGTCCCTCGTGCATATGCGACCCTGGTTGCGATGAAACCGTATGGCACTTACTATTTGAATGCCCAAGGTTTTGTCGCGACAGAATGGAGCTGGAACAAAAGATCGACATCCAGTTTAGCCAGTCGACACTCCAAATCGTCATGGAGAGTCCAGCTACCAGGACACCATTCTTGGAGTTCGCTAGCAAAGTTGCCTCAGTCGCGGCTAGGGCTAACAAAACCCCGACCGCACAAAACAGACTGCCATCTGAGCCGAATACACTAACAAACACGACACCATCAACAACAACAACGACAATTAACACACAGACAGCACCAAACAACACAACATCAACTCTAAACAATAGAACACAAATCACACACACGGAACAACAGCAAGTCCAAACGGCAGCAGCAGCGCCAGCAGAAGCCAGCCTACAGTTGGCTCCCAACACCATGCCCATCACGCAGTTCCTGGCAAGTGCCGGACACGGAACACCAGGTATAAAACTGCGTGGAGTCGCCCTGTTCATGAACAGGGACACGGAAAAACTGGGTATAAGCTTCTGCGTAGGTTCAAGCCGAGCTGGGGCCCGTATATTCATCTCGCCAGGCCTTGCCGCCCTGATCAATGGGAGCACTACTAAAGCGAGCATGAAAGGCAGCAAGTACGCTGCACTGCCTCAAGTGGAAATAGCCACTCACCGATGCCGTTTAGTGCGATCCAAAGGCAAGACGATAGCACTATTCGAGTGGGGAGTGGAGACTCCATTTGCTCAGGCAAGCTCATTGCTCCAGAAGATCAGGGAAACAGGAGAACACACACCAATCGCGCCCCGCACCATAAGTGTAGACGCGATGGCTGTGGGCTGGGAAAGAGGAGACGTCGCAGACCGCTTAGGCTGTCTGAAGGCCTCAGAACGTCATAAGGTCATCGTCTACGAGGACAGAGGAGAGAGCCTGAGTTTCCTCAGAGCTCCTCGAAGTCCAATAGCCGACGAGACGAGCCCTGCGACAAGTTCCACCACCCTGAGCGGATCGGAAAGGGCCCAGCAAAAGGCAGCTGCTGAAAAAGCTGCAAAGGAGCAGGTCAACACCATCAGCCCTGAGGACCGGGCCAAGTCGAGGAGTCGCCTGAAAGCCATCGACACCTTCCTCACCGCACTGCTCCCTAGCACAAGCCGTGACTCACCTTCCACAAGACAGGAGTTAGCCCTAAAAAGGTTCTTCAAAAAGAAACCTGAAGAACCAAAAAAGCAAGTTCCCACACCCACAAGAGCCGAGAAAGGGCAAGTCAGCCCGCCGATCCTCGCTCTGAATTCAGGCATCACGGATCACGTGAAGAGCGCTTTTCTCGAGTATGTAGCAATCGTGAGAGCGACCAGGGAGGTCAATCTCATGACATGCAGTAAGATCATTCTGACCTATAAACGTCGGAATGAGAGACTGTTAAGCATACTGCTCGAGAAAGCGGGAGCAGCTGTGTACGACAACGCCACGTCCCAAGTGATTGCTGGGGAAATGACGGGGTCGTACATGACTGCATACAGCGCAACGAGCGGTTTCGTGGGTCTGGATGAAGAGGAATCGGAACGCAGTGGGAAACTTAAGTTCAACACTCCAAGGGATGACCCAATGGTGGTTACCGCCAAATGTACCAAAATAATGCTGGACGACAGGATCCTTGAAATGGCTCAGTCCATTTCCGGGACCACGGAACTCCCAGCATCAGAGGAGATTTGGACGGTACCCAGCATAAAATGGGTCAACGGAGTCCCTGGTTGCGGCAAGACAACATGGGTAGTGCAGCACTTTGACGAGAAAACGGATGTCGTAGCCACCACGACGACCGAAGCTGCAAAAGATCTCAGAGAGAAGCTGGCGCACCGCTTAAGAGATCGCGCGAAGACAAAGGTGCGCACTATGGCCTCAATTTTATCCAACGGGTTCAGTCAGCAAGAGAAATGCTACCGCCTCACGGTAGACGAAGCTCTGATGAACCACTTTGGGGCCATAGTCATGGCAGCAAAGTTGTCTGGTGCAAGCGAGCTCGTTCTCGTCGGAGACGTGAACCAGTTACCATATTTGGAGAGGGAGAACCTATTTCAGCTTAGGTATACCCGCCCAAATCTGGTGGCTGGTATCACCCATGAACTGCTCTGCACACACCGAAATCCCATGGATGTGGCGTACGCACTAAGTGAGATATACTCCGGTATATACTCCTCCCAGTCGTCGCTGTCACGGGTACACTCCCTGAGGGTGGAAAGTTACACAGGAGCGCAAATACCGAGAGTCGCCCAGAATACCCTGTTCCTGGTTCACACGCAAGAAGAGAAATCTTCCCTTGCCGGCCAGGGATATGGGTCTGGCGAAGGTTCGCGCATACTAACTATCCACGAGGCTCAGGGGCTAACCTATGACAGTGTTATAATCGTTAACACCAAACGTAGGAGGTTCCAGATCCGCGACAGCGTCTCCCACGCGGTTGTGGCGGTGTCGAGACATAAAGTCAGTTGCGTCTACTACACCGATGACGCCGATGACGCCACAGGCCGCTTCGTAAAGAAGGCGATGAACGCGCCGACAAAATCGGTCGTCGACTACAATTTAAAGACGGCCATACAACATCGAGACGCGCATGTCGTAGAGGCTCTGCTATCACTGGTTAAATCCCTGGTCGGTAGCGGGCACGCACCTCCTCCCTAATAATAATGTACATCCCACTCCATATAACCCAAACCCCAGGCAAACCCTACCTAAAACCATAGTAATAGAAATTAGTTACTAAGAAACTTATGTTACCTAAAATTAAGAAAATTGTACAAAAACAGTTTGAAAGCTTGTGTATAATAATATTTAAAAAAAAAAAAAAAAAATATATATATATATATGTATAAAAAAAAAAAAAAATAAATAAATAAATAAATAAAAAAAAAAAAAAAAAAAAAAATTAATATCTATATGAATGGACTCACGTAGTTTTTAAGATAGAGTTAAGAACGTGTCGAGTGAGGACACGATACTGTAAATTTATTAACAATAAAACCTTTAAATAAAAAACACCAATAAAAAAGAGCGCGGACACATAAGTCTGCGGTAGTGTACTAATTTAAAAAAAAAAAAAAAAAAAAAAAAAAACCTAACCTAACCTAACCTAACCTAACCTAACCTAACCTAACCTAACCTAACCTAACCTAACCTAACCTAACCTAACCTAACCTAACCTAACCTAACCTAACCTAACCTAACCATTGACTTTCAATACCCACGTCGCAAACGTCTGCTCCCGAGCCATCGGTATTTATAAGCAACTGTCGAGGGCCGCTAGGGTCAGCTGGGGTCTGCATCCGGAGGTCATCCGCTGCATATACACGGCTGCAGTCGAACCAATCATCCTGTACGCAGCGAGCGCGTGGTCGCCGGCCGCTTCCAAAATTGGAGTCCAGAAGAAGCTGAACGCCGTCCAGAGGAGCTTCGCGCAGAAGCTGTGCCGAGCCTATCGCACGGTCTCCCTACACTCTGCCCTGGTGCTGGCTGGGATACTCCCTCTCGACCTAAGAATCCGAGAGGTGGCCTCACTGTATGAGGCCAAGAGAGGGTTACCACATCCAGCACTGGGGCACAGGGAGATCGAGCGAGTGGCATCGGCACTGCAGATGCCACATCCGGCTGAGCAGAGGGCTATCGCACTGCAACGCCTGGTAGACGAGGAACAATATAATGAGCACCGCAACTATGCGGTGCGTATCTTCACAGACGGCAGCAAGATTGAGGGCAAGGTCGGGGCCGCATTGTCCGTGTGGACCGACCAGGCCGAGACCAAAGCCCTCAAACTTGCTCTGCCGTCTTACTGTACCGTCTACCAGGCTGAGCTCTTGGCCCTCTGTGAAGCATGGAAGGAAGTCCTCAGAAGGACTGAGACGGCGTTCGCTATCTACAGCGACTCCATGGCAGCTCTCCAAGCAGTCGTGAACCCCGAAGCCCTCCACGCCCTCGCCGTGGAAACGAGGGACGCCATCCGCCGCAGCAATACCCAGAACAAGAGCGTCTCCTTGTTCTGGGTCAAGGCTCACGCGGGGCTGGAGGGCAACGAGAGAGCCGACTCGCTCGCCAAGGAGGCTGCCTTAAGGAGTAAGCGGAAACCTCACTACGATAAGTGCCCGGTTTCATTCGTTAAGCGTATGATCCGTAAGGATACCCTCAGCGAATGGAACCGGCGTTATCGTACTGGGGAAACGGCGGCCACGACTAAGCTATTCTTTCCGTGCGCGATCGCTGCGTACAGGACGGTTCGGAAGATAGGGATGACCAAGGAGCTGACCCAGGCCCTGACAGGACACGGTGGGTTCTCCGAGTACTTGACTCGCTTCAAGTGCAAGGACAACCCAGCGTGTGCCTGCGACCCCGACAAGCAGGAGACCGTCCTCCACCTGCTAACGGAGTGCCCTGTATATTCCTTCCACAGGCACAATTTTGAATCGAGCGTCGACATGAACGTGACGAAAGACAGTCTCCACTTGTTACTGGAAGACTCAAAAACTCGGCAGAAATTCCTGGAGTATATTATAGTCATTGTTAGTCGCGTTAACAAAATAAATAAATAGCGACACATATAATCATGATTTTAAAATATTTATTCTATTATTATTTTATTTTAACATATTTATCACCATTATTTTTTAATTAATTGACAATTTTAGCATAAATGCAATTTAATGACTATGGCTTTAAAAATAGCAATATTGAAATAACATTATTTATTTAATTGATGTACAAAGTTAGACAAATTTTAAAATGCGACTTAATGACTTCAGTCTTAAATATTTATAGAAATTATATTGTTTATTTATCTCCTATTTCAAATTTAATACAAATTTAAATTGACGAACAATTCCTACAGCCCCAAGCAACGTCCCTGCAAAACCTGACAGCAGGGGGCTTTTCGCATGGCGGGAGTGGTTTTTAGCCGGTAGGAGTCCGGCACTACCCAGACTGCCTTCACTGTAGGGTGGTCTGGGTGTCCATGATGGATTTTCCATTCCCGCCACCACAAAAAAAAAAAAAAAAAAAAAAAAAAACCTAACCTAACCTAACCTAACCTAACCTAACCTAACCTAACCTAACCTAACCTAACCTAACCTAACCTAACCTAACCTAACCTAACCTAACCTAACCTAACCTAACCTAACCTAACCTAACCCACGATATCTACAACACCAGGATAGCGTTTTGGTAGCGGTTTTCAACCTTAAACGTGCTAAATTAGCCCCCGCTACACACCTGACAAATTATTTCTGACTTTCCTTAAGGGGTGGTTTTGTTTTAGGCACTTACCCTTATTTTTGGATTTTTTAATATTTCAAAATTTAATAACAACCTCGTTTATTATTAGATTGCCATAGTTTTTTGTCGATCGGGTTTTCGCTGTACGAACCCAGGTTTCCCGGCGCTGAGCGCGATCCGAAACCCCTCTCGGTCGCTGAAAATCCGATTTTTCATCAAAAAATCCGGTTTTTTGACCATAATTCAAAATTTTTATATTGAACGTAGTGCTGTAACCGTTTTAGTGAGCTAGCCCGCGTCGAGACCTGTCTCCTGACACCTCGCACGCCCGCCTGCCTCACATAGAACGTCAAAAAATTCGAATTTTTATCAAAATTCATACATAGAAATCGACCTTAGGGAGCCCAGTCAGAACTAAAATCGCGATATCTACGACACCAGGATAGCGTTTTGGTAGCGGTTTTCAACATTAAACGTGCTAAATTAGCCCCCGCTACACTTCTGACAAATTATTTTTGACTTTCCTTAAGGGGTGGTTTTGTTTTAGGCACTTACCCTTATTTTTCGACTTTTAAATTTTTCAAAAATTAATAACATCTTTGTTTTACATTAGATTGCCATAGTTTTTTGTCGATCGGGTTTTCGCTGTACGAACCCAGGTTTCCCGGCGCTGAGCGCGAACCGAAACCCCTCTCGGTTGCTGAAAATCCGATTTTTCACCAAAAAATCCGGTTTTTTGCCCATAACTCAAAATTTTTATACTGAACGTACTTCTGTAACCGTGCTCGTGAGCTAGCCCGCGTCGAGACCTGTCTCCTGACACCTCGCACGCCCGCCTGCCTCACATAGAACGTCAAAAAATTGCCCGCCCGCCCACCCATTTTTCTTACGTTGTATATATAAGGAAAGGACTCTGAATTCAACAAAAAATTTTCGACAATATTTTTATTGTCCAATTAATTATATTGTAATTTCAATAGTTACCTGTAATTTTAACAGAATTTTAATACAAATTTTAACCAAAATTTTTGCATATTTAATCCCAATTTCAAAATTTTCTGTTCTTAAATTTATTTATTAAAAAACTTATTTTTAATTTAAGATTTTATATTATTGACGTGACTTCATATTGAAGCCACTTTTAAATAAGTATTGTGTTTTTTTTATGACTGATCCCCCCTTTACAGGGACCGAATTTAATATTTAATTGACTTAAATCTATTATTATTTTATACATATTTTAACCAAAAGCTTAAACTTCCTTATCATAATATTAATTATAATTAATTTTAGGTGACCATATTTACATAAAAGTTTACTTTAATATTGACGTAGACTGATCCCCCCTTTACAGGGATCAGTTCAACAATAAATAGGAAGATATTAAATTTTGATTAATTTTATTACTCACTCAACTTCGACACCCTCTCCATAATCATGTTCCTCTCCCGGACTCCTGCGAAAAAGACCACCCTGGCTCCCCAAGTCTCTCCGTCGAACGAAGCACTCTCCATCACCTTCGACAAGGAGCTCTCCCCTCCCAGTGCTTCAACTCAAGCCTCAAGTGTGAGGCGAAGCATTGGCGAGTGGGAAACAGGGAAGTTGACCGAATCGCGGCCTCTTCAGTCGGTCGCCGCGCACTCACCCAAAAGGGCAGCCCCGACGGTGTCTGCTTCCCAGAAGCCCGCTCGGCGCGCTGCATCTCAGCCGCACAGCAAGGCCGCAGCGCGCCGAGCCTCGACCGAAACTCTGGGAGCGTCACCGGGAGCAAGCCAGCTGCAGCCGAACAAACCCACCGATCGGGTGACCGAAGCTCGGAACTGCCTTCTGCGCGCGAAGTCACACCTTGGCGACTCGCGCAATCTGAGGGCAGACCTGAAAGTAGGGATCACCCAATCGGTGGAGCGGCTGTACCAGCTGGTGAAGGAAGAGGCAGCGGCGGCGGCTGAACGGGCCGTGACGGCGACTGAGCTGGCGGGGGGTGAGGCTATTAAGGCAATACCTCCGCCAGATGTACCCAGGAGCATTCCGGAGGTTGACTCGTTGCTCGCTTCACTGGCGGAGCATAGCGCGCTAGTGAAGGAGAGCAACGAGAAGATGGAGCAGCTGCAGCGAGCGATGGAGAGGCAGGGGGAAATAGTCGAGAGGACGGCCACCTATGCGAGTGTAGCGGCGGGTCCACCGAAAAGGCAGACCCCAGGAAGGACCGCGCTGCACTCCGTAGTTGTGACGTCCAAAGACGACGGGGACTCGGGGGAGGAAGTGATGAGCAAAATAAGAAGAGCTGTAAAAGCAAGAGAGGGGGGGGTTGAGGTTGAGTGGGTGCGGAAGGCCAAAGACCGGAAGGTTGTTATGGGGTGTAGGTCGGTTGAGGAAAGGAGCCGCTTACGGGACAGATTGGAAAAGGCAGGGAACAACCTCGCTGTCGAGGACGTGAAAAACAAGGACCCACTCTTGGTCTTCCGTGGCGTCCTCCGTATACACTCCGATGAGGAAATACTGGAGGCGCTGCGGAACCAAAATCGGGACGTCTTTCGCGGCCTCGACAGCGATGACAATCGTATGTCGATAAAATTTAAAAGAAATGCGCGGAACCCCCAAACCCACAACTTGATCATCAGCACGTCCCCCGCTGTCTGGAGCAGGATGCTGGAGAAGGGGAGAGCACGGATCGACCTCAAGACTGTCTTCGTTGAGGACCAGTCGCCACTGGTTCAGTGCACGAGGTGTCTGGGCTACGGGCATAGTCGGCGGCTCTGTAAAGAACCTGCCGACTTATGCAGCCACTGTGGGGGCCCACACCTCCGAGCACAATGTGACCAGTGGCTAAAGGCTGAAACACCAAAGTGCCACAACTGCGTCTTAGCGAAGATGGGGAGAGTCGACCATAACGCTTTCGATCCCCAGTGTCCTGTTCGGGTCAGATGGGATCGGCTGGCACGTGCGTCCGTCGCCTATTGCTGAGGTTGTCCCAACGAACACGATGCCCCACAAAATACTCCAGGTGAATCTCCAAAGGAAGAAGTTGGCGACCCAGGAGCTTATGCTTGAGGCCGAGCAGCGCAAAACCACCGCAGCGCTGATCCAGGAGCCCTACGTGGGCAACGCTAAAAGAATGAGCGGGACCAGAGGTGTTCGAATCTTCCAGAGCACCAGGCAAGGAGAAGGGACTGTCAAAGCGGCAATAGCCGTTTTTGATCCACGCATTGCCGTTAGACAGTACCCAGAACTCACCACGAATAACATCGTCGTGGTGGGGATCCAAACTGGTGCCTGGGAACTAACTCTGGTCTCGTTCTACTTTGAGCCAGACCAGCCCTTGGGGCCATACCTGGACAGCTTAAGAAAGGTGGAAAGCGAGACCGGCCCACATAAGCTCATAATGGGAGGAGACGCCAACGCCTGGAGTGTTTGGTGGGGCAGTAGTGAGACCAATAGCAGAGGCGACGAGATGCTGGGAGCTCTCGACCAGCTTGGCCTGCAAATACTCAACAGAGGGGAAACTCCAACCTTCGACGTAGTTCGTGGCAACAGACGTTACACGAGCTGCGTCGACGTCACAGCCTGCACAGCGGATATGCTAGCGGTGACCGACGGCTGGCGAGTCGTCGACGATTTGACGGGGTCGGACCACAACGGCATAGAGTTCCTTATACATCTCCAAAAGTCTGTGGGCATCACGGTGCACCGGACTACCAGGTCCTACAATACCAAGAAAGCCAATTGGGGCCAGTTTCGTGAGAAACTGGCCCAAATTAAGCAAACCAACAGTATAACTGTAAGTCTGGTCGATCAAATCGACAGCGTGCACGGGTTGGACCTGGTAGTCGAGGAACTTACAACGGCAGTACAAAATGTCTGTACTGAAGTGATGCCCAAAAAGAGGACAGTTGAGAAACTCAATGTGCCGTGGTGGTCTGATGAACTCGCCAGCCTGAAAAGGCTGGTTGTCACCAAAAAGCGGAGGATCCGATGTGCAGCGCCGGTTCGTAGACTAAAGGTTGTTGAGGAGTACCTGAAACAGAAAGAAGAGTATGAGCAAGCAGTAGCCAAGGCAAAGGTCGAGAGCTGGAAGGGGTTCTGCGCGAAGCAAGACAAGGAAGGCCTGTGGGAAGGAATATACAGGGTTATTCGAAGTACTGAAAAGAGAGAGGAGGACATACCGATGGTGAGGGACGCTAAGACACTAGACCCCGAAGAGTCAGCGAGGTTTCTAGCACAGACGTTCTACCCGGAGGACCGCCCGGAGGGGGATAACGAGGAGCACAAAAAAGTGCGGCAACGAGCGGAAGAGGTGAACGGGGAACACCAAGTTGAGCCCTGGGATCCTCCGTTCACTTCTGACGAGCTAAGACGAGCAGTCTCCTCGTTCAACCCTAAAAAAGCCCCCGGTTCCGACGGTCTGACGGCGGATATATGGGGCCACGCTATCCAACAAGACCCAGAACTAGTTCTGCACTTGATGAACAAGTGCCTGGCGCATGGATACTTTCCACGGTCCTGGAAAGAGGCAACAGTCGTTGTGCTCCGTAAGCCCGCGAAAGAGGACTACACCACTCCGAAGTCATACAGGCCGATTGGTCTTTTGCCTGTACTCGGCAAGATATACGAGAAGATGCTCGTGGCCCGACTCAAGTTCCATCTGTTACCCAAGATGAGTACTCGCCAGTACGGCTTCATGCCCCAAAGGAGCACTGAGGACTCCCTCTATACACTCATGGGGCACATTCGTGACAGGCTTAAAGCAAAGAGGCTTGTCACGATTGTGTCCTTGGACATAGAGGGAGCCTTCGACAGCGCTTGGTGGCCGGCCATCCGAGTCCGTCTGGCTGAGGAAAAGTGTCCTGTGAACTTGAGACGGGTCTTCGACAGTTACTTGTCCGAGCGAGTGGTGAAAGTCCGGTACGCGGGAGCGGAGCATAAATCCAGGACCGGGAAGGGATGCGTCCAGGGGTCCATTAGTGGTCCCATATTATGGAACGTCGTGCTGGATCCTCTGCTGAAGGAACTTGAAAGAAGAGGGGTCTATTGTCAGGCGTTTGCGGACGATGTCGTCCTTGTGTTCGATGGGGAGACGGCACTTGAGGTCCAAAGGGATGCCAATGTCGCCCTTGAATATGTGCGCGCATGGGGTGCCACGAACAAGCTGAAGTTTGCGCCGCATAAGACCAAAGCAATGCTGGTAACGCGCAAACTGAAGCATGACACCCCATGTCTCAGAATGGGCGGGGTGGACATTGGCATGTCTGAGGAAATCAAACTGCTTGGTCTCACCATCGACCACAAGTTGACCTTTAACACCCACGTCGCAAACGTCTGCTCCCGAGCCATCGGTATTTACAAGCAGCTGTCGAGGGCCGCTAGAGTCAGCTGGGGTCTGCATCCGGAAGTCATCCGCTGCATTTATACAGCCGCAGTCGAACCCATCATCCTGTATGCAGCGAGCGCGTGGTCGCCGGCCGCATCCAAAATTGGGGTCCAGAAGAAGCTGAACGCCGTCCAGAGGAGCTTCGCGCAGAAGCTGTGCCGAGCCTATCGCACGGTCTCTCTACACTCTGCTCTGGTGCTGGCTGGGATACTCCCTCTCGACCTCCGAATCCGAGAGGTGGCCTCACTGTACGAGGCCAAGAGGGGGTTACCACATCCAGCGCTGGGGGACAGGGAGATCGAGCGAGTGGCATCGGCACTGCAGATGCCACATCCGGCTGAGCAGGGGGCTATCGCACTGCGACGCCTGGTAGACGAAGAACAATATAACGAGCACCGCAATTTTGCGGTGCGAATCTTCACAGACGGCAGCAAAATCGAGGGCAAGGTCGGGGCCGCACTGTCCGTGTGGACCGACCAGGCCGAGACCAAGGCCCTCAAACTTGCTTTGCCGTCTTACTGTACCGTCTACCAGGCTGAGCTCTTGGCCCTCTGTGAAGCCATGAAGGAAGTCCTCAGAAGGACCGAGACGGCGTTCGCTATCTACAGCGACTCCATGGCAGCTCTCCAAGCGGTCGTGAACCCCGAAGCCCTCCACGCCCTCGCCGTGGAAACGAAGGACGCCATCCGCCGCAGCAATACCCAGAACAAGAGCGTCTCCTTGTTCTGGGTCAAGGCTCACGCGGGGCTGGAGGGCAACGAGAGAGCCGACTCGCTCGCCAAGGAGGCTGCCCTAAGGACTAAGCGGAAACCCCATTACGATAAGTGCCCGGTTTCATTCGTTAAGCGTACGATCCGTATGGATACCCTCAGCGAATGGAACCGGCGGTATCGTACTGGGGAAACGGCGGCCACAACCAAGTTATTCTTCCCGTGCGCGATCGCTGCATACAGGACGGTGCGGAAGATAGGGATGACCAAGGAGCTGACCCAGGCCCTGACAGGACACGGTGGGTTCTCCGAGTACTTGACTCGCTTCAAGTGCAAGGACAACCCAGCGTGTGCCTGCGACCCCGACAAGCAGGAGACCGTCCTCCACCTGCTTACGGAGTGCCCTGTATATTCCTCCCACAGGCACAATTTTGAATCGAGCGTCGACATGAATGTGACGAAAGATAGTCTCCACTTGTTACTGGAAGACTCAAAAACTCGGCAGAAATTCCTTGAGTATATTATAGTCATTGTTAGTCGCGTTAACAAAATAAATAAATAGCGACACATATAATCATGATTTTAAAATATTTATTCTATTATTATTTTATTTTAACATATTTATCACCATTATTTATTAACTAATTGACAAATTTAGCACAAATGCAATTTAATGACTACGGCTTTAAAAAATAGCAATATTGAAATAATATTATTTATTTAATTTATGTACAAAGTTAGACAAATTTTAAAATGCGACTTAATGACTCCAGTTTTTAAATATTTATAGAAATTATATTGTTTATTTATATCCTATTTCAAATTTAATACTTATTCATTTGATGAACAATTCCTACAGCCCCAAACAACGTCCCTGCAAAACCTGACAGCAGGGGGCTTTTCGCATGGCGGGAGTGGTTTTTAGCCGGTAGGAGTCCGGCACTACCCAGACTGCCTTCATTGTAGGGTGGTCTGGGTGTCCATGATGGATTTTCCATTCCCGCCACAAAAAAAAAAAAAAAAAAAAAAAAAAAAAAAAAAAAAAAAAAAAAAAACCTAACCTAACCTAACCTAACCTAACCTAACCTAACCTAACCTAACCTAACCTAACCTAACCTAACCTAACCTAACCTAACCTAACCATTCTTAATTTTAATTATTAAAATTTTAATTTTAAATTTATTTTAAACTACTGACGTGGCTACAATTTGTAGCCGCAATCTTATTGACCCGAATTAATATTTTATGACTAATCCCCCCTTTACAGGGATCAGTACAATTATTTTATAAGACGCAATATCTAAGATTAATATTGTAACTATTACCAATTTGACTTTTCTACCCCCCCATAATCATGTTCCTCTCCAGGACCCCCGCTAAAAAGTCCACCATGGTTCCCCAGGTCTCTCCGTCGAATCCGGCACTGTCCATCACCTTCGACAAGGAGCTCTCCCCTCCCAGTGCTTCAACTCAAGCCTCTAATGTGAGGCGAAGCATTGGTGAGTGGGAAAACGGTAGGATGGCGGAAACTCAACCCTTGCCGACAGCCGCCGCGCTTTCACCCAAGAGGGCAGCCCCGGCGGCGAGCGCCTCCCAGAAACCTACTCGTCGCGCTGCATCCCAACCTACCGGAAAGACTGTAGCGCGCCGAACCTCATTTGAGGCAACGGGAGCGTCACCAGGGACAAGCCAGGTACAGCCGAATAAACCCACCGATCGGGTGACCGAGGCTCGGAACTGCCTCTTGCGCGCGAAATCGCATCTTGGCGACTCGCGCAACTTGAGAGCAGACCTCAAAGCCGGGATCACCCAATCGGTGGAGCGGCTGTACCAACTGGTGAAGGAAGAGGCGGCGGCAGCAGAAATAGGGAAGGGGGTTTTAATTGAGGCCAAAAAGGCCCCAACACCGCCAGAAGCACCCAGGAGTTATCCGGAGGTTGACTCGTTGCTCGCTTCACTAGCGGAGCATAGCGCGCTGGTGAAGGAGAGCAGCGAGAAGATGGGCAGGCTTCAGGAGGCGATGGAGAGGCAAAGGGACCAGCTAGAGAAGACGGCCACCTATGCGAGTGTGGTGGCGGGTCCATCGAAAAAAACAAAATCCAGAAAGGACCGCGCTGCACTCCATAGTGGTGACGTCCAAGAACGATGGGGACTCTGGAGAGGAAGTCATGAACAAAATTAGGGCAGCAGTCAATGCCAAGGATGGGGGGATAGAAATTGAAAGCGTGCGAAAGGCCAAAGACAGGAAGGTAGTCATGGCTTGTAGGTCGGTCGAAGAAAGAAAGAGAGTAAGGGAGAGGCTAGAGAAGGCAGGAGACCACCTCGTTGTCGAGGAGGTAAGAAACAAGGACCCGTTGCTGGTTTTCCGGGGTGTCCTCCGCATTCACTCCGACGAGGAATTGCTGCGGGCATTACGGAGCCAGAACCGGGATGTCTTTTGCGATCTCGACAACGGGGAGGATCGACTAGTTGTACGGTTCAAAAAGAACTCGCGGAACCCCCATACCAACAATGTGGTAGTCAGCACGTCGCCTGCTGTCTGGAACCGGATGCTCGAGAAGGGTAAAGCGCGAATCGATCTCCAGACCGTCTTCGTCGAAGACCAGTCGCCACTGGTCCAGTGCACGAGGTGTCTGGGCTACGGGCATAGTCGGCGGCTCTGTAAAGAACCTGCCGACTTATGCAGCCACTGTGGGGGCCCACACCTCCGAGCAGAATGCAACCAGTGGCTCGAGGCAGTAACACCCAAGTGCCCAAACTGCGTCAAGGCGAAGATGGGGAAGACTGACCATAACGCGTTTGCCACCGAGTGTCCGGTTCGAGTCAGGTGGGACAGGCTGGCGAGAACGTCCGTCGCCTACTGCTAAGGTGGTCCCAGAGAATACGATGTCGCACAAGATACTCCAGGCGAACCTCCAGAGAAAAAGTTTGGCGACTCAAGAGCTTATGCTCGAGGCCGAGAAGCGCAAAGCCGCCGTAGCGCTGATCCAGGAGCCCTATGTAGGCAGCGCGAAAAGGATGAGCGGGACCAGAGGTGTTCGAATCTACCAGAGCACTGGCCAAGGAGAAGGGACTGTCAAAGCGGCAATAGCTGTTTTTGATCCACGCATTGCCGTTAGACAGTACCCGGAACTCACCACGAACAACATCGTCGTGGTGGGGATCCAGGCTGGTGCCTGGGAACTAACTCTGGTCTCGTTCTACTTTGAGCCTGATCAGCCTTTAGGGCCATACCTGGACAGCCTCAGAAAGGTGGAAAGCGAGACCGGCCCGCATAAGCTCATTATAGGAGGAGACGCCAACGCCTGGAGTGTCTGGTGGGGCAGTAGGGAGACCAACAGCAGGGGCGACGAGATGCTGGGAGCTCTCGATCAACTTGGACTGCAAGTACTCAACACAGGGGAAACTCCAACCTTCGACGTAGTTCGTGGCAACAGACGTTACACGAGCTGCGTCGATGTCACAGCCTGCACGGCGGATATGCTGACGGTGACCAACGGCTGGCGAGTAGTCGATGATTTGACGGGTTCGGACCACAACGGCATAGTGTTCTGCGTTCTTCTACAAAAGTCTTCGGGTATTACGGTTAACCGGACTACCAGGATCTACAACACCAAAAAAGCTAATTGGGCGCAGTTTCGTAAGAAACTGCGCCAAATTATGCAAAGAAACAACAGCCCCAGTATGTCCGAAGACATTGACAGTAGGGAAAAGATAGACCTGGTAGTCGAAGGCCTTACAACCGCTGTGCGAGACGCCTGTGCAGCCGTGATACCCAGGAAAAAGAACGCAGAGAAGCTAAATGTGCCGTGGTGGTCTGACGACCTCGCCAGTCTAAAGAAGCAAGTGGTCACCAAGAAGCGGAGGATTCGCTGTGCAGCGCCAGTCCGTAGACCAAAGGTTGTTGAGGAGTACCTGAAACAGAAAGAAGAGTACGAGCGTGCAGTAGTCCAGGCAAAGATCGAGAGCTGGAAGGGGTTCTGCGAGAAGCAGGATAGGGAAGGCCTGTGGGAAGGCGTATACCGGGTCATCCGCAGGACGGAGAAGAGGGAGGAGGATGTGCCGATGGTAAGGGACGGCAGGACCCTGGACCCGGAGGCCTCAGCGAGGTATCTGGCACAGACATTCTATCCAGAAGACCGTCTGGAGGGGGATAACGAGGAGCACAAACGAGTGCGGCAACGAGCCGAAGAGGTGAACGGGGGAGACGAAAGTGAACCTTCGGATCCTCCCTTCACACTCGATGAGCTAAAGCGCGCAGTCTCCTCGTTCAACCCCAAAAAAGCCCCCGGTTCCGACGGTCTGACGGCGGACATATGGGGCCACACGATCAGTCAAGACCCAGACTTGATTCTGCACTTAATGAACAAGTGCCTGGCGCATGCATACTTTCCACGGTCCTGGAAAGAGGCTACGGTCGTCGTGCTCCGCAAGCCCGCGAAAGAAGACTACACCACCCCAAAATCATACAGGCCAATTGGGCTTTTGCCTGTTCTCGGAAAGGTATTCGAGAAGCTGCTTGTCACCCGACTCAAGTTTCATCTGTTGTCACGGATGAGTACTCGCCAGTACGGATTCATGCCCCAGCGAAGCACCGAGGACTCCCTCTACACCCTTATGGGGCGCATTCGTGGCGGACTCAATGCAAAGAGACTCGTCACGATTGTGTCCCTGGATATTGAGGGGGCCTTTGACAGCGCATGGTGGCCAGCCATACGAGTCCGTCTGGCTGAGGAAAAGTGTCCAGTGAACTTGAGGCGGGTGGTAGACAGCTACTTGACCGAGAGGGTGGTGAAGGTCAGATACGCGGGAGCGGAGTACGAATCCAGAACCGAGAAGGGATGCGTCCAGGGGTCTATCGGTGGTCCCATATTTTGGAATCTTGTGCTGGATCCTCTCTTGAGGGCTCTGGAGTCAATGGGAGTGTACTGCCAGGCGTTTGCGGACGATATTGTTCTTGTGTTCGATGGGGAGACCGCACTTGAAGTCCAGAGGGATGCCAATGTCGCCCTCGAGTACGTGCGAGCATGGGGTGTCAAGAATAAGCTTCGGTTTGCGCCGCACAAAACTAAAGCAATGCTGGTCACGCGCAAATTGAAGCATGACACCCCATGTCTCAAGATGGGCGGGGTAGACATTGGCATGTCGGACGAGATCAAGCTGCTCGGACTCACCATCGATCACAAGTTGACATTCAACACTCACGTCGCAAACGTCTGTTCCCGAGCCATCGGCATCTACAAGCAGCTGTCGCGGGCCGCTAGGGTCAGTTGGGGTCTCCATCCCGAGGTCATCCGCTGTATTTATACAGCTGCAGTGGAGCCCATCATCATGTACGCAGCGAGCGCGTGGTCGCCGGCCGCAAAGAAAGTCGGGGTGCAGAAGAAGCTGAACGCCGTCCAGAGGAGCTTCGCGCAGAAGCTGTGCCGAGCCTATCGCACGGTCTCCTTACACTCAGCGCTGGTGCTGGCTGGGGTGCTCCCTCTTGACCTCCGAATACAGGAGGCAGCCTCGCTATATGAGGCCAAGAGGGGGATGCCCCATCCAGTGCTAGGAGACCGGGAGATCGAGCGAGTGGTTTCGGCGCTGCAGATGCCACATCCGGCGGAGCAGAGGGCTATTGCACTGCGACGCCTGGTAGACGAGGAACATTATAACGAGCACCGCAATTACGCGGTGCGAATTTTCACGGACGGCAGCAAGATTGAGGGCAAAGTCGGCGCCGCACTGTCGGTATGGACTGGCGACGCGGAGACGAAGGCCCTCAAGCTTGCTTTGCCGTCCTACAGCACCGTCTACCAGGCGGAGCTTCTGGCTCTCTGCAAAGCAACGGAAGAAGCCCTCCGAAGGACCGAGACGGCGTTCGCTATCTACAGCGACTCCATGGCAGCTCTCCAAGCAGTCGTGAACCCCGAAGCCCTCCACGCCCTTGCAGTTGAAGCAAGGGCCAACATCCGCCGCGGCTGCGCCCAGGACAAGAGTATTTCCCTGTTCTGGGTAAAGGCTCACGCGGGGCTGGAGGGCAACGAGAGAGCCGACTTGCTCGCGAAGGAGGCTGCCCTGAGGTCGAAGCGGCAACCCGACTACGACAAATGCCCGGTTTCATTCGTCAAGCGTGCGATCCGTATGGAGACGCTGGGCGAATGGAACCGGAGGTATTGTGAAGGAGAAACGGCGGCCACGACGAAGATGTTCTTTCCTTCCGCGATCGCTGCGTACAGGACGGTGCGGAAGATGGAGATCACCAAGGAGCTGACCCAAGCTCTAACAGGACACGGCGGGTTCTCCGAGTACCTGCACCGCTTCAAGTGCAAGGAGAACCCGGCGTGCGCCTGCGACCCGGACCAGCAGGAGACAGTCCTCCATCTCCTAACGGATTGCCCGATATATGCCTTCCCACGATATGATTTCGAAGCTAAGATAGGCATAAAGATACTAAAAGAAAATCTCAGCGTCCTACTAGCAAGCAAAAAGTATAGACCGGACCTAATAGCGCTCATCACAAAAATTGTGATATCTGTAAACAAAAGGAATAAAACTTGACGAAGATCGCCAAGTTTTATTCCCTTTGTCTAAGTAATGAAACAAAATTTTTGGGAATATGTTGAAATTAAAAATATAGTAAGAATTAATTTTAAATGTTATTTATATACACTATTTTGTTTATGTAATGATTAATGCTCAACTTATTATTTATATATATATATATATTTACCAAAGCGCGGCAGTAAAAATGACTTTGAGCTTGCAATAAAAATCCTGCAGCCTTAACAAAAACCCTGCGAAACCTGATGGCAGGGGGCCTTTCGCATGGCGGGAGTGGTTTTTAGCCGGTAGGAGTCCGGCACTACCCAGACTGCTCCTATATGGAGTGGTCTGGGTGTCCATGATGGATTTTCCATTCCCGCCACCACAAAAAAAAAAAAAAAAAAAAAAAAAAAAAAACCTAACCTAACCCGCGTTAGACAGTACCCGGAACTCACCACGAACAACATCGTCGTGGTGGGAATCCAGGCTGGTGCCTGGGAACTAACTCTGGTCTCGTTCTACTTTGAGCCTGATGAGCCTTTAGGGCCATACCTGGACAGCCTCAGAAAGGTGGAAAGCGAGACCGGCCCGCATAAGCTCATTATAGGAGGAGACGCCAACGCCTGGAGTGTCTGGTGGGGCAGTAGAGAGACCAACAGCAGGGGCGACGAGATGATGGGAGCTCTCGATCAACTTGGACTGCAAGTACTAAACAAAGGGGAAACTCCAACCTTCGACGTAGTTCGTGGCAACAGACGTTACACGAGCTGCGTCGATGTCACAGCCTGCACGGCGGATATGCTGACGGTGACCAACGGCTGGCGAGTAGTCGATGATTTGACAGGTTCGGACCACAACGGCATAGAGTTCTGCGTTCTCTTACAAAAGTCTTCGGGTGTCACGGTTAACCGGACTACCAGGATCTACAACACGAAGAAAGCGAATTGGGCGCAGTTTCATGAGAAGCTGCGCCAAATTATGCAAGAGAATAACAGCCCTAGCCTGGTCGAGGATATCGACAGCAGGGAAAAGATAGACCTGGTAGTCGAGGGCCTAACAACAGCAGTGCAAGACGCCTGTGCAGCCGTGATACCCAGGAAAAAGAACGCGGAGAAATTAAATGTGCCGTGGTGGTCTGACGACCTCGCCAGTCTAAAGAAGCAAGTGGTCACCAAGAAGCGGAGGATTCGCTGTGCAGCGCCAGTCCGTAGACCAAAGGTTGTTGAGGAGTACCTGAAACAGAAAGAAGAGTACGAGAGTGCAGTAGTCCAGGCAAAGATCGAGAGCTGGAAGGGGTTCTGCGAGAAGCAAGATAGGGAAGGCCTGTGGGAAGGCATCTACCGGGTTATCCGTAGGACGGAGAAGAGGGAGGAGGATGTGCCGATGGTAAGGGACGGCAGGACCCTGGACCCGGAGGCCTCAGCGAGGTATCTGGCACAGACATTCTATCCAGAAGACCGTCTGGAGGGGGATAACGAGGAGCACAAACGGGTGTGGCAACGAGCCGAAGAGGTGAACGGGGGAGACGAAAGTGAACCTTCGGATCCTCCCTTCACACTCGATGAGCTAGAGCGCGCAGTCTCCTCGTTCAACCCCAAAAAAGCCCCCGGTTCCGACGGTCTGACAGCGGATATATGGGGCCACACGATCAGCCAAGACCCAGACTTAGTTCTGCGCTTGATGAACAAGTGCCTGGCGCATGCATACTTTCCGCGGTCCTGGAAAGAGGCAACTGTCGTCGTGCTCCGCAAGCCCGCGAAAGAAGACTACACCACCCCAAAATCATATAGGCCAATTGGGCTTTTGCCGGTTCTCGGCAAAGTATTCGAGAAGCTGCTTGTCACCCGACTCAAGTTTCACCTGTTGTCACGGATGAGTACTCGCCAGTACGGATTCATGCCCCAGCGAAGCACCGAGGACTCCCTCTACACCCTTATGGGGCGCATTCGTGGCGGACTCAATGCAAAGAGACTCGTCACGATTGTGTCCCTGGATATTGAGGGAGCCTTTGATAGCGCATGGTGGCCAGCCATACGAGTCCGTCTGGCTGAGGAAAAGTGTCCAGTGAACTTGAGGCGGGTGGTAGACAGCTACTTGACCGAGAGGGTGGTGAAGGTCAGATACGCGGGAGCGGAGTACGAATCCAGGACCGAGAAGGGATGCGTCCAGGGGTCTATCGGTGGTCCCATATTTTGGAATCTTGTGCTGGATCCTCTCTTGAGGGCTCTGGAGTCAATGGGAGTGTACTGCCAGGCGTTTGCGGACGATATTGTTCTTGTGTTCGATGGGGAGACCGCACTTGAAGTCCAGAGGGATGCCAATGTCGCCCTCGAGTACGTGCGAGCATGGGGTGTCAAGAAAAAGCTTCGGTTTGCGCCGCACAAAACTAAAGCAATGCTGGTCACGCGCAAACTGAAGCATGACACCCCATGTCTCAAGATGGGCGGGGTAGACATTGGCATGTCGGACGAAATCAAGCTGCTCGGACTCACCATCGACCACAAGTTGACATTCAACACTCACGTCGCAAACGTCTGTTCCCGAGCCATCGGCATCTACAAGCAGCTGTCGCGGGCTGCTAGGGTCAATTGGGGTCTCCATCCCGAGGTCATCCGCTGCATCTATACGGCTGCAGTGGAGCCTATCATCCTGTACGCAGCGAGCGCGTGGTCGTCGGCCGCCAACAAAGTCGGGTTGCAGAAGAAGCTGAACGCCGTCCAGAGGAGCTTCGCGCAGAAGCTGTGCCGAGCCTATCGCACGGTCTCCCTAAACTCGGCACTGGTGCTGGCTGGGATACTCCCTCTTGATCTCCGGATTCGGGAGGCAGCCTCGCTGTACGAGGCCAAGAGAGGGGTGCCCCATCCAGCGCTAAGAGGCCGGGAGATCGAGCGAGTGGTATCGGCGCTGCAGATGCCACATCCGGCGGAGCAGAGGGCTATTGCACTGCGACGCCTGGTAGACGAGGAACAATACAACGAGCACCGCAATTACGCGGTGCGTATTTTCACGGACGGCAGCAAGATTGAGGGCAAAGTCGGCGCCGCACTGTCGGTGTGGACCGGCGACGCGGAGACAAAGGCCCTCAAGCTTGCCTTGCCATCCTACAGTACCGTCTACCAGGCTGAGCTTCTGGCCCTCTGCAAAGCAACGAAGGAAGTCCTCCGAAGGACCGAGACGGCGTTCGCTATATATAGCGACTCCATGGCAGCTCTCCAAGCAGTCGTGAACCCCGAAGCCCTCCACGCCCTTGCGGTGGAAGCAAGGACCAACATCCGCCGCGGCTGTGCCCAGGACAAGAGCATTTCCTTGTTCTGGGTCAAGGCTCACGCGGGGCTGGAGGGTAACGAGAGAGCCGACTTGCTCGCAAAGGAGGCTGCCCTGGGGTCGAAGCGGCAACCCGACTACGACAAATGCCCGGTTTCATTCGTCAAGCGTACGATCCGTATGGAAACGCTGGACGAATGGAACCGGAGATACTGCGAAGGACAAACGGCGGCCACGACGAAGATGTTTTTCCCTTCGGCGATCGCTGCGTACAGGACGGTGCGCGGGATGGAGATGACCAAAGAACTGACCCAAGCTCTAACAGGACACGGCGGGTTCTCCGAGTACCTGCACCGTTTCAAGTGCAAGGATAACCCGGCGTGTGCCTGCGACCCCGACACGCAAGAGACAGTCCTCCACCTCCTGACTGACTGCCCGGTGTATGCCTCCCACAGGCATGATTTTGAAATGAGAATCGACATGCCAGTAAATAAGAAAAATCTAAGTCTTCTCATAAACGACCGAAAAATACGTACGAAATTCGTAGAATTCGTTACAAAAATAGTACAAAGCGTAAATAAACGAAATAAATAAATCAATTGATGAAAGAATGAATTAAATCGTATAAAGTTTAATAGTCTATATATATATTATAATGATGCTCACTAATGCTATTACCGTTTTTAAAAAATATTTAATTAGAATTTATATAAAAATAACAATTTAAGCAAAATATTATTCATTTTATTTATCTTTATTTTATCGTTAATGAATTGAAATGTTTAACAAATATACAGTTTTAAAAATTAAAACATTGAGGTTAAAATATTTATTTAAAATTTTTATCAACAATTTAAACGCGAGTTGCAAATACCTACAGCTATTACAAATGTCCCTGCGCAACCTGATGGCAGGGGGCCTTTCGCATGGCGGGAGTGGTTTTTAGCCGGTAGGAGTCCGGCACTACCCAGACTGCTCCTATATGGGGTGGTCTGGGTGTCCATGATGGATTTTCCATTCCCGCCACCACAAAAAAAAAAAAAAAAAAAAAAACCTAACCCGCGATATCTACGACACCAGGATAGCGTTTTGGTAGCGGTTTTCAACATTAAACGTGCTAAATTAGCCCCCGCTACACTTCTGACAAATTATTTTTGACTTTCCTTAAGGGGTGGTTTTGTTTTAGGCACTTACCCTTATTTTTCGATTTTTAAATTTTTCAAAAATTAATAACATCTTTGTTTTACATTAGATTGCAATAGTTTTTTGTCAATCGGGTTTTCGCTGTACAAACCCAGGTTTCCCGGCGCTGAGCGCGAACCGAAACCCCTCTCGGTCGCTGACAATCCGATTTTTCATCAAAAAATCCGGTTTTTTGCCCATAACTCAAATTTTTTATATTGAACGTAGTGCTGTAAACGTTTCAGTGAGCTAGCCCGCGTCGAGACCTGTCTCCTGACACCTCGCACGCCCGCCTGCCTCACATAGAACGTCAAAAAATTGAGCCGGCCACCCACCCATTTTTCTTACGTTGTATATATAAGGAAAGGACTCTGAATTCAACAAAAAATTTTCGACAATATTTTTAATGTCCAATTAATTATATTTTAATTTCAATAGTTACCTGTAATTTTATCAGAATTTTAATACAAATTTTAACCAAAATTTTTTGCATATTTAATCCCAATTTTAAAAATTTTCTGTTCTTAAATTTATTTATTAAAAAATTTATTTTTAATTTAAGATTTTATATTATTGACGTGACTTCATATTGAAGCCACTTTTAAATAAATATTGTCATTTTTATGACTGATCCCCCCTTTACAGGGACCGAATTTAATACTTAATTGACGTAAATCTATTATTATTTTATACACATTTTAACCAAAAGCTTAAACTTCCTTATCATAATATTAATTATAATTAATTTTAGGTGACCATATTTACACTAAAGTTTAATATTGACGTAGACTGATCCCCCCTTTACAGGGATCAGTTCAACAATAAATAGGAAGATATTAAATTTTGATTAATTTTATTACTCACTCAACTTCGACACCCTCTCCATAATCATGTTCCTCTCCCGAACTCCCGCGAAAAAGATCACCCTGGCTCCCCAAGTCTCTCCGTCGAACGAAGCACTCTCCATCACCTTCGACAAGGAGCTCTCCCCTCCCAGTGCTTCAACTCAAGCCTCAAGTGTGAGGCGAAGCATTGGCGAGTGGGAAACAGGGAAGTTGACCGAATCGCGCCCTCTTCAGTCGGTCGCCGCGCACTCACCCAAAAGGGCAGCTCCGACGGTGTCTGCCTCCCAGAAGCCCGCGCGGCGCGCTGCATCTCAGCCGCACAGTAAGGCCGCAGCGCGCCGAACCTCGACCGAAGCTCTGGGAGCGTCACCGGGAGCAAGCCAGCTGCAGCCGAACAAACCCACCGATCGGGTGACCGAAGCTCGGAACTGCCTTCTGCGCGCGAAGTCACACCTTGGCGACTCGCGCAATCTGAGGGCAGACCTGAAAGTAGGGATCACCCAATCGGTGGAGCGGCTGTACCAGCTGGTGAAGGAAGAGGCAGCGGCGGCGGCTGAACGGGCGGCGACGGCGACTGAGCTGGCGGGGGGTGAGGCTATTAAGGCAATACCTCCGCCAGACGTACCCAGGAGCATTCCGGAGGTCGACTCGTTGCTCGCTTCACTAGCGGAGCATAGCGCGCTAGTGAAGGAGAGCAACGAGAAGATGGAGCAGCTGCGGCGAGCGATGGAGAGGCAGGGGGAAATAATCGAGAGGACGGCCACCTATGCGAGTGTAGCGGCGGGTCCACCGAAAAGGCAGACCCCAGGAAGGACCGCGCTGCACTCCGTAGTTGTGACGTCTAAAGACGACGGGGACTCGGGGGAGGAAGTGATGAGCAAAATAAGAAGAGCTGTAAAAGCAAGGGAGGGGGGAGTTGAGGTTGAGTGGGTGCGAAAGGCCAAGGACCGGAAGGTTGTTATGGGGTGTAGGTCGGTCGAGGAAAGGAGCCGCTTACGGGACAGATTAGAAAAGGCAGGGAATAACCTCGCTGTCGAGGACGTGAAAAACAAGGACCCACTCTTGGTCTTCCGTGGCGTCCTCCGTATACATTCAGATGAAGAAATACTGGAGGCGCTGCGGAACCAAAATCGGGATGTCTTTCGCGGCCTCGACAGCGATGACAATCGAATGTCAATAAAATATAAAAGAAGTGCGCGGAACCCCCAAACCCACAACGTGGTCATCAGCACGTCCCCCACTGTCTGGGGCAGGATGCTGGAGAAAGGGAGAGCACGGATTGACCTCCAGACTGTCTTCGTCGAGGACCAGTCGCCACTGATCCAGTGCACGAGGTGTCTGGGCTACGGGCATAGTCGGCGACTCTGTAAAGAACCTGCCGACTTATGCAGCCACTGTGGGGGCCCACACCTCCGAGCACAATGTGACCAGTGGCTAAAGGCTGAAATACCAAAGTGCCACAACTGTGTCTTGGCGAAGATGGGGAGAGTCGACCATAACGCTTTCGATCCCCAGTGTCCAGTTCGAGTCAGATGGGATCGGCTGGCCCGTGCGTCCGTCGCCTATTGCTGAGGTTGTCCCAACGAACACGATGCCCCACAAAATACTCCAAGTGAATCTCCAAAGGAAGAAGTTGGCGACCCAGGAGCTTATGCTTGAGGCCGAGCAGCGCAAAGTAACCGCAGCGCTTATCCAGGAGCCCTACGTGGGCAACGCTCAAAGGATGAGCGGGACCAGGGGTGTTCGAATCTTCCAGAGCACCAGGCAAGGAGAAGGGACTGTCAAAGCGGCAATAGCCGTTTTTAACCCAAGGTTTGCCGTTAGACAGTACCCAGAACTCACCACGAACAACATCGTCGTGGTGGGGATCCAAACTGGTGCCTGGGAACTAACTCTGGTCTCGTTCTACTTTGAGCCAGACCAGCCCTTGGGGCCATACCTGGATAACTTAAGGAAGGTGGAAAGCGAGACCGGCCCACATAAGCTCATAATGGGGGGAGACACCAACGCCTGGAGTGTTTGGTGGGGCAGTAGTGAGACCAATTGCAGAGGCGACGAGATGCTGGGAGCTCTCGACCAGCTTGGCCTGCAAATACTCAATAGAGGGGAAACTCCAACCTTCGACGTAGTTCGTGGTGACAGACGTTACACGAGCTGCGTCGACGTCACAGCCTGCACAGCGGATATGCTAGCGGTGACCGACGGCTGGCGAGTCGTCGACGACTTGACGGGGTCGGACCACAACGGCATAGAGTTTCTGATACATCTCCAGAAGTCTGTGGGCATCACGGTGCACCGGACTACCAGGTCCTACAATACCAAAAAAGCTAATTGGGGCCAGTTTCGTGAGAAACTGGCCCAATTTAAGCGTGAAAACAATATCACTGTAAGCCTGCTCGATGAGATCGGCAGCGTGGACGAGTTGGACTTGGTAGTCGAGGAACTTACTACGACGGTACAAAACGTCTGTACTGAAGTGATGCCCAAAAAGAAGACAGTTGAGAAACTCAAAGTGCCGTGGTGGTCTGATGAACTCGCCAGCTTGAAAAGGCTGGTGGTCACCAAAAAGCGGAGGATCCGATGTGCAGCGCCGGTTCGTAGACCAAAGGTTGTTGAGGAGTACCTGAAACAGAAAGAAGAGTATGAGCAAGCAGTAAGCAAGGCAAAGGTCGAGAGCTGGAAGGGTTTCTGTGAGAAACAGAATAAAGAAGGCCTGTGGGAAGGAATATACAGGGTCATACGAAGTACTGAAAAGAGAGAGGAGGACATACCGATGGTGAGGGATGCGAAGACACTGGACCCCGAAGAGTCAGCGAGGTTTCTGGCACAGACGTTCTACCCGGAGGACCGCCCGGAGGGGGATAACGAGGAGCACAAAAAGGTGCGGCAACGAGCGGAAGAGGTGAACGGGGAACACCAAGTTGAGCCCTGGGATCCTCCGTTCACTTCTGACGAGCTAAGGCGAGCAGTCTCCTCGTTCAACCCCAAAAAAGCCCCCGGTTCCGACGGTCTGACGGCTGACATATGGGGCCACGCTATCCAACAAGACCCAGAACTAGTTCTGCACTTGATGAACAAGTGCCTGGCGCATGGATACTTTCCACGGTCCTGGAAAGAGGCAACAGTCGTTGTGCTCCGTAAACCCGCGAAAGAGGACTACACCACTCCGAAGTCATACAGGCCGATTGGTCTCTTGCCTGTACTCGGCAAGATATACGAGAAAATGCTCGTGGCCCGACTCAAGTTCCATCTGTTACCCAGGATGAGTACTCGCCAGTACGGCTTCATGCCCCAAAAGAGCACTGAGGACTCCCTCTATACACTCATGGGGCACATTCGTGACAGGCTTAAAGCAAAGAGGCTTGTCGCGATTGTGTCCTTGGACATAGAGGGAGCCTTCGACAGCGCTTGGTGGCCGGCCATCCGAGTCCGTCTGGCTGAGGAAAAGTGTCCTGTGAACTTGAGACGGGTCTTCGACAGTTACTTGTCCGAGCGAGTGGTGAAAGTCCGGTACGCGGGAGCGGAGCATAAATCCAGGACCGGGAAGGGATGCGTCCAGGGGTCTATTAGTGGTCCCATATTATGGAACGTCGTGCTGGATCCTCTGCTGCAGGAACTTGAAAGAAGAGGGGTCTATTGTCAGGCGTTTGCGGACGATGTCGTCCTCGTGTTCGATGGGGAGACGGCACTTGAGGTCCAAAGGGATGCCAATGTCGCCCTTGAATGTGTGCGCGCATGGGGTGTCACGAACAAGCTGAAGTTTGCGCCGCATAAGACCAAAGCAATGCTGGTAACGCGCAAACTGAAGCATGACACCCCATGTCTCAGAATGGGCGGGGTGGACATTGGCATGTCTGAGGAAATCAAACTGCTTGGTCTCACCATCGACCACAAGTTGACTTTCAATACCCACGTCGCAAACGTCTGCTCCCGAGCCATCGGTATTTATAAGCAACTGTCGAGGGCCGCTAGGGTCAGCTGGGGTCTGCATCCGGACGTCATCCGCTGCATATACACGGCTGCAGTCGAACCCATCATCCTGTACGCAGCGAGCGCGTGGTCGCCGGCCGCTTCCAAAATTGGGGTCCAGAAGAAGCTGAACGCCGTCCAGAGGAGCTTCGCGCAGAAGCTGTGCCGAGCCTATCGCACGGTCTCCCTACACTCTGCTCTGGTGCTGGCTGGGATACTCCCTCTCGACCTAAGAATCCGAGAGGTGGCCTCACTGTATGAGGCCAAGAGAGGGTTACCACATCCAGCACTGGGGGACAGGGAGATCGAGCGAGTGGCATCGGCACTGCAGATGCCACATCCGGCTGAGCAGAGGGCTATCGCACTGCAACGCCTGGTAGACGAGGAACAATATAATGAGCACCGCAACTATGCGGTGCGTATCTTCACAGACGGCAGCAAGATTGAGGGCAAGGTCGGGGCCGCATTGTCCGTGTGGACCGACCAGGCCGAGACCAAAGCCCTCAAACTTGCTCTGCCGTCTTACTGTACCGTCTACCAGGCTGAGCTCTTGGCCCTCTGTGAAGCAGTGAAGGAAGTCCTCAGAAGGACTGAGACGGCGTTCGCTATCTACAGCGACTCCATGGCAGCTCTCCAAGCAGTCGTGAACCCCGAAGCCCTCCACGCTCTCGCCGTGGAAACGAGGGACGCCATCCGCCGCAGCAATACCCAGAACAAGAGCGTCTCCTTGTTCTGGGTCAAGGCTCACGCGGGGCTGGAGGGCAACGAGAGAGCCGACTCGCTCGCCAAGGAGGCTGCCTTAAGGAGTAAGCGGAAACCTCACTACGATAAGTGCCCGGTTTCATTCGTTAAGCGTATGATCCGTAAGGATACCCTCAGCGAATGGAACCGGCGTTATCGTACTGGGGAAACGGCGGCCACGACTAAGCTATTCTTTCCGTGCGCGATCGCTGCTTACAGGACGGTGCGGAAGATAGGGATGACCAAGGAGCTGACCCAGGCCCTGACAGGACACGGTGGGTTCTCCGAGTACTTGACTCGCTTCAAGTGCAAGGACAACCCAGCGTGTGCCTGCGACCCCGACAAGCAGGAGACTGTCCTCCACCTGCTGACGGAGTGCCCTGTATATTCCTCCCACAGGCACGACTTGGAAATGACAGTCGACATGAGACTGACAAAAGGAAATTTATCGATCCTCATGGGAGACCGAAATAATTGCCAAAAATTTCTAGAATTTGTTATTAAAATTGTGAAATCTGTTAATATACGGAATAAATAGTAGACGTTTCTATATTTGATTTTAAAGATTTTATTCCATTATATTATTATTTTATTTACAACAATTATATTAATTAATAAATTGACAAATTTTTAAACGAAAATACAATTAAATGACAAAATTTTTTACAATTACAACTATAGAAATATATTTATTTTATTTATTATTTACTAATCGACATTCACAATTAAAACAAATATACCCTTTAAAATATGTAAAGCCCTAAAAACGTCCCTGCGAATCTAGATGGCAGGGGGCCTTTCGCATGGCGGAAAAAAAAAAAAAAAAAAAAAAAACCTAACCTAACCTAACCTAACCTAACCTAACCTAACCTAACCTAACCTAACCTAACCTAACCACAGCTGCCTGACATTTAATAAACACATTAATAATATATGTAAAAAAGTTGTTAAATTATACGGGCAGCTGTCGAGGGCGGCCAAGGTCAGTTGGGGCCTCCACACTGATATCATCAGAATAATATATAACGCAGTCATCGAGCCAGTGATTCTGTATGCGGCGAGCGCCTGGGCACCGGCAGTGGGTAAGCTGGGAGTCAAAAAACAACTAAATGCCATCCAGCGTGGATTTGCGCAGAAGCTCTGCAGAGCTTACCGCACGGTCTCCCTGAATGCAGCACTGCTTCTCGCCGGTATACTTCCACTCGATATTCGTATACGGGAAGCAGCCGCTCTGTACGAAGCAAAGAGGGGAGTATCCCGGCCAGATCTGGCTGGCGGAGAGGTCGAGCGGAGGGCGGGGCACTGCGAAAATGGACACCCGGCGACGCATATGTACCTGGAGTTCAAAAGCCTGATAGACGAAGAAGAGCTGACCGCAAACAGCGACTATGCCGTCAAAATGTTTACAGATGGCAGTAGGATTGGCGGCAAGGTGGGGGCCGCAGTGTCCTACTGGGAAGGCGCGGCCGAAACCAAAGCCGTCAAACTTAAATTGCCATCTTATGGCACCGTCTATCAGGCGGAACTCCTGGCCGTATGCAGAGCCACGGGTGACATCATTCAAAGTGCTCAGCAGACATTTGCAATTTACAGCGATTCTCGATCCGCGCTGGATGCCATAGTCAATAATGGCTCCCTACATCCCCTGGCCGTAGAGGCCCGCAAGAACCTCCGCACAGCCTTTGGCCAGAGCAAAACTGTGTCCTTGTTCTGGTTGAAGGCCCATGCGGGGCTTGCGGGCAACGAACGTGCCGACTGTCTAGCCAAAATGGCTGCCCTCACCATGGATAGTGCCCCTGACTACGATAAGTGCCCGGTTTCATTCGTCAAGGGGCAAATCAGACGGGAGTCTCTTGGCGAATGGAATCGGAGGTATCAATCAGGGGCAACTGCCGGGACAACCAAAGTTTTCTTTCCGGATGCTGTCGAGGGGTACCGGATCGTCCGGAAAATAAAGACGGATTGTATCACGACACAGATACTAACGGGGCACGGTGGGTTCTCCGAATACTTAGCCAGATTCAAGTGTAAGAGGGACCCATCGTGCGCCTGTGCCCCTGGAGTCGACGAATCCGCTCTGCATGTGTTGTTCGACTGCCCAATCTTCGGGCGAGCAAGATATGAGACCGAGCAAGAATTGGGACAGGCGATACAAAGAAGCACAGTGAGCCAAATAATGGCTGAAAAAAAAAAAAGAGAAATATTTTTTAAATTCGCCAAGAACGTGACGAAAATAATAATAAAACAGAATAAATAAAATATATTTGACATACGACATAATATATACATATATACAAACAATCTAAATATAACACAGGTATACATAAATACATAATTACAAATTACTATATATAAATAAGGAAAAGAGGAGATGATAGAAGAAAGAAAGCCTCAAGCAAGCGCAAAATATTGGGTGATCCAAGCGTTTGCGCAACCCTTGAGGAAGGAGTGAAGCAATGAGAAAGGTAATAAATAAATATTTATCAACATAGTGTAGTAAAGGAAAGAAATAAGGAAAGAACACAACATGAAAATGAACAAAGAACTAGAAGAAAAGAAATAAAACAAAGAACTATCTTAAATAAATAAATAACTTAATGTATTCAATAATATAATAAAATAAAAAAGGAATGAGTGTGCAACGATCCTGCTCAGGGCAGGGAGTGGAGAAAGTCATTAAAAAAAAAAAAAAAAAAAAAACCTAACCTAACCTAACCTAACCTAACCTAACCTAACCTAACCCAAATTTAACCTAACCCAAATTTAACCTAACCCAAATTTAACCTAACCCAAATTTAACCTAACCCAAATTTAACCTAACCCAAATTTAACCTAACGCAAATTTAACCTAACCCAAATTTAACCTAACCCAAATTTAACCTAACCCAAATTTAACCTAACCCAAATTTAACCAAACCCAAATTTAACCTAACCCAAATTTAACCTAACCCAAATTTAACCTAACCCAAATTTAACCTAACCCAAATTTAACCTAACCCAAATTTAACCTAACCCAAATTTAACCTAATCCAAATTTAACCTAACCTAAATTTAACTTACCCAAATTTCAAACGACGACGATGATGAAATTGACCAAACTATGATGACGATAATGTCGACGCCGACTCCAATGATGACGACGCCGACGCCTATGATGACGACGCCGACTCCAATGATGACGACGCCGACGCCTATGATGACGACACCCACACCTGTGATGATGACCCCGACGCCTATTATGACGACGCCGACGCCAATAATGATGACGATGATGACTATTATGACAAAGCAGATGACTATGAGGACGACGCCAACGCCTATTATGACGACGCCGACGACTATGATGGCGACGCCGACGTCTATGATGATGACGCCAACGCCTATTATGACGACGCGATGATGACTACTATGACAACTCAGTCGTCAGTCAACGTCATCGTCGTCATCATAGACATCGTCGTCGTCAATGTCATCATCGTCGTCGTCAGAAATTTGGGTAAGTTAAATTTGGGTTAGGTTAAATTTGGGTTAGGTTAAATTTGGGTTATATGTTAAATTTGGATAGGTATTTAAGGTTGAAATGTAATTAAAAGGTATTTTTTATGCCCAAAACAAAGTGTAATTTTTTTATTTAAAAATATTTATATACTAATTAATCTTGTTGGTAGTTATATTTTCGAGCCGTTTGGGGTTGAAACTCTCGGATCGTGGGGTCCGAGTGCCCACAAGTTGTTTAATGTACTTTCTAAACGACTTGTTGACACTTCGCGTGACCCAAGGGCTGGCTTTTACCTTGGGCAAAGAATAAGCATTGCCATACAGCGTGGCTATGCGGCCAGCCTTTTGGGCACTTTACCGGTCGACAGCGATGCGGAAGAGTTTTTTGACGCTTTATTAGATTAGGTATTTTTAGTTAAGTTAATTAGGGACGTTAACTACGGTACTACTTCTAAGTTAACTACGGGATCCGAAACTCCTCCCTGGATCTTCTTACGTCGTATCTTAGTGAAAGGATTCAGAGAATTGATGTGAACGGAAAGAGATCTCCCGGGTCTGTAGTAGAAATGGGTGCCCTCAGGGCTCAATTCTCGGTCCTTTTTTGTTTCTTATTTATATTAACGATTTGCCTTACCTCATTAAAGATAACCAAAATATAGTTTTGTTTGCTGATGACACATCACTTTTATTTAAACTTAAACGCCAACAGCCGGTTACTGACGATATAAATAGCGCTGTTTCAAAAATAGTACATTGGTTCAACGTAAATAACTTGCTACTTAATGAAAAAAAAACGAAATGTATTAAGTTTACCATGCCTAATGTTAAGCAAGTAGAAACTAGTGTGTTAATAAAAGGTAAAGAGTTGAGTCCTGAAGATACTACAGTGTTTTTGGGCATAACTTTGGATGCTAAGCTTCAATGGGGCCCCCATATAGACAAATTATCTAAAAAACTCAGCTCTGCTGCATATGCTGTAAGAAAAATACGAAACTTAACTGACTTAGAGACAGCACGTTTAGTTTACTTTAGTTATTTTCATAGTCTCATGTCGTACGGTATTTTATTGTGGGGAAATGCCGCTGATATTCAGATAATTTTCGTTCTGCAGAAAAGAGCTATTCGTTTTATTTATAAATTAAGTCCCAGACACTCTCTTAAAGATAAATTTAAAGAGATTAATATAATGACTGTACCTTCTCAGTATATTTACGAAAATATCTTGTATGCCCATAAAAATAAAAACACGTTTAAGAAATATAGTGATATTCATGATTTTAATACTAGGAATAAACATAAATTTGTGGCGCCTGCTACCAGGCTCAAAAAAATGGGGGAATCATTCAAATGTCAGTGTATACATTATTATAATAAGCTTCCTAATCATATTCAGGAACTAAGCCTTAATAAATTCAAATCATTTGTAAAACGGAAACTTTTGCTAAAGGCTTTTTACAATGTAAAAGACTATCTTGAGGACAAAAAGGCTTGGGATTGACCTGCTCCAGTATGTTCTACAATTGTTCTCTTCTGATTTTTTATATTTCAATTGTGCTTTTGTACTTATATTGTTTACAATTTGACCTTAATATTTGTTTTTATTTTACAATATGTATTTATTATTTTTTTTTAATTTATATTTGACCAAAATATTTACTTTGTTAAATATTACAATTTTCTACACTTCTGTATTTTATTGTGAATATGAGGACTATGTGGAATATTTTTTTTTTTTTTCGTATGATCAATTATTTTGACGCATGTCTGGCAGTTTGAGTATTTCTGCGGCCTACCCAAATGTCCCTTCTTTGGCATTGATCGTCAAATCGTTGAGCTCCTTAGTTTTCCTAAGTTGAGCTATACGAATACTGACAAATGCTTGCACTGACTGGACAGGTCCACTCAAATCTGTATGGTTCTTTCCTCAAAAGACCATCTCAGACGCTAATCTGCATTGTTCTCATAAGATTTGACTATTACTGTATGGACTTTAAAAGAGACTTTGACCCCTGAGTTTGTTTCGGTGTTTCTTCTCAGGGTAGTCAGCTAGGAAACACCGGACTCATCTAGTTTAAACTGACAAAAAAAAACAAAAATGACGTGTAAAAGTGTTGTGAAAAACCTATTTACAAAAATAAATATCATTTATCATTTAGGGTTATGTAGTTTTAAGGTTAGATATCTAATTATTTGTACAGTTAACTAAATAAATGAGGAAAAGGTGTGCAATAAAGTTAGAAATACATAAATAAGTTTACTGACAAAAAAATGTATGTTCTCTCTTTATTTTATTTATACATCGAGAAAAACCCCTTATTTTAAATCGAAAATTACCGACAAAATGTGTGATTTTTTTAATTCGGTTTGCTTCATATTTTTTTAAATCTTTACTTTTTGATAGTGTTAAAATATAATATCTAAATTACAGCAACTTAAATAAAAAAAAATAGTTAATTTTTGTTGTTTTAGGTATTTACACTTATATTTCTAGAAAAACGCAAGATTTCATGTCATCGTCACAATCGTTGCTATCGTCATCGTCAACGTCATCATCATCGTCATCGTCATCGTCATCGTCATCGTCATCGTCGTCGTCATCGTCATCGTCATCGTCATCATCATCGTCATCGTCATCGTCATCGTCATCGTCATCGTTATCGTCATCGTCATCGTCATCGTCATCGTCATCGTCATCGTCATCGTCATCGTCATCGTCATCGTCATCGTCATCGTCATCGTCATCGTCATCGTCATCGTCATCGTCATCGTCATCGTCATCGTCATCGTCATCGTCATCGTCATCGTCATCGTCATCGTCATCGTCATCGTCATCGTCATCGTCATCGTCATCGTCATCGTCATCGTCATCGTCATCGTCATCGTCATCGTCATCGTCATCGTCATCGTCATCGTCATCGTCATCGTCATCGTAATCGTCGTCGTCATCGTCATCGTCATCGTAATCATCATCGTCATCGTCATCGTCATCGTCATCGTCATTGTCATCGTCATCGTCATCGTCATCTTAGTCGTCAGCGTCGTAATAATAGGCGTTTGCGTCATCCTTAGAGGCGTCGGCGTCATCATCATAGTTGACGGCGTCGTCATCATAGTCGTCGGCGTCGTCATAATAGGCGTTGGCGTCGTTCTTATAGTCGTCGGCGTCGTCATAAACGGCGTTGGCGTCACCACTATAGTCATCAGCTTCATCACCATAGTCATCAGCGTCTTCATAATAGGCGTCGGCGTCATCACCATAGTCATCAGCGTCGTCATTACAGGCGTCGGTGTCATTATCATAGCCGTAAGCGTCGTCATAATAGGCGTCGGCGTCATCATCATAGGCGTCGCCGTCGTCATAATAGGCGTCAGTGTCATCATCATAGGCGTAAGCATCGTCATAAAATGCGTCGGCGTAATCATCATAGGCGTCGCTGTCGCCACATTAGGCGTCGGCGTCATCACCACATACATCAGCGTCGTCATAATAGGCGTCGGCGTCATCATCATAGGCGTAAACGTCGTCATAATAGGCGTCGGCGTCATTATCATAGGCGTCGGCGTCACCACAATAAGCGTCGGTGTCATAATCACAGGCGTAAGCGTCGTCATAATAGGCGTCAATGTCATCATCATAGGCTTAAGCGTCGTCATAAAAGGCATCGGCGTCATCGCCAAAGGCGTCGCCGTCGCCACAATAGGCGTAGGCGTCATCACCATAGTCATCAGCGTCGTCATAATAGGCGTCGGTGTCATCATCATAGGCGTCAGCGTCATCATAATAGGCGTTGGCGTCGTCCTCATAGTCGTCATCGTCAGCATCATAGTCGTAAGCGTCGTCATAAAAGGCGTCGGCGTCATCGTCAACGGCGTCGCCGTCGCCACAATAGGCGTCAGTGTCATCATCATAGGCGTAAGCATCGTCATAAAATGCGTCGGCGTAATCATCATAGGCGTCGCTGTCGCCACAATAGGCGTCGGCGTCATCACCACAGACATCAGCGTCGTCATAATAGGCGTCGGCGTCATCAGTTAAATTTGGGTTAGGTTAAATTTGGGTTAGGTTAAATTTGGGTTATGTTAAATTTGGATAGGTATTTAAGGTTGAAATGTAATTAAAAGGTATTTTTTATGCCCAAAACAAAGTGTAATTTTTTTATTTAAAAATATTTATATACTAATTAATCTTGTTGGTAGTTATATTTTCGAGCCGTTTGGGGTTGAAACTCTCGGATCGTGGGGTCCGAGTGCCCACAAGTTGTTTAATGAACTTTCTAAACGACTTGTTGACACTTCGCGTGACCCAAGGGCTGGCTTTTACCTTGGGCAAAGAATAAGCATTGCCATACAGCGTGGCTATGCGGCCAGCCTTTTGGGCACTTTACCGGTCGACAGCGATGCGGAAGAGTTTTTTGACGCTTTATTAGATTAGGTATTTTTAGTTAAGTTAATTAGGGTTATGTAGTTTTAAGGTTAGATATCTAATTATTTGTACAGTTAACTAAATAAATGAGGAAAAGGTGTGCAATAAAGTTAGAAATAAATAAGTTTACTGACAAAAATATTTATGTTCTCTCTTTATTTTATTTATACATCGAGAAAAACCCCTTATTTTAAATCGAAAATTACCGACAAAATGTGTGATTTTTTTAATTCGGTTTGCTTCATATTTTTTTAAATCTTTGCTTTTTGATAGTGTTAAAATATAATATCTAAATTACAGCAACTTAAATAAAAAAAAATAGTTAATTTTTGTTATTTTAGAATTGTTATATTGAGCTATTTTTTTTTAATGATTATAGGTATTTGCACTTATATTTCTAGAAAAACGCAAGATTACATGTCATCGTCACAATCGTTGCTATCGTCATCGTCATCGTCATCGTCATCGTCATCGTCATCGTCATCGTCATCGTCATCGTCATCGTCATCGTCATCGTCATTGTCCTCGTCGTCGTAATCGTCATCGTCATCGTCATCGTTATCGTCATCATCATCGTCATCGTCATCGTCATCGTTATCGTCGTCGTCATCGTCATCGTCATCGTCATCATCATCGTCATCGTCATCGTCATCGTCATCGTTATCGTCGTCGTCATCGTCATCGTCATCGTCATCTTAGTCGTCAGCGTTGTCATAATAGGCGTTTGCGTCATCCTTAGAGGCGTCGGCGTCATCATCATAGTTGACGGCGTCGTCATCATAGTCGTCGGCGTCGTCATAATAGGCGTTGGCGTCGTTCTTATAGTCGTCGGCGTCGTCATAAATGGCGTTGGCGTCACCACTATAGTCATCAGCGTCATCACCATAGTCATCAGCGTCTTCATAATAGGCTTCGGCGTCATCACCATAGTCATCAGCGTCGTTATTACAGGCGTCGGTGTCATTATCATAGGCGTCGCCGTCGTCATAATAGGCGTCAGTGTCATCATCATAGGCGTAAGCATCGTCATAAAATGCGTCGGCGTAATCATCATAGGCGTCGCTGTCGCCACAATAGGCGTCGGCGTCATCACCACATACATCAGCGTCGTCATAATAGGCGTCGGCGTCATCATCATAGGCGTAAACGTCGTTATAATAGGCGTCGGCGTCATTATCATAGGCGTCGGCGTCACCACAATAAGCGTCGGTGTCATAATCACAGGCGTAAGCGTCGTCATAATAGGCGTCAGTGTCATCATCATAGGCTTAAGCGTCGTCATAAAAGGCGTCGGCGTCATCGCCAAAGGCGTCGCCGTCGCCACAATAGGCGTAGGCGTCATCACCATAGTCATCAGCGTCGTCATAATAGGCGTCGGTGTCATCATCATAGGCGTAAACGTCGTCATAATAGGCGTCGGCGTCATCATCATAGGCGTAAGCGTCGTCATAATAGGCGTCGGCGTCATCATTATAGGCGTCGGCGTCATCATCATAGGCGTAAGCATCGTCATAAAATGCGTCGGCGTAATCATCATAGGCGTCGCTGTCGCCACAATAGGCGTCGGCGTCATCACCACATACATCAGCGTCGTCATAATAGGCGTCGGCGTCATCATCATAGGCGTAAACGTCGTTATAATAGGCGTCGGCGTCATTATCATAGGCGTCGGCGTCACCACAATAAGCGTCGGTGTCATAATCACAGGCGTAAGCGTCGTCATAATAGGCGTCAGTGTCATCATCATAGGCTTAAGCGTCGTCATAAAAGGCGTCGGCGTCATCGCCAAAGGCGTCGCCGTCGCCACAATAGGCGTAGGCGTCATCACCATAGTCATCAGCGTCGTCATAATAGGCATCGGTGTCATCATCATAGGCGTCAGTGTCATTATAATAGGCGTTGGCGTCGTCCTCATAGTCGTCATCGTCAGCATCATAGTCGTAAGCGTCGTCATAAAAGGCGTCGGCGTCATCGTCAAAGGCGTCGCCGTCGCCACAATAGGCGTAGGCGTCATCACCATAGTCATCAGCGTCGTCATAATAAGCGTCGGTGTCATCATCATAGGCGTAAACGTCGTCATAATAGGCGTCGGCGTCATCATCATAGGCGTAAGCGTCGTCATAATAGGCGTCGGCGTCATCATTATAGGCGTCGGCGTCATCATCATAGGCGTAAGCGTCGTCATAATAGGCGTCGGCGTCATCATTATAGGCGTCGGTGTCGTAATCTTAGGCGTCGGCGTCGTCATCATTGGCGTCAGCGTCATCATAATAGGCGTTGGCGTCGTCCTCATAGTCGTCATCGTCATCATAGTCATCTTCGTCACCATCGTCATCATCGTCATCATAGACATCGTCGTCGTCAATGTAATCATCGTCGTCGTCAGAAATTTTAGGTAAGTTTTTGGGTTAGGTTAAAATTGGGATAGGTTAAATTTGGGTTAGGTTAAATTTGGGTTAGGTTAAATTTGGGTTATGTTAAATTTGGATAGGTATTTAAGGTTGAAATGTAATTAAAAGGTATTTTTTATGCCCAAAACAAAGTGTAATTTTTTTATTTAAAAATATTTATATACTAATTAATCTTGTTGGTAGTTATATTTTCGAGCCGTTTGGGGTTGAAACTCTCGGATCGTGTGGTCCGAGTGCCCACAAGTTGTTTAATGAACTTTCTTAACGACTTGTTGACACTTCGCGTGACCCAAGGGCTGGCTTTTACCTTGGGCAAAGAATAAGCATTGCCATACAGCGTGGCTATGCGGCCAGCCTTTTGGGCACTTTACCGGTCGACAGCGATGCGGAAGAGTTTTTTGACGCTTTATTAGATTAGGTATTTTAAGTTAAGTTAATTAGGGTTATGTAGTTTTAAGGTTAGATATCTAATTATTTGTACAGTTAACTAAATAAATGAGGAAAAGGTGTGCAATAAAGTTAGAAATAAATAAGTTTACTGACAAAAATATTTATGTTCTCTCTTTATTTTATTTATACATCGAGAAAAACCCCTTATTTTAAATCGAAAATTACCGACAAAATGTGTGATTTTTTTAATTCGGTTTGCTTCATATTTTTTTAAATCTTTGCTTTTTGATAGTGTTAAAATATAATATCTAAATTACAGCAACTTAAATAAAATAAAATAGTTAATTTTTGTTATTTTAGAATTGTTATATTGAGCTATTTTTTTTCATTGATTATAGGTATTTACACTTATATTTCTAGAAAAACGCAAGATTTCATGTCATCGTCACAATCGTTGCTATCGTCATCGTCATCGTCATCGTCATCGTCATCGTCATCGTCATCGTCATCGTCATCGTCATCGTCATCGTCATCGTCATCGTCATCGTCATCGTCATCGTCATCGTCATCGTCATCGTCATCGTCCTCGTCGTCGTCATCGTCATCGTCATTGTCATCGTCATCGTCATCGTCATCGTCATCGTCATCGTCTTCGTCGTCGTCGTCGTCGTCGTCGTCGTCGTCGTCATCGTTTTCGTCATCGTCATCGTCATCGTCATCGTCATCGTCATCGTCATCGTCATCGTCATCGTCAACGTCATCGTCATCATCATCGTCATCGTCATCGTCATCGTCATCGTCATCGTCATCGTCATCGTCATCGTTATCGTCGTCGTCATCGTCATCGTCATCGTCATCTCAGTCGTCAGCGTTGTCATAATAGGCGTTTGCGTCATCCTTAGAGGCGTCGGCGTCATCATCATAGTTGACGGCGTCGTCATCATAGTCGTCGGCGTCGTCATAATAGGCGTTGGCGTCGTTCTTATAGTCGTCGGCGTCGTCATCAATGGCGTTGGCGTCACCACTATAGTCATCAGCGTCATCACCATAGTCATCAGCGTCTTCATAATAGGCTTCGGCGTCATCACCATAGTCATCAGCGTCGTTATTACAGGCGTCGGTGTCATTATCATAGGCGTCGCCGTCGTCATAATAGGCGTCAGTGTCATCATCATAGGCGTAAGCATCGTCATAAAATGCGTCGGCGTAATCATCATAGGCGTCGCTGTCGCCACAATAGGCGTCGGCGTCATCACCACATACATCAGCGTCGTCATAATAGGCGTCGGCGTCATCATCATAGGCGTAAACGTCGTTATAATAGGCGTCGGCGTCATTATCATAGGCGTCGGCGTCACCACAATAAGCGTCGGTGTCATAATCACAGGCGTAAGTGTCGTCATAATAGGCGTCAGTGTCATCATCATAGGCTTAAGCGTCGTCATAAAAGGCGTCGGCGTCATCGCCAAAGGCGTCGCCGTCGCCACAATAGGCGTAGGCGTCATCACCATAGTCATCAGCGTCGTCATAATAGGCGTCGGCGTCGTCATCATTGGCGTCAGCGTCATCATAATAGGCGTTGGCGTCGTCCTCATAGTCGTCATCGTCATCATAGTCATCTTCGTCACCATCGTCATCATCGTCATCATAGACATCGTCGTCGTCAATGTAATCATCGTCGTCGTCAGAAATTTTAGGTAAGTTTTTGGGTTAGGTTAAAATTGGGATAGGTTAAATTTGGGTTAGGTTAAATTTGGGTTAGGTTAAATTTGGGTTATGTTAAATTTGGATAGGTATTTAAGGTTGAAATGTAATTAAAAGGTATTTTTTATGCCCAAAACAAAGTGTAATTTTTTTATTTAAAAATATTTATATACTAATTAATCTTGTTGGTAGTTATATTTTCGAGCCGTTTGGGGTTGAAACTCTCGGATCGTGTGGTCCGAGTGCCCACAAGTTGTTTAATGAACTTTCTTAACGACTTGTTGACACTTCGCGTGACCCAAGGGCTGGCTTTTACCTTGGGCAAAGAATAAGCATTGCCATACAGCGTGGCTATGCGGCCAGCCTTTTGGGCACTTTACCGGTCGACAGCGATGCGGAAGAGTTTTTTGACGCTTTATTAGATTAGGTATTTTAAGTTAAGTTAATTAGGGTTATGTAGTTTTAAGGTTAGATATCTAATTATTTGTACAGTTAACTAAATAAATGAGGAAAAGGTGTGCAATAAAGTTAGAAATAAATAAGTTTACTGACAAAAATATTTATGTTCTCTCTTTATTTTATTTATACATCGAGAAAAACCCCTTATTTTAAATCGAAAATTACCGACAAAATGTGTGATTTTTTTAATTCGGTTTGCTTCATATTTTTTTAAATCTTTGCTTTTTGATAGTGTTAAAATATAATATCTAAATTACAGCAACTTAAATAAAATAAAATAGTTAATTTTTGTTATTTTAGAATTGTTATATTGAGCTATTTTTTTTCATTGATTATAGGTATTTACACTTATATTTCTAGAAAAACGCAAGATTTCATGTCATCGTCACAATCGTTGCTATCGTCATCGTCATCGTCATCGTCATCGTCATCGTCATCGTCATCGTCATCGTCATCGTCATCGTCATCGTCATCGTCATCGTCATCGTCATCGTCATCGTCATCGTCATCGTCCTCGTCGTCGTCATCGTCATCGTCATTGTCATCGTCATCGTCATCGTCATCGTCATCGTCATCGTCTTCGTCGTCGTCGTCGTCGTCGTCGTCGTCGTCGTCATCGTTTTCGTCATCGTCATCGTCATCGTCATCGTCATCGTCATCGTCATCGTCATCGTCAACGTCATCGTCATCATCATCGTCATCGTCATCGTCATCGTCATCGTCATCGTCATCGTCATCGTCATCGTTATCGTCGTCGTCATCGTCATCGTCATCGTCATCTCAGTCGTCAGCGTTGTCATAATAGGCGTTTGCGTCATCCTTAGAGGCGTCGGCGTCATCATCATAGTTGACGGCGTCGTCATCATAGTCGTCGGCGTCGTCATAATAGGCGTTGGCGTCGTTCTTATAGTCGTCGGCGTCGTCATCAATGGCGTTGGCGTCACCACTATAGTCATCAGCGTCATCACCATAGTCATCAGCGTCTTCATAATAGGCTTCGGCGTCATCACCATAGTCATCAGCGTCGTTATTACAGGCGTCGGTGTCATTATCATAGGCGTCGCCGTCGTCATAATAGGCGTCAGTGTCATCATCATAGGCGTAAGCATCGTCATAAAATGCGTCGGCGTAATCATCATAGGCGTCGCTGTCGCCACAATAGGCGTCGGCGTCATCACCACATACATCAGCGTCGTCATAATAGGCGTCGGCGTCATCATCATAGGCGTAAACGTCGTTATAATAGGCGTCGGCGTCATTATCATAGGCGTCGGCGTCACCACAATAAGCGTCGGTGTCATAATCACAGGCGTAAGTGTCGTCATAATAGGCGTCAGTGTCATCATCATAGGCTTAAGCGTCGTCATAAAAGGCGTCGGCGTCATCGCCAAAGGCGTCGCCGTCGCCACAATAGGCGTAGGCGTCATCACCATAGTCATCAGCGTCGTCATAATAGGCGTCGGCGTCGTCATCATTGGCGTCAGCGTCATCATAATAGGCGTTGGCGTCGTCCTCATAGTCGTCATCGTCATCATAGTCATCTTCGTCACCATCGTCATCATCGTCATCATAGACATCGTCGTCGTCAATGTAATCATCGTCGTCGTCAGAAATTTTAGGTAAGTTTTTGGGTTAGGTTAAAATTGGGATAGGTTAAATTTGGGTTAGGTTAAATTTGGGTTAGGTTAAATTTGGGTTATGTTAAATTTGGATAGGTATTTAAGGTTGAAATGTAATTAAAAGGTATTTTTTATGCCCAAAACAAAGTGTAATTTTTTTATTTAAAAATATTTATATACTAATTAATCTTGTTGGTAGTTATATTTTCGAGCCGTTTGGGGTTGAAACTCTCGGATCGTGTGGTCCGAGTGCCCACAAGTTGTTTAATGAACTTTCTTAACGACTTGTTGACACTTCGCGTGACCCAAGGGCTGGCTTTTACCTTGGGCAAAGAATAAGCATTGCCATACAGCGTGGCTATGCGGCCAGCCTTTTGGGCACTTTACCGGTCGACAGCGATGCGGAAGAGTTTTTTGACGCTTTATTAGATTAGGTATTTTAAGTTAAGTTAATTAGGGTTATGTAGTTTTAAGGTTAGATATCTAATTATTTGTACAGTTAACTAAATAAATGAGGAAAAGGTGTGCAATAAAGTTAGAAATAAATAAGTTTACTGACAAAAATATTTATGTTCTCTCTTTATTTTATTTATACATCGAGAAAAACCCCTTATTTTAAATCGAAAATTACCGACAAAATGTGTGATTTTTTTAATTCGGTTTGCTTCATATTTTTTTAAATCTTTGCTTTTTGATAGTGTTAAAATATAATATCTAAATTACAGCAACTTAAATAAAATAAAATAGTTAATTTTTGTTATTTTAGAATTGTTATATTGAGCTATTTTTTTTCATTGATTATAGGTATTTACACTTATATTTCTAGAAAAACGCAAGATTTCATGTCATCGTCACAATCGTTGCTATCGTCATCGTCATCGTCATCATCATCGTCATCGTCATCGTCATCGTCATCGTCATCGTCATCGTCATCGTCATCGTCATCGTCAACGTCATCGTCATCATCATCGTCATCGTCATCGTCATCGTCATCGTCATCGTCATCGTCATCGTCATCGTCATCGTCATCGTTATCGTCGTCGTCATCGTCATCGTCATCGTCATCTCAGTCGTCAGCGTTGTCATAATAGGCGTTTGCGTCATCCTTAGAGGCGTCGGCGTCATCATCATAGTTGACGGCGTCGTCATCATAGTCGTCGGCGTCGTCATAATAGGCGTTGGCGTCGTTCTTATAGTCGTCGGCGTCGTCATAAATGGCGTTGGCGTCACCACTATAGTCATCAGCGTCATCACCATAGTCATCAGCGTCTTCATAATAGGCTTCGGCGTCATCACCATAGTCATCAGCGTCGTTATTACAGGCGTCGGTGTCATTATCATAGGCGTCGCCGTCGTCATAATAGGCGTCAGTGTCATCATCATAGGCGTAAGCATCGTCATAAAATGCGTCGGCGTAATCATCATAGGCGTCGCTGTCGCCACAATAGGCGTCGGCGTCATCACCACATACATCAGCGTCGTCATAATAGGCGTCGGCGTCATCATCATAGGCGTAAACGTCGTTATAATAGGCGTCGGCGTCATTATCATAGGCGTCGGCGTCACCACAATAAGCGTCGGTGTCATAATCACAGGCGTAAGCGTCGTCATAATAGGCGTCAGTGTCATCATCATAGGCTTAAGCGTCGTCATAAAAGGCGTCGGCGTCATCGCCAAAGGCGTCGCCGTCGCCACAATAGGCGTAGGCGTCATCACCATAGTCATCAGCGTCGTCATAATAGGCGTCGGTGTCATCATCATAGGCGTCAGTGTCATTATAATAGGCGTTGGCGTCGTCCTCATAGTCGTCATCGTCAGCATCATAGTCGTAAGCGTCGTCATAAAAGGCGTCGGCGTCATCGTCAAAGGCGTCGCCGTCGCCACAATAGGCGTAGGCGTCATCACCATAGTCATCAGCGTCGTCATAATAAGCGTCGGTGTCATCATCATAGGCGTAAACGTCGTCATAATAGGCGTCGGCGTCATCATCATAGGCGTAAGCGTCGTCATAATAGGCGTCAGTGTCATCATCATAGGCTTAAGCGTCGTCATAAAAGGCATCGGCGTCATCGCCAAAGGCGTCGCCGTCGCCACAATAGGCGTAGGCGTCATCACCATAGTCATCAGCGTCGTCATAATAGGCGTCGGTGTCATCATCATAGGCGTCAGCGTCATCATAATAGGCGTTGGCGTCGTCCTCATAGTCGTCATCGTCAGCATCATAGTCGTAAGCGTCGTCATAAAAGGCGTCGGCGTCATCGTCAACGGCGTCGCCGTCGCCACAATAGGCGTCAGTGTCATCATCATAGGCGTAAGCATCGTCATAAAATGCGTCGGCGTAATCATCATAGGCGTCGCTGTCGCCACAATAGGCGTCGGCGTCATCACCACAGACATCAGCGTCGTCATAATAGGCGTCGGCGTCATCAGTTAAATTTGGGTTAGGTTAAATTTGGGTTAGGTTAAATTTGGGTTATGTTAAATTTGGATAGGTATTTAAGGTTGAAATGTAATTAAAAGGTATTTTTTATGCCCAAAACAAAGTGTAATTTTTTTATTTAAAAATATTTATATACTAATTAATCTTGTTGGTAGTTATATTTTCGAGCCGTTTGGGGTTGAAACTCTCGGATCGTGGGGTCCGAGTGCCCACAAGTTGTTTAATGAACTTTCTAAACGACTTGTTGACACTTCGCGTGACCCAAGGGCTGGCTTTTACCTTGGGCAAAGAATAAGCATTGCCATACAGCGTGGCTATGCGGCCAGCCTTTTGGGCACTTTACCGGTCGACAGCGATGCGGAAGAGTTTTTTGACGCTTTATTAGATTAGGTATTTTTAGTTAAGTTAATTAGGGTTATGTAGTTTTAAGGTTAGATATCTAATTATTTGTACAGTTAACTAAATAAATGAGGAAAAGGTGTGCAATAAAGTTAGAAATAAATAAGTTTACTGACAAAAATATTTATGTTCTCTCTTTATTTTATTTATACATCGAGAAAAACCCCTTATTTTAAATCGAAAATTACCGACAAAATGTGTGATTTTTTTAATTCGGTTTGCTTCATATTTTTTTAAATCTTTGCTTTTTGATAGTGTTAAAATATAATATCTAAATTACAGCAACTTAAATAAAAAAAAATAGTTAATTTTTGTTATTTTAGAATTGTTATATTGAGCTATTTTTTTTTAATGATTATAGGTATTTGCACTTATATTTCTAGAAAAACGCAAGATTACATGTCATCGTCACAATCGTTGCTATCGTCATCGTCATCGTCATCGTCATCGTCATCGTCATCGTCATCGTCATCGTCATCGTCATCGTCATCGTCATCGTCATCGTCATTGTCCTCGTCGTCGTAATCGTCATCGTCATCGTCATCGTTATCGTCATCATCATCGTCATCGTCATCGTCATCGTTATCGTCGTCGTCATCGTCATCGTCATCGTCATCATCATCGTCATCGTCATCGTCATCGTCATCGTTATCGTCGTCGTCATCGTCATCGTCATCGTCATCTTAGTCGTCAGCGTTGTCATAATAGGCGCTTGCGTCATCCTTAGAGGCGTCGGCGTCATCATCATAGTTGACGGCGTCGTCATCATAGTCGTCGGCGTCGTCATAATAGGCGTTGGCGTCGTTCTTATAGTCGTCGGCGTCGTCATAAATGGCGTTGGCGTCACCACTATAGTCATCAGCGTCATCACCATAGTCATCAGCGTCTTCATAATAGGCTTCGGCGTCATCACCATAGTCATCAGCGTCGTTATTACAGGCGTCGGTGTCATTATCATAGGCGTCGCCGTCGTCATAATAGGCGTCAGTGTCATCATCATAGGCGTAAGCATCGTCATAAAATGCGTCGGCGTAATCATCATAGGCGTCGCTGTCGCCACAATAGGCGTCGGCGTCATCACCACATACATCAGCGTCGTCATAATAGGCGTCGGCGTCATCATCATAGGCGTAAACGTCGTTATAATAGGCGTCGGCGTCATTATCATAGGCGTCGGCGTCACCACAATAAGCGTCGGTGTCATAATCACAGGCGTAAGCGTCGTCATAATAGGCGTCAGTGTCATCATCATAGGCTTAAGCGTCGTCATAAAAGGCGTCGGCGTCATCGCCAAAGGCGTCGCCGTCGCCACAATAGGCGTAGGCGTCATCACCATAGTCATCAGCGTCGTCATAATAGGCGTCGGTGTCATCATCATAGGCGTAAACGTCGTCATAATAGGCGTCGGCGTCATCATCATAGGCGTAAGCGTCGTCATAATAGGCGTCGGCGTCATCATTATAGGCGTCGGCGTCATCATCATAGGCGTAAGCATCGTCATAAAATGCGTCGGCGTAATCATCATAGGCGTCGCTGTCGCCACAATAGGCGTCGGCGTCATCACCACATACATCAGCGTCGTCATAATAGGCGTCGGCGTCATCATCATAGGCGTAAACGTCGTTATAATAGGCGTCGGCGTCATTATCATAGGCGTCGGCGTCACCACAATAAGCGTCGGTGTCATAATCACAGGCGTAAGCGTCGTCATAATAGGCGTCAGTGTCATCATCATAGGCTTAAGCGTCGTCATAAAAGGCGTCGGCGTCATCGCCAAAGGCGTCGCCGTCGCCACAATAGGCGTAGGCGTCATCACCATAGTCATCAGCGTCGTCATAATAGGCATCGGTGTCATCATCATAGGCGTCAGTGTCATTATAATAGGCGTTGGCGTCGTCCTCATAGTCGTCATCGTCAGCATCATAGTCGTAAGCGTCGTCATAAAAGGCGTCGGCGTCATCGTCAAAGGCGTCGCCGTCGCCACAATAGGCGTAGGCGTCATCACCATAGTCATCAGCGTCGTCATAATAAGCGTCGGTGTCATCATCATAGGCGTAAACGTCGTCATAATAGGCGTCGGCGTCATCATCATAGGCGTAAGCGTCGTCATAATAGGCGTCGGCGTCATCATTATAGGCGTCGGCGTCATCATCATAGGCGTAAGCGTCGTCATAATAGGCGTCGGCGTCATCATTATAGGCGTCGGTGTCGTAATCATAGGCGTCGGCGTCGTCATCATTGGCGTCAGCGTCATCATAATAGGCGTTGGCGTCGTCCTCATAGTCGTCATCGTCATCATAGTCATCTTCGTCACCATCGTCATCATCGTCATCATAGACATCGTCGTCGTCAATGTAATCATCGTCGTCGTCAGAAATTTTAGGTAAGTTTTTGGGTTAGGTTAAAATTGGGATAGGTTAAATTTGGGTTAGGTTAAATTTGGGTTAGGTTAAATTTGGGTTATGTTAAATTTGGATAGGTATTTAAGGTTGAAATGTAATTAAAAGGTATTTTTTATGCCCAAAACAAAGTGTAATTTTTTTATTTAAAAATATTTATATACTAATTAATCTTGTTGGTAGTTATATTTTCGAGCCGTTTGGGGTTGAAACTCTCGGATCGTGTGGTCCGAGTGCCCACAAGTTGTTTAATGAACTTTCTTAACGACTTGTTGACACTTCGCGTGACCCAAGGGCTGGCTTTTACCTTGGGCAAAGAATAAGCATTGCCATACAGCGTGGCTATGCGGCCAGCCTTTTGGGCACTTTACCGGTCGACAGCGATGCGGAAGAGTTTTTTGACGCTTTATTAGATTAGGTATTTTAAGTTAAGTTAATTAGGGTTATGTAGTTTTAAGGTTAGATATCTAATTATTTGTACAGTTAACTAAATAAATGAGGAAAAGGTGTGCAATAAAGTTAGAAATAAATAAGTTTACTGACAAAAATATTTATGTTCTCTCTTTATTTTATTTATACATCGAGAAAAACCCCTTATTTTAAATCGAAAATTACCGACAAAATGTGTGATTTTTTTAATTCGGTTTGCTTCATATTTTTTTAAATCTTTGCTTTTTGATAGTGTTAAAATATAATATCTAAATTACAGCAACTTAAATAAAAAAAAATAGTTAATTTTTGTTGTTTTAGAATTGTTATATTGAGCTAGTTTTTTTTATTGATTATAGGTATTTACACTTATATTTCTAGAAAAACGCAAGATTACATGTCATCGTCACAATCGTTGCTATCGTCATCGTCATCGTCATCATGATCGTCATCGTCATCGTCATCGTCATCGTCATCGTCATCGTCATCGTCATCGTCATCGTCATCGTCATCGTCATCGTCATCGTCATCGTCATCGTCATCGTCATCGTCATCGTCATCGTTATCGTCGTCGTCATCGTCATCGTCATCGTCATCATCATCGTCAGCGTTGTCATAATAGGCGTTTGCGTCATCCTTAGAGGCGTCGGCGTCATCATCATAGTTGACGGCGTCGTCATCATAGTCGTCGGCGTCGTCATAATAGGCGTTGGCGTCGTTCTTATAGTCGTCGGCGTCGTCATAAATGGCGTTGGCGTCACCACTATAGTTATCAGCGTCATCACCATAGTCATCAGCGTCGTCATTACAGGCGTCGGTGTCATTATCATAGGCGTAAGCGTCGTCATAATAGGCGTCGGCGTCATCATCATAGGCGTCGCCGTCGTCATAATAGGCGTCAGTGTCATTATCATAGGCGTAAGCATCGTCATAAAATGCGTCGGCGTAATCATCATAGGCGTCGCTGTCGCCACAATAGGCGTCGGCATCATCACCACATACATCAGCGTCGTCATAATAGGCGTCGGCGTCATCATCATAGGCGTAAACGTCGTCATAATAGGCGTCGGCGTCATTATCATAGGCGTCGGCGTCACCACAATAAGCGTCGGTGTCATAATCACAGGCGTAAGCGTCGTCATAATAGGCGTCAGTGTCATCATCATAGGCTTAAGCGTCGTCATAAAAGGCGTCGGCGTCATCGTCAAAGGCGTCGCCGTCGCCACAATAGGCGTAGGCGTCATCACCATAGTCATCAGCGTCGTCATAATAGGCGTCGGTGTCATCATCATAGGCGTCAGCGTCATCATAATAGGCGTTGGCGTCGTCCTCATAGTCGTCATCGTCAGCATCATAGTCGTAAGCGTCGTCATAAAAGGCGTCGGCGACATCGTCAAAGGCGTCGCCGTCGCCACAATAGGCGTAGGCGTCATCACCATAGTCATCAGCGTCGTCATAATAGGCATCAGTGTCATCATCATAGGCGTAAACGTCGTCATAATAGGCGTCGGCGTCATCATCATAGGCGTAAGCGTCGTCATAATAGGCGTCGGCGTCATCATTATAGGCGTCGGTGTCGTTATCATAGGCGTCGGCGTCGTCATCATTGGCGTCAGCGTCATCATAATAGGCGTTGGCGTCGTCCTCATAGTCGTCATCGTCATCATAGTCATCTTCGTCACCATCGTCATCATCGTCATCATAGACATCGTCGTCGTCAATGTAATCATCGTCGTCGTCAGAAATTTTAGGTAAGTTTTTGGGTTAGGTTAAAATTGGGATTGGTTAAATTTGGGTTAGGTTAAATTTGGGTTAGGATAAATTTGGGTTAGGTTAAAGTTGGGTAGTTATTTAAGGTTGAAATGTAATTAAAAGATTTTTTTATTCCGAAATCAAACTATAATTTTTTTATTTAAATATATTTATGTTCTCTTTTTATTTTATTTATACATCGAGAAAAAACCTCTTATTTTAAATCGAAAATTACCGACATAATGTGTGATTTTTTTAATTCTGTTTGCTTCTTATTCTTTGAAATCTTTACTTTTTGATAGTGTTAAAATATAATATCTACATTACGGCAACTTAAATAAATAAAAATAGTTTATTTTTGTTGTTTTAGAATTGTAATTTTGAGCTATTTTTATTTTCGACTGATAGTTGTGCTAAGTAGGCCTCCGCTACACAAAGTAATTCTAAAAACATTCCTGTATGTTTGCCCGCGACGAGACGCGTCTCTTGACACCATGCACGCGCGTCTAACTCACATACAACTGAAAACTTTCAATTTTGTTAAAATCCATGGCGATATTTGCGACTCGAGGATAGCATTTTTGTAGCAGTTTTCGACTGATACAAAATATATGATTTTCCTTTATGAGTGGTTTTGTTTAAGGTACACTCATTTTCAAAATTTTAATATTTACAAAAAAAAAATACATAACTTCGTTGTTTCTAATCAGATTTTCATTCTTTCTTCGGAATTGGGTTTTCGCCATACAAAATTAGGTTTCTGGCACTGAGCGCGAACTGCAATCCTTCGCTCAAAAAACTTGTAAATCTGCATTTTTAAAGTGGCACAGTGGCATTGCGCAAGAATATAGTATGCAGTCGAGGCAAGCAAAAAATATATGTTGGAATAGACTCTGGACCAATGTTTTCAAAATATGTTATTAAGCATTCTATCCCACCGCGACGAACGAGCGAAGCAAGTAACATCGCATAGGGTAGGATAGAATGCCCAATAACCCTAAAATTGGCAAGGAAGTTTTTTTCTTAAATTTGACATTTTATTGTTTTTTTCGTATTTATTATGATCCCAGAGGAATGAAAAAAGTAGTGAAAAAAAAACTGTATATTACAGTTTTCGCGAAAACCTGTGTACTCCAGAGAGTACATTGCCAACTATAGTGTAAACTACGTCCTCCTATGTTTGTACTACGTGTAGTACAGTGCCAAGATATCAATAATTCTCATTTAGTTAATTTTTTACTTTATTTATTAAAAAAACATCACAAACAAAATATATTTAGAGTGAAATTGACGGAAGTAGTTCTCCTGTTGCTTTCTCCTACCACAAAACACGATGCGTTTTGCACTTCACGTATAAATCTTTAGTCCTTCCCGCTTTGCAAAATCTACGAGATTGTTTACTTGTCGATTTTGGAAAACGACTAATAGCGTCGTACCTGACGCTGTCAGAGTGATTGTAGACTGCAACATCAACGGTCCCACTAATAAGAAGAAGGAGTGGCAGGAAAGATGTTTTTATTGCCTGGTTATGGATATTTTTTCACAAGAAAACATGCATGACAAGTTACATCAACCTAATGACAGATCATATATTTTTCTTTTAATTTTGATTAAGTACCTACATGAAGGTTGCTACATAAGCATATCGGTCAAATCTACGCCCCTCCTATATATGAAACATAGAAATAAAGCCATATTCGCTGGGTGCGCGATGACAGCGCCACTAGCGGTTGCAAATACGGTGGCCTCCGAAATGTCAAATGCCCGGCTGTCATTACGACGAGTTATTTACAAACGAACAATTTTAATTAAATATGGTAATTTACATTTATTCCAATAAATATTCTAAATCTATATAAGATAAGTATTTTTTATTTTTCGTCTAAAATGATACAATCAATAGATTTCGCTTAGTACATTACGGATTTTTCATGGCTGTCGTCAAGAGAAGTAAGTAAAGAAATAAGCAAATTTCATCGAATAACGCATTTCATGTAAATAGCAGACGATTATTTATGAGTGCTTGTGCTCTCAATAATCCATCCTTTTATGTATTTTCAGTTAAACATGGCCAAATTAATCATAAAAACTGGATTCCGACCAATCACACACGACATCATTTTTCAACAACAAACAACATTGAAAGGAAAACAATTAGTTTGTAGATTTTTTTATCACTATTTCTGCCATTGTTTTTGCAATTAACTATACAGCAAGCTTCGTGACTCATGTTTATTTACTAAAAACGTAAATCTCGCTAGTAAAAAGTGACAGCGTCCGCCACCGAAAGTTCCTTTTTTGGCCATGACGCGCGCTGCGATCGTTTCGTGGTTCCCCCACCTTATACTTCGCACCCAGCGAATTGAATAACACTATGCATTTGGCAATGTACTTCGTGTATACCAAAGTCTATTTTGTGTCTTTGTGGCAACGGCATTCACGGAGTACATACATTGTGTCTAGCTTATAAAATTGTTATTACGTAAATTACAGCAAAAATAGCGATTGTATTATATTACTTGTAAGGCTCTCATGCGCTCCAAAGCTAAAAACCCAGAACTCCCAAACGAAAACCTAAGGAAAAAAATAAAAAAACTTGCCCAGGTCGCAGAGACACCAGACCGTTTCGAAGACATTTTGAATTTGACAAATTATTTTTTATGTTATTACAATATAAAATAAATTTCTACTACAATTGACAATCATTGATACTTATTAAAAATAAAAAATGCTATTTTTTTCTAATTTTCGGGTCATTAAATTTTTTCAAAGTTTATGTGATCAGTGGAGTACATTGCCAAATTAAGGGATAACATGCTAATATGGAATTTAATAAATTTAAACTTTTTTGCAGTTCTATGTGAGTTAGATATATGATGATCATCATAGATGATCATGGCAAGACGCGTCAAGAGACGCGTCTTGCCATGAGCCAGCCCACAGGCGTCATCACTATCGTTATAATCATCGTCATCTCCATCATCATCGTCATCATCATCGTCATCGTCACAATCGTTGCTATCGTCATCGTCATCGTCATCGTCATCGCCATCATCATCGTCTTCGTAATCGTCATCGTCATCGTCATCGTCATCGTTATCGTCATCGTCATCGTCATCGTCATCGTCATCGTCATCGTCATCATCATCGTCATCGTCATCGTCATCGTTATCGTCATCGTCATCGTCATCGTCATCGTCATCGTCATCGTCATCGTCATCGTCATCGTCATCGTCATCGTAATCGTCGTCGTCATCGTCATCGTCATCGTTATCGTCATCGTCATCGTCATCGTCATCATCATCGTCATCGTCATCGTCATCGTCATCGTCATCGTCATCGTCATCGTCATCGTCATCGTCATCGTCATCGTAATCGTCATCGTCATCGTCATCGTCATCGTCATCGTCATCGTCATCGTCATCGTCATCGTCTTCGTCATCGTCATCGTCATCGTCGTCGTCATAGGCGTCGGTGTCGTCATAATAGGCATCGGCGTCGTCATCATAGACGTCGGCGTCGCCATCATAGACTTCGGCGTCGCCATCATAGTCTCCGGCGTCGTCATTATAGGCGTTGGCGTCGTCCTCATAGACATCTGCGTTGTCATAATAGTCATCATCGTCATCATCATTGGCGTCGGCGTCGTCATAATAGGCGTCGGCGTCATCATCATAGGTATCGGCGTCGTCATCATAGGCGTCGGCGTCGTCATCATTGGAGTCGGCGTCGTCGTAATAGGCGTCGGCGTCATCATCATAGGTATCGGCGTCGTCATCATAGGCGTCGGCGTCGTCATCATTGGAGTCGGCGTCGTCATTATCGTCATCATAGTTTGGTCAATGTCATCATCGTCGTCGTCAGAAATTTGGGTAAGTTAAATTTGGGTTAGGTTAAATTTGGGTTAGGTTAAATTTGGGTTAGGTTAAATTTGGTTAGGTTAAATTTAGGTTAGGTTAAAGTTGGTTAGGTATTTAAGGTTGAAATGTAATTAAAAGGTATTTTTTATGCCCAAAACAAACTGTATTTTTTTTATTTAAAAATATTTATGTTCTCTCTTTTTTTTCATCGAGAAAAACCCCTTATTTTAAATCAATAATTTCCGACAAAATGTGTGATTTTTTTAATTCGGTTTCGGTTTTCGGCTTTGAAATCTTTACTTTTTGATACTGTTAAAATATAATATCTACATTACGGCAACTTAAATAAATAAAAATAGTTTATTTTTGTTGTTTTAGAATTGTAATTTTGAGCTATTTTTTTGTTATTGATTATAGGTATTTACACTTATATTTCTAGAAAAACGCAAGTTTTCATATTAAATTGTTAAAAAATATGTTGGTCAAAATATTTAGATAGTCAAAATATATTAATACTACTATAATGAGAATATTATATTTCTAATCAGACTGTAAGTTTTCTAAGAAATAAATTAAAGAAATAATTTACATCCAAATCTATTATTTTTTCCAAAGTAATTCTAAAAACATTCCTGTATGTTTGCCCGCGACGAGACGCGTCTCTTGACACCATGCACGCGCGTCTAACTCACATACAACTGAAAACTTTCAATTTTGTTAAAATCCATGGCGATATCTGCGACTCGAGGATAGCATTTTTGTAGCAGTTTTCGACTGATACAAAATTTATGATTTTCCTTTATGATTGGTTTTGTTTAAGGTACTTACACTCATTTTCAAAATTTTAATATTTACAAAAAAAAAATATACATGACTTCGTTGTTTCTAATTAGATTTTCATTCTTTCTTCATTTATTATTATTATTATTATTTTTGAGAAAACGTATAGTTTTTCTTAGCTCTAGGCTAGTTTTAAGCTACATTAACGGGTCAAGCCAAGTCAATGTAGCGTGTTGTGAGTAAATTTAAGTTGAGGAATGAGTGTGTGGAGCAATTTCATTTTCTTCGATCTGCAGAAATTTTCGTTCAATTCTGCAGGTGTTCAGAATCGCAGTTTTTTGGAGGGTTATGTAAATTGAGTCCTTTAGGTCTAATACTTTGAGGCTGTGGTGGAGATGATGAGGTATGACACCTGTAGTGGAGACAACAATGGGCACTACATACACTTTTTCTTGATTCCAAATTCTGGCCACTTCTTCTTTTAGTTCACTATATTTGCTAATTTTCTCACCTATTGTTTTTTGTAAATTGTGTGTATTAGGAACTGCAATATCAATTAAATAAGTGACTTTATTAATCTTATCTCGTAGAGTTATATCTGGTCTGTTGTAGTGAATGGTTCTGTCGGTCAATATTGCGCGGTCGTAGTATAGTTTGTGAGTGGTATTTTCTAAAACTGTTTGTGGTGTATATTTGTAGTAGGGAGTATTTGTGTCCCGTATGAGCTTATATTTTATTATTATTATAATTGGGTCTTCGCCATACTAAATTAGGTTTCTGGCGCTGAGCGCGAACTGAAATCCTTCGCTCAAAAAACTTGAAAATCTACATTTTTAAAGTGGCACAGTGGCATTGCGCAAGAATACAGTATGCAGTCGAGGCAAGCAAAAAAAATATGTTGGAATTGGCTATGTGCGAAGTGGGTGGTAGGGAACGGCAAATCGATCGTAGCGCACGACGTGGCAGAAATGTGAATTATTTCTGGGCTGTCATGTGTCAAATTCTTTATTTTCATAACTTCCTTTATAATTTTAAGTAAAAACGTAAAAATTTGCTATATGGGTCATCGTACGTGCTGTGTCGTAAATTGTAAAAACAATGTGAAAAACAGTTCGTGCAAGTTTTATTCGTTTCCAACATCAAAGTGGCATTACAGCAAAGACAAAAATGGATAGCTGCTGTGTAATGTGAAATCCATGTAATGTGCGTGCACATGTAATGTGAAAATCGCTAAGTACAATACACACACTCACTTTTTACACTATTTTTTTCAATTTCTTTTCAAATTTATTTCAAAATTATTTTTGAAAAACTAGTCGAAAATCAATATCACAAAAATATCTTATCATCTAGTTGACATGATTTGACAGATGACAAGTCCTGAATAGTTGCGGCCATTAGGGGCGCTGTCATCGCGCACACAACGAATAGACCCTGAACCAATGTTTTCAAAATATGTTATTAAGCATTTTATCCCACCGCGACGAACGAGCGAAGCAAGTGACATCGCATAGGGTGGGGTAGAATGCCCAATAACATCCTACTATGGATTTTAATAAAATTAAACGTTTTTGCAGTTCTATGTGAGTTACATGCGCGTGCGTGTTGTCAAGAGACACGTCTTGCCGTGAGCAAGCCCACAGGCATCATCACCATCGTTATAATCATCGTCATCTCCATCATCATCGTCATCGTCACAATCGTTGCTATCGTCATCGTCATCGTCTTCGTTATCGTTATCGTCATCGTCATCGTCACCGTCATCATCATCGTCAACGTCATAGTCATCGTCGTCGTCATCGTCATCGTCGTCGTCATCGTCATCGTCAACGTCATCGTCATCGTCATCGTCATCGTCATCGTCATCGTCATCGTCATTGTCATCGTCATCGTCATCGTCATCGTCATTGTCATGGTCATCGTCATCGCCATCGTCTTCGTCATCGTCATCGTCACCGTCATCGTCATCGTCATCGTCATCGTCATCGTCATCGTCATCGTCATCGTCATCGTCATCGTCATCGTCATCGTCATCGTCATCGTCATCGTCATCATAGTCGTTGGCGTCGTCATAATAGGCGTTGGTGTCATCCTTAGAGGCGTCGGCGTCATCATCATAGTGGACGGCGTCGTCATCATAGTCGTTGTCGTCGTCATAATAGGCGTTGGCGTAGTCATAATAGGCGTTGGCGTCGTCCTCATAGTCGTCGGCGTCGTCATAATAGTCATCAGCGTCATCACCATAGTCATCAGCGTCATCACCATAGTCATCAGCGTCTCCATAATAGGCGTCAGTGTCATCATCATAGGCGTAAGCGTCGTCATAATAGGCGTCGGTGTCATCATCATAGGCGTCGGCGTCGCCACAATAAGCGTCGGCGTCGTCATAATAGTCATTAGCGTCACCACCATTGTCATCGGCGTCGTCATAACAGGTGTCGGCGTCATCATCATAGGCGTCGGCGTCGTCATCATAGGCGTCAGCGTCGTCATCATTGGCGTCAGCGTCATCATAATAGGCTTTGGCGTCGTCCTCATAGTCGTCAGCGACGCCATAATAGTCACCAGCGTCATGACCATAGTCGACAGCGTCGTAATAATAGGCGTCGGCGTCATCATCATTGGCGTCGGCGTCGTCATAATAGGCGTCGGCATCATAATCATAGACGTCGGCGTCGCCATCATAGTCGTCGGCGTCGTCATAATAGGCGTTGGCGTCGTCCCCATAGTCGTCGGCGTTGTCATTATAGTCATCAGCGTCATCATCATTGGCGTGGGCGTCGTCATGATAGGCGTCGGCGTCATCATCATAGGCGTCGGCGTCGTCATCATAAGCGTCGGCGTCGTCATCATTGGCGTCAGCGTCATCATAATAGGCTTTGGCGTCGTCCTCATAGTCATCAGCGTCGTCATAATAATAATAATAATAATCTGTGGTTTGCTGTCAACCTGAAGTGTCAAAAATTTTTCTCTGCTTTTACAAAACTCAATTAAAATTACAATACTTCTCACAAAATGCAATAATCCGATGAAAAAAAAACGTTTCAAAGTGCAAACCTAGTAATTAAAAAATGTAAAATAAACTGTAAATATACATGTTATAATGTCGTCCTATAAAATATTCCGTAAGTCATATTTATGACAAAGAACATCTCCACCAAGCAAGAAAAATAAATGTTGACAAGAGCTGCAGCTCGTCGAGCACGCCCACCACCTCCGGCCTTGTCGCTCAGCTCCGCCTCGCCGCCGCCGGAAGCCAGCCCCATCGTGAGTGCTGTGATACCGGCCGTGGCAGCTGCGTCGAGTTCGAGCGACGAGTACTACTCACCGCCTACGACACCACCACCTGCGCCGTGGAGGACGCCGGCCGCCGGCTTGTTTCGGACCTCGAGGCCCACCGGTCTCTGATAGGGTCCCAGCTGTCGGCGGAAGTGTGCCGCGCATGCGATGGACGCAATCCATCAACGAAAACGTCATGCGCGCATACTTTGGGGCTACAGAGGGAGGAAACAACCTGACTGCGTACCGTGTTAGGATGCTCTCTCTGTTTCAGGTGCTTGAGCCAGCCGTCAACGTGTCGACCCAACGACTGTCGGATCAGGTGCGGGTCATCCAACGTAATCATATGTTGGACGATTCCGTACTTGATCGCCTCCGATTGGAAATGGGTAGCCATGCCATTACCTCCTCGTCGCAAACTGTGGTACCAGCGATGGTACCACCGACCAACCAAATTTCAGACCACCCTGACGAGGAGAATACTGACATGGTTACACAAGTAAGTACCCAGTGCAGTGACGAATTGAGGAGTGCTTTGGAGTGTGCGGTTCGGGAGTATCGCAACGTGCCGCTCGAACTTAGGCCACGCTTACCTCGTTTGCCCATGCATAACAGAAATAGGGCGCTAGTGGCTGCTCTGGATTCGCAGTTATCTAATTACTTTGATGACTGCGAAAATCTCACCGATACACACTCGATGCTGTACTGCGCGGCCGTAGCGGCATGTCGTGTAGCTCACGTGAAATTCCCAATTAGTGACGGAGCTACACGACCGAGACCAGCTGTGCCGGCGTGGCAGTGCAGGATCGAGCGTCGTATTGCTGGGGCCAGAGCACTCATTGGCAAACTAATTTGCTTCAGGGAGGGCAACACTCGCCCAAGAGTGATGCGCTTTGTGAGACGGGCATTTTCGGGGACCGACGTCAGTCCTCGAGATTATATGTCCCGGATCACAGAGCGCATTGACTTCTTGAAGCAAAAGGTGTATGCATGGGCAAACCGTATACGTAGGTAAAAGCGGCGGGTGGAGCGGTATACCCAGAATCGCACATTCCAAAGTAACGAAAAGTGGGTATACAGAGCTTGGGAGCAACCGGACCAAAGTGTGACTGACACGTGCCTCCAGATGATGAAGCCATGTCTTCGTTTTGGCGCAGCATATGGTCGGTGCCTGTCAGTCATACTGAAGGTGGTTGGATCCGAGAGGTCGAACGAGAGTGCGAATCTATACCAGAAATGGGGGCAGTCACAATCAGCCCCCAAGATGTAGCCCGTGCAGTTCGTCCGCTTCCTAATTGGAAATCTCCAGGACCGGACGGACTGCACAATTTCTGGATTAAGTGGCTGCATAGATCGCACGCTCGTTTGGCATCTCAGTATCAGACCGCCTTAGAGTCTGGTGTGCTACCCGAATTTTTAACAATGGGCGTTACCCACTTGCTCCACAAGTCTGGTAGCACCGCGGAACCCAAAAACTATCGGCCGATAACGTGTCTGCCGACGCTATATAAGGTTCTTACATCCATTTTGAGAGCTAAGATTAACTTTCACGTGGACAACAATGGTATTATGTCTGCCTCTCAAAATGGATGTAGGAACGGGTCCCGCGGTACTAAGGAGCTACTCCTTATTGATATGACTATCAGCCAACAGGTTCGCCGTTCTCGAAAGGATATATCGACATGTTGGATAGACTATCGGAAGGCCTATGACTCAGTTCCTCATACATGGCTCATGAGGGTGCTGGAATTGTATAAGATTGATACAAAACTACGCACCTTCTTGATGTCGTGTATGAGGCAATGGAGTACGGTCCTCCGCTATCCAGGATCTCGAAATATCTAGAGAAATAGTGAACCTGTAAGGATCGAGCGAGGTATATTCCAGGGTGATAGTTTGAGTCCGCTTTGGTTTTGCCTAGCCTTGAATCCTCTAAGCACACTGCTGGAGAATTCAGGTCTAGGCTACCGGTTGAAGAGAGGGGGTCAGGTTATATCTCACCTCCTTTACATGGATGATTTAAAGCTGTTTGCCCCCAACAAGCTGCAACTGATGGAGCTGCTGAAGGTAACTGAAACCTTCAGCAGTGCCATCAGGATGGAGTTTGGTGTGGACAAATGTGCAGTCATGTATGTAAAGCGAGGTGAGGTAGTGGAATCCGTGGGTGCGCAACTCACGGATTCCATAAATCTGAGATCCCTTTCTCCAACCGAAACCTATAAGTATTTGGGTATGTCGGAAGCCCTAGGAATCAACGCCACAGACATGAAGCAATCGTTGAAGGAACGTTTCTTTGGACGCCTGAGAAAAGTTTTTAATAGCCTTCTCTCAGGCGGGAACAAGGTGCGCGCCTTCAACGGTTGGGTCATGCCGGTATTGATGTACTCTTTCGGCGTACTCAAATGGACTTGACGCCCTGGATAGGCGGGTCTGTACACTGCTGACTGCATACCGAATGCACCACCCACGTTCGTCGGTGATGAGACTGTATATCCCACGGAAGTGTGGGGGTCGCGGTTTTTTAAATGCCAAGACCCTACACAACCGTGAGGTATGCAGTCTCAGGGAATATTTCCTAGCTGTCGACGTGGGTATGCATCGAGATGTAGTGGCGGTGGACAAGGGACTCACCCCGCTCTCCCTGGCTAGCGAGAACTGGCGCAAACCTGTAGTGCTTGACACTAACGATCGCAGGGTTGTGTGGCAGAGCAAGGAACTTCACGGACGCTTTTTCCGGGCCCTTCACGGGCCTGATGTAGATCAATTGGCGTCCGTATCCTGGCTGCGTTCCGGTGACCTCTTTGGGGAAACCGAAGGTTTTGTCTGTGCAATTATGGACGAAGTTATCATGACGAATAACTACCGGAGATTTATTGTGAAGGACGGCACGGTTGACATTTGTCGGGCTTGTCACCGTCCGGGAGAATCAATTCGTCACATAATCTCTGGTTGTTCTCGTCTAGCTAACGGAGAGTACTTGCACAGGCACAACCTCGTAGCCAGGATTATCCATCAGCAACTTGCTCTGAAATACTCTCTTGTGGAATCGGAAGTGCCGTACTACAGGTATGAGCCCGACCCAGTTCTTGATAATGGTCATATCACCCTGTACTGGGATCGGTCTATCATCACTGACAGGACTATTTTAGCCAATAAGCCTGATATAGTGGTGGTAGACCGAAGCGAGAGGCGTGCAATCATTGTTGACATATCCGTCCCTCATGACGAGAACCTCGTGAAAGCCGAGAAAGATAAACAAGTCAAGTATATTGACTTGGCTCGCGAGGTTGTCGACATGTGGGATGTGGATTCGGCAATCATTGTACCGATAGTCGTGTCAGCCAATGGCTTAATGGCCAAGAGCCTCGACCAACACCTTAGGAGGCTCTCGTTAGGCGGCTGGATCAAGGGCTTGATTCAGAAAGCGGTACTCCTGGACACGGCTTGTATAGTTAGGAGGTTCCTTTCTCTGGAGCCCTGACCGCCGGTAGCTTGGACCCTGTTCCCGATACCGGTGGGACACTATTTTTTATATTTTTAAATGTTTTTTTTTATATATAAATATTTAAAAATGTAACTAATATGTAAAATGATTAAATAAACGGAATAATAATAATTTATTTGCATCAAATTTTTCACTTTACATCAATTCCATAGTAGTATAAACAGTTTGAGGTAAATATACAATGATGAGGTGACACCAGCATCCTTGCTAAGTTGCCAAGACAACTTGTGTTAAAGATGCTGGGAACCCTAAATTGAATGTACCTTATTGTGCCACTTTGTAATTATAGAAAAATTCAGTTTCTAACAGTGCTTGACTAACAAATAAAATATTTAAGAAACGAAATAAAGCCAAAAAATAACAATAAATAAATCAAGAGTGGAGTAGTGAATTTGTAAGGGTGTGTTAGAGTGTATGTGTATAGGCATGTGTATTGTATCATAGTGTCAGTGCAATGTATGTGTATTCTGTATTTGTGAGTGGTGAGAGTGTGAGTGGTGAGCAATGTGAAAGAATGTTGTTTAACGAGAGCAATATTGAGTCAACAATAAGCTTTCAGTGTTGTTGTAATTAAGTGTCTGCAGCCAATCATTAAGTTTCTTCTTAAGTGGTATTAAAGGGAGAGAGTAAAAGTCTAGTATTTTGTTAAGACTATTGTAGAGATGGGGACCTTGGTAGCAGGAAAATCTTCTAGTAAAAGAGAAATTACAGCGAAAAGGTTTGCATATCTTGTCTTTGCGTCTTGTGGTGAGCATTTCATAAGAGGTTTTTTGATGCTGATGGAGTAAAATGTGCAATATAAATAGCTGTCTGACGGTAAGAACCTCACAGTTCCTGTATAGTTCCTCAGTTGGGAAAAGGATAGGCCTAAAGGTACTAACTTTCAAAACAGCTCTCTGAGCTCGCTCTAGCTTCAAAAGTACCTACCGTTTTGGATGCACCACCCCAAGCACATACACAGTAACTTAATAGAGACTGACATAGAGCAAAATATGTACACCTAATGATTTGAGGTTCTGCGATGTGGCGAAGTTTACTAAACACAAAAATTAGCTTTCTGATTGTTTTTGTCAGTAACTCTATACGAGGTGCAAAGCTCAGACCATCATCAAGAGTCACACCGAGATATTTGATGGTTCGACAACGTTCTAATTTTTGACATGTACATGCAGCAGTTACAGGCAGTAAACATTGGTGGGCTACTAAGGCATATGAATTTGGTGGTTGAGTGGAATTTCGTAAGCTGTACGTAATGATTTTAGTTTTATCGGTATTTATTGTAAGAATGTGTCTTTTGAGCCATTGTAAAACGGCCACGATTTTTCCACTTTCCAAACCGAGATTACAAAGCTGGTTGACAAAAATTAGAAATAGGGTGGGGCCTAGTACGCTACCTTGGGGAACTCCGAATGTCACTGATTCTTCTCTACTGAGATAATTTTGTATTTTTACACACTGAGTTCGGTTTTGAAGATAGTCCCTGAAGATGTTAAGCGATTGGCCACGAATCCCGAGTTCCTCCAGCTTTATAATTAAGTCAGAAATCGAGACCGTATCGAATGCCTTTTTCAAATCCAAAAAAATTGACAATACTTTCTTTTTTTTTGTCTATTATTTTTGTTACATGGTCAATTAGGTCAATTACAGCACTGCTGGTAGATTTATTGCGTCTAAAGCCGAATTGGTTGGGAGAAAAAAGGTTTTTATCTTCCATATAAGTCACAAGTCTTTTGTTGATAAGACGTTCTAGAATTTTGGAAATGGAAGGTAATACTGCAATAGGTCGACAATTATTTTTAAGTTTTTTACTCCCAGTTTTGTGAATAGGGTGTATGATGGCTTTCTTAAAGTACAAGGAAAAAGAGCCGGTATGGAAGCAGGTATTAAAAATATGTGTTAGTAAGGGGACTACTATTGCTGAATAGCGTTTTAAAAACTTTGTTGAGATATTGTCCTAGCCTATAGCAGAATCAGACTTAAGTGACATTAGTACATCCCTAACCTCCACCTCATCAGTGTCCAACATAACAAATGATTGTATAGGTGAAGATGTGGAAGCAATATCTGGTGGGATTTTATGACTACCAGATGAACAAGAAAAATTATCAGCAAGTTCCTTCCCGACATTAGCAAAGAACTTGTTTACCCTGTCCACCGAAAGCTGAGGTGAAATAGAGGAAGCCAATAACTCAGTGTTGGATGTGTTTGGCTTGTCTGTATTAGTTACTCTCTTTATCACTTTCCAAATTTTCTTATTGTCTTTTGAAGCCTCACTCAATCCTTTCCTGTCAAAGTCTCTTTTTAATTTCTTTAAGATTTTTGTGCAGAAGTATCTATACCTTTTATATGTAATACTTAATATAACATTGTTTGGAGATAACTTGAGTTTTTTTTGTGCATTGCATCTTTATTACGCATACAGCGGAGCATGCTAACGGTCATCCATGGCTTGAGTATGCGTTTTTTATTTGGAATCTTTATTATAGAAGTGTGAGTATCTATTAGTCTAACTAGAGTGGAAACTAAACATTTTGTCGCTTCATTAGCATCATTATGTTCATAAACAGCTTGAAAATCAGTAGTCTCATCTCTCTGTCAAGAGATTCGTAATTAGTCTTCAGAATATTGCATGAGCGCGAAATGACGTATTGTTTCAGATTAAGGCACAGCATTACAGGGCAATGGTCAGTAATAGAGGCATGTAAGACTAAGGTGAGTGCTGTCAAGTTAGTTTTAAGCATGATGTGGTCAAGACATGCACTCTCTCTCGAGTGGGAAGTGAGTGAGCGGGTAGCAAGTCGTGTGAAGCTAGGAGATCGAGGTAGTCCGAGGTTTGGTTTGAGGCCACAATACTTGCGATGTCCAGGTTAATGTCACCAACTATAACTATGTTTTTAAATGTAATCAAGCTTGTTAAAAGAGCGTCTAGTGACTGTAAAAAGTTACAAATGTCTGTAAAAGACGGAGATCTATAGATAGATATTATTGCCTTATCGGTGCCAATTTTTAGTACTAGACAACTAGTATCTGAGAGGTCAGGTTCCTCGACGGTGTAGTTATCTATATTTTTAATATAAATGACCACACCATCGTTCTGGTTTAAGTGCTTTTTTGTTTGATAATAAGAGTAGTTATCGATCATTGGGATTGAATTATCATAACGTTTCAGCCAGCACTCAGTCAGTACTAGTATTTCACAGTCAAGATTTATTCTATGGAGGAGGGTCAAGAAAGAGTCAAATTTAGCATGGATAGAGCTAATATTCTGAGTAATAATTTTTAATTGTCAATATGAGTTAGTGACATGGCTAGTGCATTCTTCGGGGTCACAATTAAGTGTGGTAGAGACTGAGAGCTGATCAATATTACTACCTAATGATTTCTGCCACGCTATCCACTGTCAAAATGTTTTTTTATGGGTGCGCTAGTCTGGGGCGTCATAAGGTTTTCAGTATATATAAAATCTCCAATATCGACAACGAGTTCAGACAAACACAAATTGAAAAAGCATATACGGTACCATGTAGTAATTACATGGTACCATACATGCCCCCCAACACTAGAAGTCAGTTTTGGCGGGAAAGTTTGACAGGACGGGTGCATTTTTTCTAGCTAAAAGTTTTATTTTAATTTTTATTAAAGAATCGGTTTCATATCGGTATTGTGTGCGCCGGACAGCCCGGTTTCGTGTGCCCTACGCGTTCGAGCTCATGATATGGCTGATAACACAATTGCTTCCTCGTTCTGTAATGCTAATAATAACCTCTATAAGATGATCCAAGTCAACCTGCAGCAGAAAAAACTCGCAACAAACGAGCTCCTTTTGGAAGCCATTAAGCGTGGTGTTGCCGTCGCTCTCTTCCAGGAACCGTACGTGGGAGGGGCTAAGGTTATGAGGAACCACAGGGGTGTTCGGATCTTCCAGAGCACTGACACTGGAAGTGGGACTGTAAAGGCCGCAATAGCGGTCTTTGATCAAGACCTTACCGTCATACAGTACCCGAAACTCACCACGAACATCACCGTGGTGGGTATCCAGACCAGTGCCTGAAGGATCACGCTGGTATCCTTTTATTTCGAGCCGGACCAACCAGTAGGGCCATATCTCGAGCAACTCAAACGAGTCGAGGAAGAAGTTGGTTCCAGAATGTGGGTTGCTGGAGGAGACGCGAATGCAAAAAGTACCAGGTGGGGCAGTTTGTCAATCGATGGCAGGGGCGAGGAAGTGTCTGGGGTTCTCGATGAATTGAGTCTTAACATATTCAACAGAGGGAAAATTACGCGCCGTGGAAGACTTGGGCGCGATCCTTACCATTACCAGACGGTCGGACAGCGAGCTACCTATGACTGCCTGAAATCGGGATTAGGATTTCTGTGGCGGCTGGGGTGTGAGGGCCGTTGCCTTCATGCGGCCTCCTCCTTTCCTAGCATTTCTGCTTTGCAGAAGGAGGCCACCGCCTGTCACACTTCTTCGCTTCGGACCATGGTCTGTACCAAGGCTCGGTGCGAGAGATCCTTGCTACCGATCGCCCCCAGGAACACACGGCGGTTCTCTATCCAGACGGGGCTCATCTCAACCGTGTGCCCCAACGTGTCCTCCGGGCGTTCCACACAGTGGTAACACCCAGGCGGTTTTTAGGGTTTTTTTTATGGTAGGTAAAAATCATCCAATGACGAGTCCCGCTCTTGGGCGGAGCGGAAAACAAGTTTCAGACTCTTACTGACTAAAGAACCTACCCTGTTCCTACATCGCCATACATACCAGGGCCTGAGCCTTCCTTTTCAGACGCAAACCCGTGGCCCTGATTGGCTTCGACCCTTCTGCAGAGTCCCTACAGGCGGTTTTTAGGGTTCCGCCGTCAACAAGAAACCCTTATAGTTTCGCCAATTCTGTCTGTCTATCTGTCTGGCAGTAATCTCAGTGACCGTTAGCACTAGGAATCTGAAATTTGGTACCAATATGTTTCTCAATCACAATAATCACCTTTTTTAATAAGGTCAATCCGTTGCTCCGTTTTGCCGTTATAAAAGGACAAACAAACAGACATAGTTACTTTCACATTTATAGTATTAGTATGGATACATATATAATCACAAAACTAGAGTGCCTACATATTTAAATTAAAAAGGTAATAAAAAGTGACTGCCCATAAAAATCCCTGCGAAACTTGATGGCCTTTCGCATGGCAGGAGTGGTTCTTAGCCGGTAGGAGTCCGGCACTACCCAGACTGTCTACATTGTGATTTCCCACTCCTGCCACCACAAATAAAAATCTAACCTAACCTAATGAGAAGCCTCCTTGCTGGCCTACCACCATGGGATTTGGAGGCAACAGTCCTTGCACACATGCACGATCTGCGCGTGGAGATGCAACGCCGGGGCGAAACTCCGCTGCCTGAACATGTCAAGGCATGGCTGAAAGAGCTCCGGCGGGATCTCATGGTGGAATGGAAACTGCGACTGTCGCAACCCAGCGCTGGGCACGCCATAATTTCGGCAGTAGTGCCCCTCTTTGAGGCGTGGCTGGATAGACCTCACGGCGTCCTCACCTTCCGCATGACGCAGGTCCTCACCGGACACGGCAAGTTCGGGAGGTTCCTGCACCGGATCCGTGCGGAAGAGACGCCCGGGTGTCGCCACTGTGTGGCCAGCCCGGAGGACACGGTGGAGCACACGGTAGAAGTGTGCCCCGCTTGGGAAGAGGAACGCCGTGCCCTCGTGGGGGTGATCGGCGGCGGCGACCTCTCGCGCCGGGCCTTGGTTCAGGCCATGGTCCGCAGCGAGGAGGAGTGGCAGGCGGTCGCCTTCTTCTGCGAGGCAGTAATGCTCGTAAAGGAGGAGGCTGACCGCATAAGGCAAAGGCAACGGCGCACTCGCCGTAGCCATCGCCGCCGCGATCCTGCCGATATCCGGCCACCGTAGACACTGGCTTGCGGATGGTGAGCAATGGGTAGCTCGCAAACCGTAGGGACCCTGCAGGGTCCCTACGGTTTGCTGTAAGAGTCTGACACTGTTTCCCGCTCCGCCCAAGAGTGGGATTCGTCATTCAGTGATTTTTACCTACCATAAAAAAAAAACCTAATGAGAAACGCAACATATGGAAGAGGATAACAAAAAATCAATTTATAAATATATAATTTATTTACTGTTTACAAAAACCATATTATCATACAACAGTCTATTTTTATGACACAATGACTTAATTAAAACTGACTGACTGACTTAATTATATTACGTATACTAAAATGTAAATTGAAGTGAGCAAATGAACACAAATACCTACATTATATACATTGTATGGTGACATAGATTTCTTCTTTATACTACTTTACTATGTACTTTACTCTCATTATTACATTAGAACAAATATTTATAATAATAACATTAGTATTCGTTTTATCAAAATCCCTATGACAACTGCGACTAGGTCGGGCGTCGTAGCTGACCGCGACTGCTACTTGCTACATCAGTACATCGCCACCACTTAACCACAAATGTTGGCTAAATAATAGTATGATGACAACAACAATTAATAACACCAGAAATTACATGGTGACCCAATTTCGTCTATAAATTATCCAAAATTACTTCTAGTAATGAAATAGTTACAATTGTGTCGTAGTTCGGCGCACAGTGATTCGGCCGTTTATATCGTAAAAAAACCTGTATTTCGACACTTTTAAGAGTATCAAAATTTATAGAGATTTTTCCGTTGACCTAGAACTTGGATATTTGGCATAAAACAAGGTCTTATAGCACAAATATAGGAATAAATGAAAATGTGCATTTAACATAAATTTAACTATTTACATTACTACAGAGAGCAGTGGTGGCCGAGTGGTAACGGCCCTGACTTATGTGTTGTAGGTCGCGGGTTCAAACCCAGCCAGGCGCATTACTTTGTGTAATTTATTTCATCACCACTGCTCTCAAAACGGTGAAGGAAAACATCGTGAGGAAACCGGCATGTCCTAGAACCAAAAATTCGAAGACATGTGACATCCACCAACCCGCACTGGGCCCGCGTGGTGGATTACGGCCCATTCCCCTCTCTTATAGAGGAGGCCTGTGTCCCTGCAGTGGGAACATTAAAAATGCTAATGATGATTTACATTAGTTATTTGTACAGAACCCTCTATGTGCGAGTCAGATTTGCTCTTGCTCAATTTTTTTTATTGAAAGAAAGTGAGTCCTCGATCCGTAAAACTATTTTTACATTTGAGTAAAATATGCAAGAGATCAGTTTACACATGGGATGAATACATTCATGGATTTCATGTCCCATAAAGGCATAAGAAGCTGTAATGAAATTATGGTTGGAATACCTTTCAAGTTAGCAAGTGTTTTTATATTTCCAGTTATAGTTAAAGAAACTATTAGAACTAAGTAAGTAGTAGAGCTAACATTGTCAAGTCTTGCGTAAAAGCACATTTGAGTCGAGGAGTAAATTTTCCTTCAAAGTTAACGAACGATAGACGTGACGACGACGACGTTAGTAAACGATAGGGAAATAAATACATTATTGTTAAAACGAGAAAAAATCCAAATTGATCGTGATTTGGTTGAGAAAATTATCTGCATTGTAGATCTAAGTAATGTTTTTTTTTATTTTATTTTATTTACAGGGTTTTTTAAATCTATTCTTCAAAGTTAATTCAAAATTTCAAATGTAGTCTAAATGGCATATAAAGACTAGCTGTAGATGTGTCTAAGTGCAATATTTACGGCTATATAATGCACACAAGACAAGCACCGACTACACTTCCATTGTTAATGTAATGGATTAAGAAGATGCGGTACGTTACCCACAAGAATTTTTGAATTCAATAAGTCTAATGACCTTCTCTAACATTTGCTCAAATTGAAATGGTTTTAACAATTTTTTTTGAAAAACTAGGGGAACCAGATTCGGAATTAAATTTCTTCGCAATAATATTATCAGTGCCACAATTCCGACTGCTCCAGTAGGGCTAATGGTGATGTGATGCATCTTATTGTACTTACTTTACAAATGTTTCCAATATCTACGCAAAAGAAGTTGCGGACAAGAGCTATACTACTATATACAATATATATAGCTATACTACTATAGCTATACTACTTCTACCTATTAATAACAACTATGGTGATGATGGTTCGCTTAAAAATAAAAACACAAAAAGTGCAAAATAATTTTAATTTCGTAAGTCAGTATCTTGTTTCTTTGTTGTTCTTTTTTAGGGATCCGTAGTCAACAAGGAACCTTTATAGTTTCGCCATGTCTGTCTGTCTGTCCATCCGCCGATAATCTCAGCGACTGGTAGCACTAGAAATCTGAAATTTGGTATCAATATGTATATCAACCATGCCGATCAAGTGCACAAACAAAAAGTGGTAAAAAATATTTTGATAGGGTACCTCCCCTACACGTAAAGTGAAAAGTGATTTCTTTTTCTGATTTCTACCATAACATGTGATATATTGTTGGGTAGGTATTTAAAAATTATTAAGGGTCCCGTAAAATATTTTTTTGATAATTTTGATAATAAATATTTTCGGAAATAATCGCTCCAAAAGTAAAAAACAAGGCGTCATCCCCTTTAACTTTTCAACCATAAGTTTAGAAAATATGAAATAAGTCTCAAATGTAGAACTTTAAATAAACTTTCTAGGAAAATTGCTTTGAACTTGATAAGATGAACAGTTTTTGAAAAATTGATTTTCTTTTTTAACTGCAAGTATTTTTTTTAACTTTTTTATACATTATCCTGAGCGTATCTTCTTTCAAATGAAAATACAAAAAGAAAAAAATCGGTTCACGCAATTCAAAATTACCACCGGGTACAGCGCCATCTCTCGAGAAATTGGGTTACTAATTTTTACATAGGCTACTGGGTATTATTACATTATGAGAAATTTGTGGCGGACGGGAAACTACGGAACCGTACTCTGAGCGTGGCCCGACACGCTCTTGGCCGATTTTTTATTTATCATTCTAGTTTAGTCTCTGTTTGTTACCTACACACCGACTTCCGAAACAAATGTTCTTTTGAACTTTTTTGTGTGTTTTTTATTATTTTGAAGACAGTCATATTTTTTAAAAAGTTTTTATTTCACAGTTTTAGTAGGTACCCCTCAACTAATCATAAATATGCGCCATACAATTCCATCATCAAATCATCATGACAATATTCTAATAATAACAAATACGTCTGGGATACATTAACCTTTCGAATACCGTAACTAATTAGTCGTAATAGAATGACCAATAGGTAGTAAAGCTTTCGCTTGGGGCTTATGTAACAATATGTATGTTTATACATACAAACACACATCAGATCAAAAGCATATTTTATGATATTAATCTATGAGTATAATATTTCAAAGAAAACATTCAAACAAACACAGAACCTCAAAATTAGGTTCATGTTTCCAAAGTCAGAAGGAAATATAAATTCATGACAGAAATACAGAAAAAAACTTACATCTAATATATTAGAGTATAAAAATAAGAAATGCAATTGCTATACAAAAATGTTAGGTACTTAATTAAATTAGGTACGAGATAATTATTTACCCAAAACGTAGATAAAAAAAATGTTTTGATTCATTTTTAAAATTCATATAAATCAATGTTCACTGGGGTATTATATTATCTTCAAAATTAACAAACAACATATTTTGCACCGATATCTAATTATTGCTTAGCTACCTACCCTATGTTACTTACATACATACCTACCCTACTTACCTTTTATCTACCTATCTTACCTACCTAGCTCAATATCTACCAAACCTACCTACCTATCTACCCTGTATACCTAACCTTTTTTAAACCATCTCACGCTGATGTACAAAACAAAATAAGAATAAGTAATTGAAAAAACTGGTCCAATTGCGGCCAAAATAAAAATAATTGGGTTGCATTAATAACCACTTAACGGTATGAAAAGTAATTGAAGTTCAATTCTCAGATCCACTTCTCCTCGATAGTTTAGTTTAGTTAGTTTCGGTGCTCAGTATGTTGCCATGTTTATTATAGCGGCGTCAGTGGCGTTTTTCAGGTCCTCCAAAGTGCATGTGTAGGGGCAATTTGGGAACTGATGAGTGCCATCATCTGGTCAGGAGCAGCACACTTGTACTGGGTGTCGGTGGGGAATTATAAATAATAACAACTTTAATAATAGCTGAAAGAGAGGCAATGGTAGAGTTTCACTTCTAGCAGTGTCTAAGTGGGGCGAAGCTAATCTGGTGAGATTTAACGCCGCCAAAACACAGGCGTGTCTATTCACCGCCAAAAGGAGCCCGTTCACCTTGGCTCCTGCTTTTCGGGAGTTTCCTTGAAGTACACCGACCGCCTTCAGCTCTTGAGAATTGACATTTCCTCAGATCTCAACTTTGGGCGGATCATTGAGTCCAAAGCCAAGGTAGCTACTAGGAAACTCGGCGTTCTTGCAAAAGTCCGACGGTACTTCACACCGAGTCAGCTTCTAATGTTGTACAAAGCACAGGTCCGATCGTGTGTGGAGTACTGCAGCAACATATGGGCTGGTGCTGCAAAATTATATATATATTCCACAACTTTCACACAACGCCGTCTAGTCCCAAGCTAAGCAGAGCTTGTGTTATGGGTACTAGACAACTGATAAACATACTTATTTATTTATAAATACATACCTACATATTATAGATAAATTACACCCAGACACAGAACAAATGATCGTGCTCATCACACAAACATTTGTCCTGAATGGGAATCGAACCCACGACCTCCGGCGTAACAGTCAGGACCACTAACTACTAGACCAACAGGCCAGTCGAAAATGCCACCTAGCGGCTTTGGATTCGATGGGAAGGCCTGCAAAGAGGCTGACTGGTGATCCAGATTTGGTTGGGTCTAATCTTCAAAGCCTCGAGCACAGGCATGGCCAAGTTACTATTATTATAATGTAAACATAACTATTGATACATATAGCCACAAAACAGTGATTTATTATTACAAATGAAGTCCTGGACTTGGTTTTTAATAATAATAATAATAATTCTTTATTTCGGATAACTGGATCCATATAAAAACTCAAAACTTTTTACGAGGGAAGAATTGCGAAGAGAGACATGGTGTTCTTTACATTTCATGTTTTTAGTGGGATCTCTTTTATTTTTTGTAGGTATAGATTATACTAATTTAAAACTACATTAACATAAAACTATTTCAGATAAAACACTAATAATAATTATAACATTAAGCTAACACGGCTAACTTCGTTTCGTATTCGTCGAATATAGTTATTAAATATTTTTTTTAGATTTAAGTGGTTATTTCATAGATGACGATGAGATGGCGCTATCATGTGAAATTATTCAAATATTTTAAAGTACCACTTATGCTATCCTACGGAACGAAACTACAGCGCGATTTAGACCAGGTAAAACGCCATCTATCGAGCGAGCATAGAGTATTTATTGTAGTACATTGATATTAAAGATTTTAGCTTTATTCATTTCATTTTAACCTAACTTTATTTATTAATATTTATATATATCCCTGCAGTGGGAACATTAAAAGGCTGATGATGATGATGATCTTGATGATATATATTTAACTAGCTTTTGCCCGTGGCTTCGCTCCCGGAAACAGATTATTCTACTCTACTCACCTTAGTCTACCCAACCACGCCCTATTTTTTTTTCATAAGAACCTTCTCCTGACAGTAAAAAACACAACAAAAAAAAGAATTAGCGAAATCGGTTCAGCCATTCTCGAGTTTTGCGCTTACCAACACATTTTGCGATTCATTTTTATATATAAGATACATAACAATTTATTAATAATATAAACCAATTTATTACTTTTTGTACATAAACAAAGAACAAAGTTAACGATGCAGTCAAAATTCATACACAGCGTTCTTGTAAAACCACAACCTAAACCTCAAGCGTTGTACACATCGATATGATACAGGGGGGTGAAATAGCTGCGTAATGCTTCAAGTAAAGGCTGGTACAGATGTACCTGCTTTGCTCGAGACTTGGCTGGGGCCAACCGTGCCCCCAGATTATGTTTGAAAATTTACACCTTTGATCACATAAAATATACACTGTGATCACAAATGTCTTAATTTCGTAGTGTTTTTTTTTACGTAATTCTTAATAACATGTCGTTGATTGCAGTCACAAATGAAATGGTAATTATTGTCAGTTTAGTAAAAAAAATTGTGTCATAAAAGCCTTCAATAGATCTATAATAACACCTATATTTAAGAGTGGGGACAGAAGCCGTGTCAATAACTATAGACCTATTGCAGTTCTTCCTGCCCTATCTAAAATACTAGAGCGAATTATGAATAACAGACTCGTAGATTACCTGGAAAAATACAACATATTATCACCCTCGCAATATGGTTTTCGGACTGGTAAATCCACGTCCGACGCGGTTCATGATCTGACAAACTATGTTGTCAATAACATGGATTGTGGGCAAAAGGTATTAGGCATATTTTTAGACCTCGCCAAAGCTTTTGACACGGTTTCTGTACCCATTCTAATTCAAAAGATGGAAGGGTTGGGAATAAGGGGGGTACAACTTAAACTGTTTAAGGATTATCTGAGTGAGCGTACCCAGTGCGTTAGAATTGATGATGTCATCAGTGAGGAACGCACTGTGACATATGGCGTGCCACAAGGTAGCGTCCTCGGGCCGACCCTCTTTCTTATATACATCAACGAGCTGGGTTTGCTCACTCTTCATAAAGGTAAAATTATAACTTTTGCCGATGACACTGCCCTTCTCTTTAGTGCCAGCACATGGCATGAAGTGTATGCGCATGCTCAGGCAGGCTTTGATGTTGTAACGGAGTGGCTGCATAGAAATGTGCTTACTCTGAATGCTGACAAGACGAAATACATTGCCTTTTCTCTAAAAAACTACACGCGTACAACTACAATAACGCCATTGTATTCCATAATAGCCCACTCCTGTTCCAAACAAAATGACTACATATGTAATTGTACTCATTTATAAAAAGAAAACAGCGTAAAGTATTTAGGTATTGTAATTGACTGTAACTTAAGATTTCAGGAACACATCAACACCCTTAGCAATAGATTGCGTAAGTTAATATTTGTTTTCAAGACTGTGAGACATGTGGCAGACGAAAAGCTGAGGAAAACAATGTATTTCACTCTTGTCCAATCACTTTTAACGTACTGCATAACGTCTTGGGGGGGAGCCCCAAAATATACAATATTGGAGCTGGAGAGAACGCAGAGAGCCATTTTGAAGGTGTCTTCCTTCCTACCATTCCAATATCCGACAACATTATTATATAAAGAGGCTAAAGTCCTAACCGTTCGTCAGCTGTTTATATTACAAACGATCCTGAAACAGCACAGACTCATTTCTTTTAACCCCTTACTATCACAGGGTAAAAGACGATTTGATCCCGTAGACCGCCATCACACCCGGTTCACTACTATATTCTCTAAACGCTTCTTTTGCCACCTAGGTCGTTTCCTGTACAATTACATTAATAAAAAGCTGTTTGTTTACAGTTTTACCAGCAAAAAGTGCAAAATGAAAGTAAGAAATTGGCTCCAGGAATTAAGCTATAATGACACGGAAAAACTGCTTACGTCCCCGACATAATTCCTACAATTTCAACCAACACATTATAGGTGCCACACTTTACCTCAGTCTCTCTCTCTCCCTCACACACTCACACATACACCAACACACGCACAAACACACCACTACATGCTATCACACACACCCACACAATTAATATTCACGCAAATAGTAACAATAACCCATCTATTATTATCATTTTTCTTTCTTTTGTAAACATGCTTAGTCATAGATAACTTGCCGCATTTGGTAATGTGTAAGTACATTATAATTTATACAATGTAACCATTTCCGAATGAGAGGGAGTCCTGGTGTCCTGAAATACAGACTTTTTGTCTAGCTTAGGCACCAGTCTCCCACAATATAATTGTAAAACTGTAGTTGTGTACTCTAATCTTGACACTATGTAAATATTGTGGTGAGAAAATATTTTTTTATTATTATTTCCTTTATTGATCTTTATACATATTAGCTATATTTTTAAATATTTTCTTAAAAAATTAAGCAAAAAAAAAAAAACATTTAAAAATATAATAAAAAATAGTAGCCCACCGGCATCGGGAACAGGGTCCAAGCTACCGGTGGTCAGGGCTCCTGAGAGAGGAACCTCCGGACAATACGCGCCGTGTCCAGGAGTACTGCCTTTTGAATCAGGCCCTTGATCCAGCTGCCTAACGAGAGCCTCCTCAGATGTTGGTCGAGGCTCTTGGCTATTAAGCCATTGGCCGTCACAACTATCGGCACAATGACTGCTGTGTCCACTTCCCACATGTCGACAACCTCGCGAGCCAAGTCAAGATATTTAGTTTGTTTATCTTTCTCAGCCTTCACAAGGTTCTCGTCATGAGGGACCGCTATATCAACAATCATTGTGCGACGCTCCAGACGATCTATCACCACTATGTCAGGCTTATTGGCAACAATAGTCCTGTCAGTGATGATAGATCGGTCCCAATACAATGTGATATGGCCATTGTCGAGAACTGGGTCGGGCACATACTTATAGTACGGTACTTCTGATTCCACAAGGTTGTATTTAAGAGCAAGTTGCTGGTGGATAATCCTGGCTACAAGGTTGTGTCTATGCAAATAATCTCCGTTAGCCAGATGAGAACATCCAGAAATAATGTGTCGGATTGATTCTCCGGGCCGGTGGCATGCCCGACAGATGTCAACCGTACCGTCCTTCACAATGTATTTCCGGTAGTTGTTCGTCATCATAACTTCGTCCATTATCGCAAAGACAAAACCTTCGGTTTAAGCATGACTCAATTTATTTCCTAAACGAGCGTAAAGATCTTTTCACTAGACGTGAGTATCTTCTTGTGTTTATTTCTTCTGCTGGTTTAATTTTGTGGCCCCTACGGTCTCCGGACCTTTACCTCCAGTTTTTTTTTTGAGGTTGCATAATTATGTACGTATACAAAACCTGACAGAACTACGCCAAAGAATAAAATTGCTGAAACAGCAGAAGAAATAAACAACGAACAGTTACAGTACGAAAGTAGGTATAATTCAGAAAAAAAGAACGAAATAAGGTCCTGTTGAAAGTTAGTGAGCAATAATATTTTTTGTCTAAACTGATAAATGATAAATGATATTTATTTTGTAAATAGGTTTTAAAATAACACTTTTACACGTCAATATTTTTTTCTTTTCGTCAGTTTAAGCTAGATGAGTCCGGTGTTTCCTAGCTGACTACCCTGAGAAGAAACACCGAAACAAACTCAGGGGTCAAAGTCTCTTTTAAAGTCCATACAGTAACCATGTATTGGTCAAATCATATGAGAACCATGCAGATTAGTGTCTGAGATGGTCTTTTGAGGAAAGAACCATACAGATTTGAGTGGACCTGTCCAGTCAGTGCAAGCATTTGTCAGTATTCGTGTAGCTCAAACTTAGGACTACTAAGGAGCTCAACGACTTGACGATCAATACCAAAGAAAGGACATTTGTGTAGGCCGCATCAAATACTCAAATCTGTCAGACATCATATTAAAATTACGGAAAAGGAAAAGTAATCGACATAGTCCTCACATTCACAATAATAAAAAATATAAAAAAAAAATGTAACTGCAAAATAAATTATTGCAAGTCCAAAGTTAAAAAAAAATAAATAAATAAATAAATAAAAATAAAATACAACTACAATAATAGTGCTGGAGCAGGTCAATCCCAAGCCGTCTTATCCTCAAGATACTCCTTAACAGTATAAAAAGCCTTTTGACAAAGTTTTCGCTTTACAAACAATTTAAATTTATTCAGGCTAAGTTCTTGAATTTTTTTTAACTATGACGTGTTGTACCATTCTCATACCAAAATCTTGATTAAATGTTAAAAAAGTTATCTGGTAAAAAAATTTTGAAGCATGACTCAATAAAACTTTTTTTTTACTAAACTGACAATAATTACGATTGCATTTGTGACTGCAATTAATGGCATAGTTATAACTTATAACGATGCCATTAATTGCAGAGTTAACTTTGTTCCTTATAACTTATAAGGAACAAAGTTAAAAAAATAATTGTAGTCACAGTTCTTAAATATGTGATCAAAGGCTGCCAAGGCAGCTTGAGTTTCGGGACAACCTCTGTATAAGATCCTAGATTTTCTTTTCATTGTTCGTTGAGCTACGGATATTAAAGAATTTAACACGAGCGCACGGACGTATCTTGTAACGTAGACAATAAGTTGTTTCCATTCAATATTCTCATCTAAATTAGTTAATTTTGTTTTGTTGTATTGGGCAGCTTTCATTTTAAATAGATCATCACGTCTATACGCTTAGTGTGTGTATTGTTTTAAAAAATAATTTAAACTTGGCAATTTGCCTAATGATTCGATATACAAATACCTAATTAACTTTTGTTTCATACTAAAGAAGTTGGTGTGATTTGTTTTCAAAGGTTAAGTTTAAAGCGAAGATCAGGCAAAAATTTATCTATACATATTATAATAAAACAGTAACGAAAGAAAAACTGTACATTGAGAATTTTCTGGAAAAAATGAGTGGGTTTTGTTAAAAAAATGTAACTGATGACAAAAAGTGACTTTTTAGAATTTTTGTCTGTTTGTCTGTTTTTTTGTGCCTAAGGTAGGGGTTGGCGCCAAAACTACTGGATAGATTGATTTGAAATTCAGCAAAAATGTTCCTTGTAAACCAATGAAGGCTTTAGGCTACATATTATCACGCCGTAAGTTATGGGAGGTAAGCAATATCGAATTTAAATGGTGCAATGGATGCAAGGGTGTAACTTTTTTTTCCGTGGGCCGATCGACTCAAAACTTAGCACAAATATTACCCTAAATTAGTTATCAAGGACGGCATATTTGTTTTTTCAGTAGTACCCCCAGTGCAAGATCTAGGGGATGTTAAAGTTTGTATGGGAGAATCTTATTCCTTGGGCTAATTAACTTGAAACTTGGCACGTAAACTTATTTAGGTAAATAATAAAAAATCCTATTATTAGTTCTTCAAAACAACGTAATTTGGGCAAAAAAACATAGTTTTATGAATATTAGTAGTATAAAGACATATTTAAAACAGCGCCATCTATGAGATTACACACAAATCAAATCAAGTTACATATTAACACTTTTTGGAAATTAAAAATTTAAATTTGATCATGTTGGTAAGGTTAGCAGTTAGTTATTCTTAAAATTCATAGATGGTAATGTCAGTAATGTGCATTTTCTTAGTCTTAAGGTGGATTTAGACTAAAAGAACATAGAGCTAGAGCTAGAACTAGAGCATTCTTTCGTTAATATCTAGTGTAAACTAAAGCTTGACGTATCTATTTACATCAAACGAACACCGAACTAGAACTAGAACAAGAATATTCTTTCTTAATCTTTTGGTGTAAACAAGAGCTAGCTCGAATGTTCTTTGCTCATTCGAGTCAATTCTTTGGTTGGTATTGGTAGTGCTTTGCTATGTCTGATTCTGACAGTGAAATCATTATTGCAAGTGCTGCATTTATTATTTTGAAGCAAAAACTCAAAAATAAAAGACGGAAGAGACGTTGGTGGGTTACAAATTTAATGCAACGAAGGACACTGGATAATGTAGGTGAAACAATGACGGATATGCAAAAACAGGAAGAAAGTGGTCAATACCAAAATTTTTGTAGAATGGCGCCAGAGGATTTTGATTATTTACTTTCTCTAATCGGCGACAAAATTCATTTTTCTTGAGACCAATCCATAATTTAATCGATACGATACGTAAACAATCGCTAGAACACAAGAACACTTTGATGAGACCGCTCAGTGGAGCGAGCGCGTCCGAACACGCTAGAATGTTCTAAGCAACTGTTCACGCGCTCTTGCGCCGTTTACATCGAGCGAGCGAGCATTCTTAGAATATTTTATAGAATCTTTGCGAACGCACTAAGAACAACGAAAGAATGCTCTATGCCTGTTTACACTAGAAGAATTTGACGTAGTGGGGATAGAATGAGCATTCGCTCGTTTGGTGTAAATCCACCTTTACAGCGCGGTCGAATTTACTCACAACTGGGAATTAGAAATGAAAAAAAAAAACAAGCCCGAATAAAGCAAGTGTTACTTATTTATTTTTAAGGAAATATCTTAGGTAGTGGTTGGTTCGTTTTACTAAAAATGTGGGTTAATATTTAATATATAATTAAAAAAAATAGTTAATCTCTTTAATGGTGAAACGGCGTTATCCATGTTTATATGAAATATCTTATTCTTATTCCAACGGTCTATCGGATTTATTTTGCAACGCAACCTACATAATCTTATATAACGTTTCAGTGTTATTTATATACGTACAACGACATCTACTGACTCAGATTAATACAAACGAAAACATTAACAAAATAATATTATTTTTACCTTTCGTCTACCGCAATTACAGACACAATTAAACGAAAACAGTTGTACGGAAATTTGTGTCCTCTTGGGACTACATATTATCACGCTATCACTTACGGGGGAGGAGTTGTGAATATTTATTTTTCTTCCGCATTCTGTGACAGTGTTTAATCTAACGACGCATATTTAAATGTTGTTTTTGAGTAAGTAATGCTATTATCTGGCTTTACACTTTAAAAACTACGCCATTTATGTAACTTGGGCAGAGAAACATAGTTTAATGAAGTAATATAAAGAAATTTTTAAAACAGCGCCATCTATTTGATTTCTTAAAAATCAAATTACATGTCAACAATTTTTGTACATTAATAATTTAAATTTGATCATGTTGGCAAGGTTAGTAGTTAGTTATTCTTAAAATTCATAGACGGTAATGTGTATTTTCTTCCTAAAAGTGGTATCGTATATTATTTATTTATTTATTTTAAGCTTTATTGTACACCTCATAATGTGGACAGGATATACAAATACAAAAATTAAGTGTACAATGGGCGGTCTTATCGCACAGGGCAATGTATAGGGCAGGGTATAGTTCGTTTTGAAAAATTCAAGTTCCAAAAAACCCTCAAAATCTTGAGCAGAGTTGAGCAAGACTATAAAAAAAACGCGGTGTTGAGTATTACAAAAAAGTTATGTTCATCGAAATATCGCCATCATCTGTCTGAAGATTTTCTGCGAGCTTTGAGGCATGCTACTGGAGATGAAATCGATGTACCTGATGATCGTGTACTGAACACCTGTCTCAGTTCACTTCAAGATGTGGACATTTCTATAGAATATGGATTACCAGCTCCCCAATCATCACCGCATCAAGAGTATAGAGAGTATAACGCTGAGACAGAGTTCTCTTCAGAGCAAAAACAAATTTATGACACCGTCCTTGAAAGCGTTTTGCAAAACCAGGGTAAAATATTTTTTTTGGGTTGCTCCTGTTGGAACAGGAAAAACATGGCATACTTGCAGAGGTCAGGAGGTAAGGCAATATTGCTATTGCTGTCGCGTCGTCGGGAATCGCTGCCACACTGCTTCCTGGTGGCAAGGCAAGACAGCACATGCCATGTTCAAATTTCTATCGATTTAGAGAGCGCCAAATCGCCTGATTGTGGTGTGTCACGTAACAGCGATAAGGGACACGTGCTTAAGGATTGCTCTCTGATCGTTTGGGATGAGCGTACGATGGCCAACAGGAAGGCAGTTGAGGCCGAGGACAGAACCCTGCAGGACATCCGCGGGAACGAACATTTGATGGGTCACCACCTTGACACTCACACACTGACTCCACTGTGACACCTCACAGTTTGTTCAGTGGCGATTTCGGGCAAACGCTTCCCGATTGCTACATTGAAAAAACGAGTAGTGTAGTCACGAGTTTGTGCGATGCGCTTGACCATTAATTTGAGAGCTCGGCTCGGCAGCAATGCACAAACTCGAACTGACTAAACAACCCACCGTTCATTCTTGCCTTAGTTCCAGGGCCCCGGTGTTCCGCTGTAACATTTACCCTTACCCCCAGAAGGTTTCGGCCCTGCTGGGCTTCTACAGTTGCTGATGACTGCTTGAGGCGCAGGGAACAGTGCGCGCCGTCGACGACTTAGGCCCAGTCCTGACAGTTATCGAATGGGTGGACAGAGAGCTACCCATTGCTCGGCGGTCGCAAGCCCGCGCCTACTGTGGCCAGAATTCGGGAAAGGAGACTGCAGCAGCGGTGGCTGCAGCTTGAGCGCCTTTGCTTTTGCCTGATGCACTTGACCCCCTTTTTTAGCCGCTAGCATTACTGCTTCGCAGAAGGAGGCGACGGCCTGCCACTCTTCTTCGCTCCGAATCATGGCCTGTGCCAAAGTCCGCTGCAAGTCAAAGCCCACCGCGAGAGAGGTGGACAGGAGGTACTTCCAGAGTCTCTCGATAGAGCGTTAGCCAGCTTAGAAGAATTCATTTGCTGTTGACGGGTTGTACGGGGACATCAGTCGTTTACCGCACCAGCAGAATTCTTGGGAGTGTGAGCGGGCCATTTTGACGTCCAAAAATGATCAGGCGCAATTAACGAATACATTCTCTCGGAAATTGAGGGAAATGCAGTGATCTCTACCTCCATAAACACTGTCGTTGAGCAAGATGACGCCACACATTATCCCGTGGAATTTTGAACTCCCAGCCAGCAAGTGGACTTCCAGTGCATATCATTAAGCTGAAAGTCGGAGTCCCGATTATGCATCTTCGGAACATATCTCCTCCAAAGTGGTGTAACGAGACCCGTCTTAAAGTCATCTCGCTGCACAGACACACCATTGAAGCAAAAATTCTTTCGGGTTGTGGAGGAGGCGAGGCAGTATTTGTATCTCATAACATTCCGTATAGTAGTAAGGTGGCGAAGTAGTAAAGGCTCTGACTTACAAGTTGAAATCAAAATCAAATCAAATCAAAGACATATTGAGTCATCCACCAATCCGCATTGGACACGCGTGGTGGATTATGGCCAATTCCCTCTCCTAGAAAGGAGGTCTGTGAACTTTATAAGACTGATGCAATGCTATTTTAAAAGTTATTTACTTATAATGCTACTAGCTTTTGCCACACTCCGGAATAGGACATAGGCTACTTTTTGAAGCCGCGCTTCAAAAAGTAGCCTATGTCCTATTCCGGAGTGTATCCTATGCCTGTGCCAAATTTCATCCAGATCCATCCAGCCGTTTTGGCGTGATTGAGTAACAAACATCCGAACATCCAAACATCGTAACTTTCGCATTTATAATATTAGTAAGATACCGACACTGCCATCTTAGGTATTTTTGGCGCTGTACAGCTTTCACGCAGACAACGTCGCGGGCAGCAGCTAGTTGTTTATATTTTTATGAAAATTTCATAAAGGAATATCTAACTTAATTAACAATGTTTTGATATAAGGCTTTCATTTATATTGTGTTTAATAAACGGAGGAAGGAAAAATTATTATTTAAATAATCTTGATGCGCGGGAAGTAACGCTAGCTCATTTTTAGTTCGCTCAAGGTCACTGGCGTTTAGTGTCGCCTTCATTAGACTGGAAGGTCATTTCTAGTGGTTCTAGATTTTACAGTACATGATGATACAAGTGTGTAATGTATGTAGTTAGGTACCGTCGAGGCGGCATTAAGACCTGAGCCGCCAACAACGGTCTGCAGACATTACTCACGTGTAGCATACGACGTTTTTCAATACACTTGTCAAGGAAATTAATTTAGCTGACTATTATTACAACAGCAAAAGTAGTAAAAATAAAAGATAATAAAAGATAAAGGTAGATAAGTCAAGGTTTCTTTGGCTTGCCCCTACAGTATCTGGCACGTCTCTGGAGGGTAAATAAAAATAGTCTAAATATGTCTTATTATTATCAGACCCACTGAATATATGTACATACAAAATTTCATAAGAATCGGTCCAGCCGTTTCAGAAGAGATCGGAAATAACACCACAAACACACCACTAGTAGGTACCTATTGTATATGTTAAGTAGAAAGAAATGGAAACGAGTTTTTGAGACCACTCTGCTATTTGTGTGGACAATATTCCCTAACTTTTGCTATTATTGGTGGTCGTCTTGATATCGAGAGGAAGCGTATTTCACAGAAGTATGGCCTATACAGAAAATAAAAACAGAAGAAAATCAGTAGGCAGTATGAGAAGGATAAAGTGGATTGAAAGATACATCTGAGGCGCATCGGCATACAAGTGGAACTAGATGTTGAGGCAAATGGTGATACTAAATCCCTGTTGTTCCTCCACATAGGAGGAGAGGGCGGTATACCATCTCTTATCTGATAGTGAGCTAATTCAAACAGTTCAAAAGATATAAGTAAGCTTACGTATGTTCTTAATTTCAAGTTATAAAAAGTCTGTTTGAAGCTGAGTAGAATCTTATTAATAATCGAAAACTACTGTAGTATTTGGCCTCGTGCTTACACTAAAATTAATAACTACTTGCTTTCATGCTTAAACACTAATGAGTTTTTTAAACAAACCTGCTAAACACTAGTACATTATTCAGATTAAATCAGATTTAATGTTTACATAGTTTTTGATATCTTTCTTGAACAAAGTGGCAAAGTGGAGTGTCACTTAAATTTGCATTCGCTTTAAATAAAATAAATTACGGACGGTTACCTTGCATCGTTTGATGTTTGAGTTAAACTAACAGGTAGCACACACATGAACACTAGACAGGCACGGCTTGCGCGCGCGCCGCCGGCCGGCCCGGCGTGCTCGACGCGCTGTTGAGCGGGGACGCCGCCGACTCCGAGCACGCCTCTGGCGTCACGGCGTCAGGCGGCGTGCTCTCCAGCGGAACATTCCCCGCCAGTGGCCCTCGGCTGCGAGGCAGCGCCAGGCGCAACTTGTGCCAGAACCAGGGGTCGCCCCAGCGCACGTAGGTGTTCGTGGAGAGGTAGCTGCGCAGTTTGTCGTCCAGCGGCAGTGCGCTCGGGTCGTCCAGCAGCACCACCACGAGGCGAGGCCGAGCGTCGCGCAGCGCCAGCGCGTACGCCTCCTGGAACTCGGCTCGCGCCCACGCCGAGCGCAGGAAGTGAGCCGACACGACGGCCACGGTGCGCCGGGACGCGCGCACAGACGCCGCGATCTGCGCCGGGATCCAGCCGCCCGGCACCCAGTCGCGGTAGTGCACGCACAGGCGGTAGGGTGCCGGGCCGCTCTCCAAGCGTGCCACTAGTTCATCACGCACGAAACGCTCGTCGCCATGTGAGAAGGACAGGAATACGTCAAAGCGGCGGTCGTCGTCGTCTTGGTCGGTGAGCGCGGGCAGCCAGCCGCGCTGGTGCAGCACGACCTTGAGGCGCAGGCGCAGCGCAGGGTGCCACAGCAGGCCCGCCAGCGCCGCCGCCGCCAGCAGCGTCACCAGCGCCGCGACGGCCGCCACCAGCGCGGCGTCCAGGCCACGCGAGCAGCGCAGCGGCCGCACGGTGGCCAGGCGTGAGCCGTTGGCGCACGTGAGCGCGTCGTAGTCCAGCGCGGCCTGGCGCGCCTGCATGAGCGTGAGCGTGGCGGCGGCGCTGCAGTTGCAGACGAGCGGGTTGCGCGCCAGGCGCACGCGCCGGGTGCTGTCGGCTAAGAGCGTGCGCAAGTCGTCCTCTCTCAGCAGGGTCAGCGAGTTGTTCGTCAGATCCAGATCCTACAATAAGTAAAAAATATCAAGAGTTGAGGAAAGAGGAAGAAACTTATTAATTTAATTTACTATATATATATTTATTTCGTGTATTAAAAATTTCTAATTTCCAAACATCATGTTTGTAATACACGACTGACCAAAAAAGGAGTATTGCTTATTTAAATCTCAAATCTTTATTGCAATTCATAATGTACATGTCAGGTGATATAATATAATAAAAGATAGAAACAATTATGGACCCTGTCGGGCACAGCGACATTATAAATAGTAGAAGAGAGGAGGAGCGCTAGTCAATTGTCTTGTTTGTATTTTGATGTCATAACATTTTCTAAAAATTAATGTCAAAAATAATAATAATAAAATAAAATTCAATTGAATTAAAATAGAATTGAATTAAATTATTAATATTATACACAAAATAATAATGATTGAAAAGAAGACAGAAATAGGAAAATAAGTACACAAGTGATGATTATTTTTATTAAAATAAAACTGCAGACATCATATGTAAACGTGAAGAGAAAAGAAGAAAAGTAATATTAGAGCTGTTATTTATTAATTAATATACAGTACAAAAATATACCTATTATCATAGATGTATTATACTTTATACTAATATAATAAAGAAGTAAAGTTAGTTTTTTTATTTTTTTGTTTGTAGGAGTTAATCTCTGGAAGTAGTGGTTCGATTGCAAAATTTTTTTCACAGATAGAAAGCTGCTTCATTTCTGAGTGTCATAGGCTATATTTTATGATTATGAATAATATTAGCTGCTGCCCGCGACAAAAAAAAAAAATACCTAAGATGGCAGTGGCGGTATAGCATTATAAGTATATAACTTTTAAAATAGCATTGCATCAGCCTTATAAAGTTCCCGCTGCTGGGACACAGACCTCCTTTCTAGGAGAGGGAATGGGCCATAATCCACCACGCGAGTCCAATACGGATTGGTGGATGACACAATATGTCTTCGATTTTTACTTCTAAGACATCCACAGTCACAGTTTCCTCATGATGTTTTCCTTCACCGTTGAGCAGTGGTTATGAAATAAATTACACAAAGTGATGTGCCTGGTTGGGTTTGAACGCCCGACCTACAACTTATCAGTCAGAGCCTTTACTACTTCACCATCACTGAGTCGGAGCATTTACCACTCCGCCACCATACTACGATGGTAGTTATGTTGCCAGGAGTCAAAATGTAAAGAGAGTCAGGACTGGTGACGCAGGAGCAAGCGACATACAGTTTCCCGCGTAAGAGACAACTCGTCCTGAAGTTGACACCCGCTGCACTCAGTGTCTGCCCTTGCGACTTATTGATGGTCATCGCGAAGCAAACACTCACGGGGAACTGTACGCGCTTGAAGTGGAACGGGAAGTTATGAGGTACAAATACTGCCTCGCCTACTCCACAACCCGTAAGAATTTTTGCTTCAATGGTGTGTCTGTGCAGCGAGATGACGTTAAGACGGGTCTCGTTACACCACTTGGGAAGAGATAGGTTCCGAAGATGCATAATCGGGACTCCGACTTTCAGCTTGATGATATGCGCAGGAAGTCCACTTGCTGGCTGGGAGTTCAAAAATGCCACGGGATAATGTGTGGCGTCATCTTGCTCGACGACAGTGTTTATCGAGGTATAGAATCAGAATCAGATATTTTATTTGTAGAACATAAGTAGGTAAACAAAATACAAATGCGATGATGATAGACCACTGCATTTTCCTCAATTTCCGAGAGAATGTATTCGTTAATTGCTGCAGCCTGATCATTTTTGTACGTCAAAATGGCCCGCTCACACACCCAAGAATTCTGCTGGTGCGGTAAACGACTGATGTCCCCGTACACACAGCAAATGAATTCTTCTAAGCTGGTTAACGCTCTATCGAGAGACTCTGGAAGTACCTCCTGTCCACCTCTCTCGCGGTAGGCTTTGACTTGCAGCGGACTTTGGCAGAGGCCATGATCTGGAGCGAAGAAGAGTGGCAGACGATCGCCTCCTTCTGCGAAGCAGTAATGCTACCGGCTAAAAAAGGGGGTCGAGTGCATCAGGCAAAAGCAAAGGCGCTCAAGCTGCAGCCACCGCCGCCGTGTCTCCTTTCCCGAATTCTGGCCACAGTAGGCGCGGGCTTGCGCTCGCCGAGCACTGGGTAGCTCTCTGTCCACCCATTCGATAACCGTCGGGACTGGGCCTAAGTCGTCGACGGCGCGCACTGTTCCCTGCGCCTCAAGCAGTCATCAGCAACTGTAGAAGCCCAGCAGGGCCGAAGCCTTATGGGGGTAAGGGTAGATGTTAAAGCGGAACATCGGGGCCCTGGAACTAAGGCTAGAAGGAACGGTGGGTTGTTTAGTCATTACGAGTTTGTGCATTGCTGCCGAGCCGAGCTCTCATATTATTGATCAAGCGCAGCGCACAAACTCGTGACTACAACGAAGATTGTTTCAACGTAGCAATCGCGAAGCGTTTGCCCGAAATCGCCACTGAACAAACTGTGACACCACCCATCAAATGTTCGTTCCCGCGGATGTCCTGCAGGGTTCTGTCCTCGGCCTCAACTGCCTTCCTGTTGGCCATCGTACGCTCATCCCAAACGATCAGAGAGCAATCCCTAAGCACGTGTCCCTTATCGCTGTTACGTGACACACCACAAACAGGCGATTTGGCGCTCTCTAAATTGATAGGAATTTGAACATGGCATTTGTTGTCTTGCCTTGCCACCCGGAAGCAGTGTGGCGGCGATTCCCGACGACGCGACAGCAATAGCAATATTGCCTTGCCTCCTGACCTCTGCAAATTTGCCATGTTTTTCCTGTTCCAACAGGAGCAACCCAAGAAAAACATTTTACCCTGGCTTTGCACAACGCTTTCAAGGACGGTGTCATAAATTTGTTTTTGCTCTGAAGAGAACTCTGTCGCAGCGTTATACTCTCGATTTCCATACTCTTGATGCGGTGATGATTGGGGAGCTGGTAATCCATATTCAATCAGTGGATTGCCGTCGATAGAAATTTCCACATCTTAAAGTGAACTGAGACAGGTGTTCAGCACACGATCATCAGGTACATCGACTTCGTCTCCAGTAGCACGCCTCAAAGCTCGCATAAATTCTTCAGACAGATGATGGCGATATTTCAATGAACATAACTTTTTTGTAATACTTAACACCAAATTTTATTTTGATAGTCTTGCTCAACTCTGCTCAAGATTTTGAGGGTTTTTTTGGACTTGAATTTTTCAAAACGAACTTTACCCTGCCCTATATATTGCCCTGTGCGATAAGACCGCCCATTGACACTTAATTTTTGTATTTGTATATCCTGTCCACATTACCATCTATGAATTTTAAGAATAACTAACTACTAACCTTGCCAACATGATCAAATTTAAATTATTAATGTACAAAAATTGTTGACAGGTAATTTTTTTTTTTTTTTTTTATTTGTAGTACTGCACCATGGCAATCTGTTTTGTACAAAACAATAATCCACTGCTCTGACTGATATATATATATCTGTTTTGGGATTTTAAGCTTGGTGGGACACGTTTTATATGATGTCTCCATCCATCCTGATGAATCTGTTCCGTAGAGTAGGAACACTATGTCTCTTTAGCCTTCTATATTGGAGGGCTTGATCTCCACTCAGTCCAAGAGCAAGCTCATTCTTATGATTTGCTAGTCTTTTCTGGTAATTTTTACTGTAGGTCATTATCTCCTGTTTAACAGTTGGTAGTTTTAGGTCATGATATATGTATTTGTTATTTATGCATTGAGGGATGTTAAAGATGGCTCTGAGAGTTTTGGTTTGGAAACGTTCTAAAATCTCAATATTGCTATTGCTGGCTGTACCCCAGAGCTGGATACCGTACGTCCATATAGGTTTTAGGATGGCCTTATAAACTGTAAGTTTGCTATATGTGCTCATTTGTGAGTGTCGTCCTATTAACCAGTACATATTGCGTAGTTTTAAGTCTAGCTGCTTTCGCTTTGTCCATATGTGTTTTTTCCATGTTTGACAGGTAATTTGATTTGATTTTTATGAAATCAAATAGATGACGCTGTTTTAAAATTTTCTTTATACTACTACAAACTATGTTTCTCTGCCCAAGTTAAATGGCGTAGTTTTTAAAGTGTAAAGCCAGATAATAGCATTACTTACTCAAAAACATTAAATGTTGTTTTTGAGTAAGTAATGCTATTATCTCTATTATCTATATGCGTCGTTAGAATAAACACTGTCACAGAATGCGTAAGAAAAATAAATATTCACAACTCCTCCCCCGTAAGTAATAGCGTGATAATATGTAGTCCCAAGAGGACACAAATTTCCGTATAACTGTTGTCGTTTAATTGTGTCTGTAATTACGGTAGACGAAAGGTAAAAATAATATTATTTTGTTAATGTAATGTACTAATTTGTGTTTTGTGTTTGTACTAATTTGAGTCAGTAGATGTCGTTGTACGTATATAAATAACATTGAAACGTTATATAAGATTAGATTGCGTTGCAAAATAAATCCGTTAGACTGTTGGAATAAGAATATAATATTTCATATAAACATGGAGAACGCCGCCGCCGTTTCACCATTAAATAGATAAACTATTTTTTTAATTATATATTAAATATTAACCCACATTTGTTAGTAAAACGAACCAATCACCTTAGATATTTCCCTAAAAATAAATAAGTAACATTTGCTCTGTTTGGGTTGGGTTGGTTTTTTTTTCATTTCTAATTCCCATTTGTGAGAAAATTCGACCGCGCAGTAAGACTAAGAAAATGCACATTACTGACATTACCATCTATGAATTTTAAGAATAACTAACTACTAACCTTGCCAACATGATCAAATTTAAATTTTTAATTTCCAAAAAGTGTTAATATGTAACTTGATTTGATTTTTGTGTAATCTCATAGATGGCGCTGTTTTAAAATTGTCTTTATACTACTAATATTCATTAAACTATGTTTTTTTGCCCAAATTACGTTGTTTTGAAAAACTAATAATAGGAAATTTTTATTATTTACCAAAATAAGTTTACGTGCCAAGTTTCAAGTTAATTAGCCCAAGGAATAAAATTCTCCCATACAAACTTTAGCATCCCCTAAATCATGCACTGGGGGTACTACTGAAAAAAACAAATATGCTGTCCTTGATAACTAATTTAGGGTAATATTTGTGCAAAGTTTTGAGTCGATCGGCCCACGGAAAAAAAAGTTACACCCTTGCATCCATTGCACTATTTAAATTCAATATTGTTTACCTCCCATAACTTACGGCGTGATAATATGTAGCCTAAAACCTTCCTTGGTTCACAAGGAACATTTTTGCTGAATTTCAAATCAATCTATCCAGCAGTTTTGGCGCCAACCCTTACCATAGGCACAGAAAAACAGACAAACAGACAAAAATTACGTTTTCATCATCAGTGTCGTCATCAGTTACGTTTTTCTAACAAAACCCACTAATTTTTTCCAGAAAATTCTCAATGTACAGTTTTTATTTATGTATAGATAGATAATAAAGAAGTAAAGTTTGTTTTTTTATCTCGAGAAATTGTATAGGAACAGAGTTAAATATGTTAAAACAAGAAATTTTCCGCGGACGAAGTCGCGGGCAGAAGCTAGTCATAGATATATACAATTATATATATACAATATCGCAATAATACATACTAAATAATAATACATAAAAATACATACTTATAAGCAACTACGATGAAATAGAAAAATAGTGTTGTGTGTGTAGTGTGAAATGAAAAGAATGAAACGTTTTACGGTTCCGTATCTCAAAAGGAAAAAACAGAACAAAAATGTGAAAGTTTGTATGCAATTTTATGTGTATGTATATAACAACGCATTCGTGATGGGTTTAATTTTTTTATTTAATATAAGTTAGGTGATGATGAGAATCTTTTCTCTTTTTATATTTTTGCGGCTTTTTCACTTTTGTAATTTCATTTTTCTTTTTCTAATTTGAATTAATTTTCTTTATTTTTTAACCGACATATAAAAAGGAGGAGGTTATCAATTCGGATGTTTCTATTTTTTTATGTGTGTTCGCGCATAACTTCGTCGTTTGCCAACCGATTTGAAATAGTACATTGTTATACGAGGGATGAAAGAAAGTTATTTAGTCCCGAGAAATTTCTTGGCGACCGAGCGAAAGCGAGGTCGCTAATAGTTCGAGGGACTAAATAACTTTTGAACCCGAGGTAAACACTGTGCTTTTCATTACGAATACGAGGAAAATAAAAATAATGAAAACCTGAGTCGTCGTCAAAGGTATGTTTTTAGGTAGGTATATTTCTTTTGATTTAGGCGGTAAGCGGTTTTCTCCTCTTAAGAATCTTGCGTTAAATTTATAACTGAAGCTGATGAACTTATCGTGTTAATAAAAATTTCTTGTAACAGAGATTTAGCAAAATGTAAACAAAACTATACACCTCGAAAAAAAAAGGAAGATCAAATCGGCCACAGATTATAGAGAGCCTACCATTTACCCGCCAATTCTTTTTTTCAGTGTTCGGCTCCCTGGCTTTTCAGTCAATATTTTTCATTTTGTCATTGTAAAAATGGGTCTGTCAACATTTTTCTCAAATATATATTAGTTTTAATGAAATAATTAAAAGTAAATTAAAATAAAGTCATTAAAAAAAGTATTCTTAAATTATTTCCATCTCTATGTCATTTTAATTCGGTATAATGTTTCGGGTCACGGTTCAATAGAAATGTCAAAATAGAACTAGTTTTTTTTTTAAATATTTGCTATCTAAATATTAAAAAAACAACTATCAGTTGTAAAGTAAAACTCCCTAGGGAGTAAAAGTACTTCTTCCAACCCTATCCGCAGGCAACTTTACACCTACTTTCAGAGTATGAGTAATGAAAAATTCTTTTTCAATATCACTTACTCGAAAACTGCCTCTTATCGTACTCTTATTAGGTTCAATATAGCATGTATATCACCCAAGTGTTTTTTTGAGTTTATCACAACAAGGGCTTTTTTTTTCCTTCCTTATCGTCACGGTCACGAGTGATTTTTTTTTTCTTAGTTTATCGAATCAGGCGCGAGGCGTCCCCCACGGGCGCTGGGCGACCCCACGAAGTTAGAAACTGACCAGACTGACAGATTTGAATGCTATTATTATTATATTTCTACTGTGTGTTTGAGATAGGATTAAACGTTTTTTCTTTCTTTCTTTATTTCACAAGTCGTAAGTGTATTGAAAAACGTCGTTTGACACACGTGCAGATTTGTTATTGCAGCCCTCGGATCCATAACGCACTCGCCTACGGCTCGTGCAAATTTCGCCTCGGTCACAATGACAAACTTCCTGCACTTGTATCAAAATGTACTATTTTCGTTGGAAAGGGTATTCTTCCCAAATGGTCCCATTGTCACAAAGTTGGGATCTGATGATGGAATCTTGGCGAAATCGAGAGAACTCTTTAAATTTTATAGGAAAACGTACAGTAGTTTTGGTATTTTCTATAACAAGTGAAACCTCTTCATTCAAAAGGAACCATTCTACTATCAGATCTGATGATGAAGCCATGAGACAGGCACCGGAACTCCATAATAAAAAAAATGTTACCCAGCCGTGTTTAGGCTTGTTGGAATTGCAATGGTATGCACTTTCCAGGTACCAATGATAATTAAAAAATGTAACGGAAATTCTTTTTTAACCGAATTCTAAAAAAGGAAGAGGTTCTCAACTCGGATGTTTTTATTCTTTTTATGTGTGTTCGCGCATAACTTCGTCGTTTGCCAACCGATTTGAAAAATTCCTTTTCGTTGGAAAGGGTATGTACTTCCCAAATAGTCCCATTGTCACCAAGTTGGGATCTGATGATGGAATCTTGGCGAAATCGAGAGAACTCTTCAAATTTTATAAGAAAACGTACAGTACTTTTGATATTTTCTATAACAAGTGAAGCATTTACGTTCAATAAGAACCATTCTACTATCAGATCTGATGATGAAGCCAAGAGACAGGCACCGGAACTCCACAATAAGAAAATCTAATCCAGCCGTGTTTGGCTTGTTGGGATTGTAATGGTATGCACTTTCCAGGTGTACCTATCAGTCATAATTAAATTTCAATAAGTGCAAGGCACATGATAATGATAAGGTAACGAGATTTCGTTGGATTTTGTTAGACGAAATTTCAAGATGATGATGAAAGGGAACGCTTCAATTATGGCGGTAAGTCCCCTCTCTGTGATGTAAGTTCGGGAAGAACCTGCATTGAATTCGTGCGGTTGTCGCCACTGTGTGGACCGCCCGGAAGACACGGTGGAGCACACAGTAGAAGTGTGCCCCGCTTGAGAGGAGCATCGCCGTGTCCTCGTGGGGTTGAATGGCGGCGGCGATCTCTCGCGCTGGGCCTTGGTGGAGGCCATGGTCTGGAGTGCAGAGAGGTAGGAGGCGGTCGCATCCTTATGCAAAGCAGTAATGCTAGCAAAGGAGGAGGCCGACCACATAAAGCAACGGCGCTCACGCCCCAGACATCGCCTGGATTCCAAACAAGATTTAAGAAAAATGTAGGCGCGGGTTTGCAAATGGTGAGCGATGGATAGCTCGCCATCCGGTAGTCTGGTAATAGTACGAACCAGGGCCTCTTTCTGAAATCAAGGCTTGGCCCCGGTGTGAACGGCAAAGAAGGAACGGGGTGGGTGTTTAGTCGGAGCGAGATTCGTCATTGGAAGATTATTGCCCACCATAAACATAAAAACCTATTGCCAACAGTATCCTCAAATCACTAATGTGTTCGGCACTTAACATATTTCTTCTGTTCCTTGCTGTTTCCAAACCGATATTTAATCTTTCGACTCCGGCTTCTGGCATTTCATTAAACAGCCTTTTATTAAAACGAATACGTAGGCCACTAATTGTTCTGTTTAGTCCTCTTCAGTTTCTAGGTTGTCTGCTTTGGCAGTCTGTTTTCGCGCTGTCAGAGTTCTCATTTGAAATGCGTTGAGCATTTCTTTCCTAATTTTTTTTAAGCGTTTTTCTTTCAGTTTCAGTTCGACGCCGTTTTCTCATACGAGAAGCATATTTACTAGGCCTACCCATATTTTATAATATTAATAATATGTCACTAAAAATTCACAAATAAAAATTTTTTTGCAAAAAAAAATTTCGACTCCAAAATATCGACTCCAAAAATTTTTTAAATTTTATTATAGGTTAATCGTAGGTTAGTTTAAGTTTATTAATGGCTTATGTTTAACTTACGACCAAATATAGTAACAAATAGCAGACAAAAATAGTAAATGATCACCAAAATGAAACTCGCATTTTAATGTAAAATGATAACCAAAGTTTTAACACTTTGCTATCCTATTTAAGCAAAATTACTCCAAATAAATCATGGTTAACACAAAAATAGTAAATGATCACCAAAATTAAACCAGCATTTTAAAACAAAATTATAACCAAAGTTTTACATCCTGCTATCCTATTTAAACAAAATGAGTCCAAAAAAATCATTGTTATCCCAAAAGTGGTAAATGATCACCAAAAGTAGTAAATGATCACCAAAATTATACCAGCGATTTAATATAAAATTATAATCAAAGTTTTTACATTTTGCAATCCCGTTTAAGTAAACTGACTCCAAAAAAATCATTGTTAACCCAAAGATAATGAAAATGTTAATCAAAACCCAAAAAAATCCGCCTGGTACGACCTTCCCTGCGCTAGGACCAGCGTGTCGTCTGCGTAGCAGACCACGCTGACCCCTACGGGGAGGTCGGCGCGCAGCACGTAGTCGTACCCGATGTTCCACAAGGGCGGTCCTAGTACCGATCCCTGTGGGACACCGCACGACATCTCTCGCCGTTTCCAATCTCCTTGGTGACCGGGGTAGACTATGTAACTGTCGGACAGGTAGGCCTCGATTGTACGACAAAGGTAGTCGGGCACCCGGTGATACCGGAGTGCCGTTCGAATGCAACTCCAGGGCAGGGAATTAAAGGCGTTGGCAATGTCCAACGACACCGCCAAGACACACCTGCCCCGGGACACCGCATCCCCCGTCGTGAGGGCTCGCACGCGCATGATGGCGTCCACCGTGGAGCGCCTCCTGCGAAACCCGAACTGGTCGTCCGCGAGATCGGGCCCCTTCAGTGTTAGGTGCTTGACGAGGCGGTCTGCAATTACTCTTTCAAAGAGCTTGCCGACCCCGTCAAGCAGCACAATGGGCCGATACGCGGACGGAGAGTCCGCAGGGCGCCCCGGCTTCGCGACGAGGACCAGTTTTCCCGTCTTCCAGGGAAGTGGGAACTGGCCCCTCTACAACCATGCGCTAAAAAGCCCCGCCAATCGAGACCCGAGAGCCTCCATGGCCAGGACCCAAGCCTTTCCAGGCAAGCCGTCGGGTCCTGGGGCGGTATTCTTCGCACCTCTGGGCAAGACAAAGTGCGGCTCGGAGACCACGGCGACGTTTATCGACCACTGCGCCATGCTCTGGAGCAACATATCCTGATCTGGGGCGCAGTGGTTGACATTCGCCTGGAGGAGACGTAATGGGGCCGTTATTGGCAGTCCATTGTCTCCTCCCTAGCCCTCTGAGAGGGCGCCGCCATAGCGGTAGCGGCGGCGACAGAAGCCGCGCCGGCGGCCGAGGAAGCGGCTGCGGCGGCGGCGGTGGTGTTGGGGCGACTGAGTTTGGGGCCACCACCTCGTCCACCTTGACTGAGTCGTCCAGGCCCATGATGCGCATGTCGATGCACTTGGTGGGCCTGGACACTCGGGCCTCCTCCGCACTGAGGGCCACCCTAATCTTGTCGGCCAGGGTGTCAGCGACACTGGCCGAGCCGGGGACCTCCAGAATTCGGGCCCCCGTTAGGGTCTGCCTTATGCTGAAGCCCCCAGGCACTCCGAGCTCTTCAAAGTGGGGCAACACCGCCCGCCTTGCCTTCTCCATGACGGCGTCATAGTTCGCGCCCTTCTTTCCCGCTTCAGGCTGTAGTGTGATCACTACAGCCTCGGATTTGGGGGCGCGAAGTCTCGCCGCCATGGCCCGCTTCCTGCGCTCTTGGCGCTTAGCGCGCTTCTTGGCCGCCCTGCGCGACTTACCCGCACTTTTCTTGGCGCCGACGACCGTCCACTCGGCGCCAGACAATGGCTCTTGAGGCGGGGGAGGCGGCAGGCGCGACTGAGTCGCCGCCACCGCGATAGAAGCGCCGGCTGGCCTGGCAGAAGCAGGCGCCACAGCACTCCTCGCGGGAGGAGCGGCCCGCACCCGACGCTGCCCAGCCACCGGGGCCGGCCTCGCAGGCTCCGGCGCTGAGGCCCTGCGCCCGGCTTGCCCCAACGGGCCCGCCTTGGGCGCAGCAGCCGTGGCCGCGGCGGCAGCAGCATATGATGCCGCTTGGCGCTGGCCGGAGGTCGCCAGTGGGGGGCGCAGAACTATTCCCTCCAGCAGGGACAGCTGCCGCTGGATCTGCAGCCGGAACTGCTGCTGCTGCTGCTGCAGCCGCTGCTGAAAGGCAGCCAGCTCCGACTGCACCAGCGTAAGCAGCTGGTTCCCTGCCTCAGGCTGGGGCTGGGGCTGACTTTGCCCCTGCCCCTACCCGGAACCCCCTCCGACGGCCTCCCGCCGAACGGCTCCAGGGCCCGCGGGCCCGGCCCGAAGCTCAGCTTGGAGCTCGGCCCGCAGCTTCGCCACACTCTTGTCCAAGGCCTTATCGAAGGCCTCGGACAAAGAGGTGGCGTGCTTCAAAACGGTCTTCTCCTTCGAAGCCCGTTTTGCGACCCTCTTGCGGCCCATGTCGCGCAGCGCCGCGACCATTAGTTCGCCGAAGGACCTGCGGGCCTCTTCGGCGGAGTCCGCCCCAGCGTCTGGCGCGCCACCGGACTGACGCGGCGGGCGCTCCCCAGCGCAGACCGCACCAGGGTGGCGCCCTTCCGCGGCAAGCTTTTCCGCTCGCTGAGCGGACTCCTTCGGCGTGAGCCCCCTCCCTTTGCCTCGGCTTTGACCCCCACCGCGACTCCCGGTGGGGATCTTTGGGGCCGAGCCCTTCCCATCTTCGGAGGACGACTGCCCGTCCCCCGATTTGGTGCGCTTCCGGAAGGAGCGCGAGTCCCCTCCGGAGTTGCCCACCAACTCCTCCTCCATCTCCGAGCCTGAGCTCCCGCTGGACGCAGCGTCGGACTCCGACCGCTCGTCACTCTCTAAAATTGTTTGATTGAAAAATTTATTCATGTCTGTTCCCACGAATATTTTTCATTCTTTACTTGCTCAAGTTTAGTGGTCCGCACTAGAGACTAATTTAGCTACCCATTAGTCAAGCTAACAACCTCCCTCACGGTGCGCCGCCGCTCGGAGGTTTGGGGTGATTTTTTATAGAGGTTGTCTTCGTCGCGGCCCGGGCGGTTAAGCCAAGGCCCTCGACCCCCATCGAAAGTCAGAAACATGACCTTGGACAATCTTTGGGGCTACGAGTCTAGCGGTGGCAGAAGGAGGAGGAACTCTTCCTCCTGCCTGCCCGATGGCAGGGTGAGTGCACACCGAGCCCGCTCTTACCTCGTCGCTGTGCCCTCTGCTAAATCAGAGGGACACGCGTTGAGGCGATACTCCCAACAGAATATTCGCAAGCCGCCATCGAGCACCCTTAGGCAGGGATTGCCCAAGGGTGGGTCGATGGCGGCCTCCCGGGGTGCACCGTCCCGCAGACTGGTCTTCACTCCGGACGTGTCCGCAAGGGAACTCCAGCCTGCGGGCGCTCGAGGAGGTTTTCTGTCATGGCACCCCGAAGGAATGGGGTAGGTAGGTTTTTTAGTCAGTAAGAGTCTGACACTGTCTACCGCTCCGCCCAAGAGCGGGTTTCGTCATTCGATGATTATCACCTACCATAAAAAAAACCCGGCCCGTAGTAGGTTAGGCCGTTTATGTTATGGAGCCGAGGATTGCATTGACTTTGCATTTTGTGTCTCAAACGCCATTTTTCAATGCTTACTGAAATTATTGAACGGGAGACGATCTGCGTCTCGTGGGGGACGATGCGCGTTCGGCCTGATACAATAAATGTAATAACGTTATGGTGGGGTCCCCAACCCACCATTACTACGACAGGCTGTCCCCCCGGATAGCCTGCGCCTTTTCTTGCACTAGTGTGGAAAATTGTCTATTGCCTGCCTCTAAAAAGTGCGATAAGAGTGTGTTTTCGAGGAAGTTTGTTACTTGATAATACGCCTACATTTTATGGCAATCACAGTGAATATTTAGGTAGAAATAACACATTAATTTGCTCGTCAAGATTTGGTGATCATTTACTATATTTGGTGGTCGAATACAATTTAAAGTGGAGTCGTGACTAAAATAGCTGGTACTATTGTAATTTTAGACTTTATTTTTCTGGTGTTAAGTAGATATTTTTGGTTACAAAACTAAGGGTATCAAAATTAACGCGGTAATAGAAATCAAATTAAAAACTTGATTCTAATAACGACCCATGGCGTTTAAAATTTTGAGAACATTTAATATTTTGAAATAATATCTTATTATAAACTCCCCCTTGATTTATTTTTTTCTTGTTCAATTCTTAAAATTATTTTACTTTGTTAGATCTATTAACGACGAACCTATTTCTTAAAGTTTTTGTGTAAAACTTGATTCAACGTTAGACAATATCCCTATTATTTTAATGATTTTGTACTATAAATAACCTTTATTATCTGAATTAAAGACTAACTGACATTAAGATTAATAATATTGCAATGAGAACGAATTTAACCGTATTCCTTATAGCGGACATTTTATCCGTTTATTATTAACTAGCTTTTGCCCGCGGCTTCGCCCGCGTGGTATTGGGGTTCGTGTTGGGGTTTCCGGGATAAAAAGTAGCCTATGTCCTATTCCGGAGAGTATCCTATGCCTGTGCCAAATTTGATCGAGTAACAAACATCCAAACATCGTAACTTTCGCATTTATAATATTAGTAAGATTTTATTGGTCGCTAATAGAATATTGTAACCTTCATACTTGATTCTATTACCAACACACAGCTGTGACGGTATTTTTGGTAATATTACAGTACACAAAAACAAAATGTATATTTTTGAACAAATTGACCTTTTTCTTGCATACGTAAAGTTTTGAGAGATTTTGTCACAGGCCAGGGGGCCTATTACGACCTCTTAATTCCAGTCAATTTACGCCTTAAAATGAACTGCCTTGCTTATACGTATTATGACATCTTATTGCCAGCCAGTCAGCAGTCACGTGACACTTGACCGACATCTGCCTGGATATTGGCTGGGAATTACGTATTACGACCGTCAAACTGACATTTCACAACATGCTCAAGTGTCAAAAATAGTGATTAACAAGCCAGTCAGTTTACGCCGGTTTGGAGTAACTTTTACTGAATTGTTTTGTCTTTTTATTACATTTAAATCTATTTGGACAGTAAATAAAGCATTTAGTATTTATTATGAGTTGATAATCTTCGAATTTCTTGAATGTAATGCGTTATAAGAGAACAACGGAACAAAAATTCAAAGTTCTTCGAGATATTTATACGTATTTAATAAAATGATATATATTTAGAGTTTCAAATAAAGAGCAACAATTTATTTGGTAATTATTATGAATAATATAGGTAATACTTACGCCATCATTACCTATTAGTAGATAATATTTATAAACAAGACTTTAACAGGATTCTTATTGAAAATTCAGATTGCTTATTCAAGTAAAACAATGTCCTATTAAGTAAAATAGTATTTTATTAAAATAAAAGAATACAACTGACAACACGAATCACACAACTATTTCGAAATCAATCTATTCCTAACCTATTACGAAGTACTTATGTCGAATTACACGGCAATCTTAAGAAAAAGTTCCAAGCGAAAGAACGCCGGCGTTTGGACACCTATTGTGTCTCTAATGAAGGTATTCATTTAAACACTGCACTAATAATGTTTTATATTTTTGTGATCACTGGTTACGTTCCATTCCCTTCGAGCACAGAGGTTATCGGATGTTTACGTCTGAACTTATGGTTTCGCGGCCCAAGCACTTGAACACTGTTGCCGACGACCATCCTGTCGATTGCGTGACGTCACGCAGCACTCCACGGCGTCGCTTACTGTGATACCAATCGACAATCACGTACACATCACATAAATATATTCATGTTAAAAAGTTTTGTTTACACACACTTGACACTCTTAATTTTGTTTTTGCCGGGTCAGCAGTTATCGCAGTACCTAGGTACGTTCAGAAATGTAGTGTGTGTCAGAAATGTGTGTTGTGAGATGTGCTGTATTTCAAATTTATGACATTGTACTTGTGGATATAATACATAATTCATTTTTAAACTCGTTGTTAATCTCAGATTCTGTTAAAAATTTACATTAAGTTCATCTATAAACAATATTACATTCAATATTTAAAAACCGTAAATATCGGTAACCTTTGTTTAACGTTTTCGAACGCCGTCTCTCGAGGCAGTGCAAAACAGCCACAGACAATCATCCAGGATGATTCCAGTCAGAGTAACGTACGTCATAATACGAAAAATAACCAGGCAGTTTACGGCCGTAAACTGACTTGCCTGGAAACAGACTGGATTTTAAAAAGGTCGTAATACGTCCCCTGGTCAGTTTCCTTATCAGTGTAAAAATGGATGATCAACATTTTTCTCAAATATAACTAATATTTGAGAAAAATGTTAAAGAAATAGTTGAAAGTAAATTAAAATAAAGTCTTTTAAAAAAAGTATTCTTAAATTATTCCTATCTTTATGTTATTTCAATTGTACGAGCAGTATAAAATTTCGGGTCATGGTTCGATAAATGATAAATGATATTTATTTTTGTAAATAGGTTTTTCACAACACTTTTACACGTCATTTTTGTTTTTTTTGTCAGTTTAAACTAGATGAGTCCGGTGTTTCCTAGCTGACTACCCTGAGAAGAAACACCGTTCAATAGAAATGTCAAAATAGAACTAGTTTTTTTTTTATATTTAGACAGCTGTCAGTTGAAAGTAAAACTCCCTAGGGATGAAAAGTGCTACTTTCAACTCTTTCCGCAGGCAACTTTACACCTACTTTCAGAGTATGAGTAATGAAAAGGTATTTTGTGATTGTATTACTTAGGGATAAAAATATTTTTGTTACTGATGTAAAATATATAGTTAGTATGTAGGTAATTAAAAAGTAAGCATTTAATTATTTGAAGACTGATTTCTGAGACTGATTATATTTTATATTATTAAAAACTAGCTTTTGCCCGCGGCTTCGCCTGCGTGGTATTGGGGTTGGGGTTTCCGGGATAAAAAGTAGCCTATGTCCTATTCCGGAGTGTATCCTATGCCTATGTCAAATTTCATCGAGATCCGTCCAGCCGTTTTGGCGTGATTGAGTAACAAACATCCAACATTGGGCTTGCGGGCGGTGAGCACTGGGTAGCACGGATGTCCCTCAAGTTGATGGGTAAGATCTACAAGTCCGTGATAAGGCCTGTCCTACTGTATGGGTCAGAATGTTGGGCTCTGAAAAAGACGGATGAAAAGCGATTGCATGTAGCAGAGATGAGAATGTTGAGATGGATGTGTGGTGTGACGAGAATGGATAAAGTGAGAAATGAGTATATTAGAGGAAGTTTGAAAGTGGCGCCAGTGACTGAAAAGTTGAAAGGGAACCGTTTGTCTTGGCATGGCCATGTAAAAAGGAGGGATGAAACGCATGTTACAAAAAAAGCCATGAGTATAAATGTGGATGGATGGAGAGGGAGAGGGAGACCAAAGAAGATATGGATGGATTGTGTGAGAAGTGATATGGAAGACAGAGGAGTTAGTGATAGCGTGACGGGTGACAGGACAGAATGGAAGAAAAAAACATATTGCGCCGACCCCAAATAAAACGGGACAAGGGCAGGAAGATGATGATGAATTAAAATTTATTTTTATTCTAAAATTTATGTGTGATGGTGTGTCGGTGTATGTGTATGATGGTGTGTGTGTGTGGCGTTTTTGTAATGGGTGTGTGGCGTTTGTGTGATGGGTGTGTGTGCGTGTCTCTTGATCTCATAACTATTGTTTATTATATAATAAATAGCCTAGAAACGATTTTTTCATTTTATTTAATAATATAGAAGAAGTGACAACTTCGTAATGGTCGGTAAAAGAAGTAGAAAAATCGGTAATAGAATTTTGCCGCATTCTATGGGTCGATAATAGAATCAACGACTTTTTTGGACCTTACTTATTGAATATTAAAATTAAGTACTGAATTGCAAAGAATACTTCGTTAAGATTAATTATAATTTATAACATCCTTCCTAACGCAACTGCTTATATCTATTTTTTTAAAGTGAATCCTAAGACAGCTAAAACTGGCGGTAATAGGAGCATTTACGTTAGGCAGTTTTAACAGATGAGGCTAGAATGCTTTATCGTATTATAATTTTGTGTGTAAGTTTGCGAGTAGAATAGTGTAATATGTACCTATACTAAACTTTTGTATATATCATCGGGGTGACGTTTTCTTCTAAGAAAAAACCCTGTAAATAAAACAAGATTAAAAAAAAAGAAGCGTGTTTAAAAAAAAGTAAAAAAAAAAGTAATACTTTTTTTTAATGACTTTATTTTATTTTACTTTCAACTATTTCATTAAAACTAATATTGTATTTGAGAAAAATTTTGACCTGACCCATTTTTACAATGATAAAATGAAAAATATTGACTGAATAGCCAGACGACGACTAAAAAAAAAAAATGGCGGGTCTGGGGTCGCCAAGAAATTTCTCGGGACTAAGGCGCTGTCTCCACGAGCGAGAGAATCGCGGCGATATTATCACCATGCCACGTTTTTCTATACACTCTCTATGGAACCATCTCCACACGGCGATATTATCACTGCGATGCGACGAGTGGCAACGAGCGCGCTAAACGTAATTACATCGTCGCTAGCCCGCCGCGACTAGCAACGCGACTCGCGGCGCTCTCGCGACGAGCGTGCGGCGGGCGCGCTGTCAAACGCAGCGTCATTTCAGCATTGGCACGTAACTGAATTCCTTCTTTCGCAACGTGACGTCAAGGAAACGCGGCGATACCGTTACGAGTCGCCGCGGAATCGCCGCGATTCCGTAACGCCTCGCGACGATACGCGGCGGAATTATCGCTCGTTCGTGGAGATTATCCGACGATATAAGGGCGGACTCGTCGCGATTCTCTCGCTCGTGGAGACAGCCCCTAAATAACTAACTTTCATCCCTCGTATAACAATGTACTATTTAAGCTTGCTATAAAAATCTTGCAGCCCTAACAAAAACACTGCTTAACTTGATGGCAGGGGCCTTTCGCATGGCGGGAGTGGTTTTTAGCCGGTAGGAGTCCGGCACTACCCAGACTGCCTTCGCTGTAGGGTGGTCTGGGTGTCCATGATGGATTTTCCATTCCCGCCACCACAAAAAAAAAACTAACCTAACCCAACCTAACCTTACCGGCCATATCCACGACTCCAGGATAAAGTTTTTGTAGCGGTTTTCAACATAAATCGTGCTAAATTAGCCCCCGCTACAAGTTTGACAAAACATTTTTGACTTTCCTTATGGGGTGGTTTTGTTTTGGGTACTTACCCTTATTTTTGAATTTTTTAAATTTTCAAAGATCCATAACATCTTTATTTATTATTAGATTGCAATAGTTTTTTGTAAATCGGGTTTCCGCTATACTAACCCAGGTTTCCCGGCGCTGAGCGCGAACCGAAACCCCTCTCGGTCGCTGAAAATCCGATTTTTTATAAAAAAATCCGGTTTTTTGACCATAATTCAAAATTTTTATATTGAACGTACTATACGTACTATAGAAAGTACTTCCTAACCGTTCCTGTGAGCTAGCCCGCGACGAGACCTGTCTCCTGACACCTCGCACGCGCGTCTACCTCACATAGAACGTCAAAAAATTGCCCGCCCACCCATTCATTTTTCATGACATCTACATAGGGAAAGATCACTGATATCGGCCAAAAAATTTTTTTATTGACTAAAGGAAATTTAAGTTTCTTTAGTTTAAAATAGTGAATTTAGCAGTAAGTAGAAATAAAAGTACTCAATAAGGATACTTAATTATATAATAAGTATATAGTTTAAATACATACCAAAAAAAGCGCATATATACATACGTAATAGAAATAGTTAGCAGTAGTATCTACAGTAGTCGAATTTTCCGTCGCTTTGTCGACGTCCCTTTTACCAAATTAAAAAATGTCAACGGAACAAAAAGAAAACAAATCGCTAACAAGGGCTCTGACAATGTTAGAGGACAACAAGCGTGGCTGGAGGGGGTTTTAGCCGGTAAGAGTCCGGCACTGCCTCTACCGTCTCACAGTGTGCGCAGTAAAAAAAAACCTAACCTATCCGAAATTGTTTCGCTTCTAATCGTCATTCATATTTTTATTCAAACTGGTGGCGTCGTTCTTTTTAGTAATAGGTTACTTTGTATCTACGCTACGTAAAGCGGGAGCTTGCGCAGTCCCATTCAAAATGCTCCGTCTGGGCTTGCCGCGCGGGGATCTGACGCAGGTTGCTATGCCCTTTTTGCTAACGTACAGTTCTCCTACGATACAACTACATGCACACTGTTAAAGTTGATGTAGCGATACTGCGGGTAATAATCCGGTTTTCGCTACGGGGATCACCGCAAGAGGCACACATGATGTGAGCCCGCGCAGGCTCCCTCCCGCTTTACGCAGCGTTGGCCCTTGTAACCGGCGCGCCTAGAATATTTTCTCTATTTACCAATGACCTAGGTACTATTTGCGTTCCTATGAACGTGCACAAGGGACAGTTTCGATTCAACTGCTGGTTCAGAACCCAAGGAAAATCGCTAAGCAGGAAACCAATATGGAGCAAATTGAAGTGCCAGCAGCGGTAGGTAACCTACTACTGAAAAGAACGTCGCCACCAGTTTGAATCTACCAATACCGATGTACTTGGCTCATCTCCACCACAGTCCACTTGTGAATACGGCCCCAGCTGATAACGAGTGCTGGCCGGCGCGCCGAGCTCTATGGCCGCAATCTCACAAGACTTCTCTTGTAATATTGCTGCATATCAATACTCATCATCATCATCAAACTTTTTAATGTTCCCATTGCTGGGACACAAGCCTCTCTAGGAGTGGGAATGGACCATAATCCACCACGCAACATCAGATTTAAAATTAAAAGATTAGGCCCATCCCTACTTCTGTTCTCTGAGTAATAAAAGATTACAGCTGGTTCTGAATTATTTTTATTTCCACTTATAACTAGTACTTAAAAAGAAACTTAATTAGGTGTTAGGATCCAGTGGCGTTACGGTTTCCACAACTTGAGGAGGCCGTCCTCGCCGTAGGTGGCGAGCAAGTTCTGATGCGGGTGGTGCGTCAGGCCGATGACCGCCTTCTCGTGGATCTGAAACAGAGGCGGCGGCGTGAGTACGAGCGCGGCGTGAGTAGAGCGCGGCGTGAGTACGAGCGCGGCACACTCACGTTGATGGTGCGCTCCAGCTTGCCGGTGGCGGTGCAGAAGGCGTACAGCACCAGGTCCTCGCCGGCGCAGTACACGAGGCGGCCGCGCGCGCTGAGCGCGGCGCTCACGAGCGCGCCGCCCTCCTGCTCGCGCCGGCCGCTCGAGAACGAGCGCACGATCTGGCCCTGCATGTTCATGATGACCACGGTGTTGGTGCGGTTGCACACCACGAAGTGGTCGGGGTTCTTGGGCGTGAGCAGCAGCGAGTTGACGGGCGGCTCGCCGCTGCCCAGCGGCTTGAGCGTGGCCGTGCACTCGCCCGTGCGCACCGACCACACCTTCACGCTGCCGTCCGACGAGCCGCTCAGCACGCCGTGCCCGTCCGGCGTGAACACGGCCTCGTTCACGAACGACGCGTGCCCGCGGAACTCTTTCAGCACCTTACCCGACTTGAGCCCGTGGATCCTGCGGACAGCCTGCACTTAGCTCATTCATACGAGTAAACTTAACATATAGAAACCTGAATTAAAATGTGGAATCTAATTTCAGTAACGACTAGGGCAGCAGTTTTAAGACTTTTATCGTTGCTAGGCTCGAGCACGGAACTCTGTGTTCTATAGGCTCAACAATTGTCTTTAACGTTTTCGACAGACTCCGAACTTGAAGTTGTTTTGCAATTTTTGTATTCGTTTTTTTCGAAGTCATCGGTTTAATTATATTTATTTAGTACCACAAAGCTAAAATCAAACGGTGAGCAAGTTTTTACCGGAGAGTTAAGCGACAAGTTACCTATTATAGGATTGCCAAAAAAAACACTAGAACCAACTTTTGACGTTCTTTTTTTTTACAAAATTTTGCGTATTTTGTTGTGCAAAAAGTCACCTACTAATGCAACATACAATGTACTCGGGATTTTGTTACAAGTAACGGGCGTGTTAAAACAAACTCTCCGGCGCCTACTTAGGGTCAGTAGACACCGAGACGCGACGATGCACGCACATTTTGATAGAGTGACTCAAAATAGAACTTTATTTACTACGCGAAAAGATACACATTTCATTGTGAGGATTTAGATGCAGCGTTGCGCCTCGTGTCGCCTCGCGGCGTAGCGCGACACAGCGGAATCACTGGTCTCTTTCTGCATCGTCGCGTCGCGTCGCGGTGTGAACTGACCCTTTCGACTCCCGTAATTACAGACACAATTAAAATACAATAAGTTGGGTCGCTTGGGGCTCAAAATTTAAATCCCTTGACCCCCGAGCGAAAGCCGACGTCCGCACAACTATTGTCTTTCTAGGTATTATATGTGTAATTAATTCAAAAGGTTCAAGTGCATTATTTGTTACGATCGCGACTCGCAACTTTCGTGCCGTGCAATGTATTATGGACATTAATAGTGTTTTTAGTAACTTTAAATTCGCATTTATATGTCACCGGAAAATTGTATATATGTTACCGGCCAAACCTGATTTCAGGACAAACTAGTTTGGCCTAGGCTAAACTAGTTCTTCCTATTCGCGATAGGATAAACTAGTTTAGCCTAGTCCAAACTAATTTGTCCTAAGACCGATAGGATAAACCAGTTTAGGCTAGGCCAAACTAGTTCGTCCTGATATAAATACGCACACTCTAGGATAAACTGGTATGGACTAGTCTCAACATTCTAATATATCTAGAAAGTCAAAATAAATAGATAAATTACTGAATAAAATACTCCGTAACTGTAAAAATAATCAATTTTATTAAACTATAATGATTCTTTGTTAAACAATAATAAATTTCAAATGTCCATCGTGTTGTGTCTGAAAATCGATCAGATCTACTTGGCACGTACTATAAATTTCCGAATGAAGAAAGGACTTAGAGACTAATCCTCTCTTCTTCTTTGTTTTCTTTTGCTGACAGCCACTACACATAGATAAATACAAGCTTATCATTTTTTTTGTGATGTTGGTATATTTTTTTGATATTTCGGCTAACATCATGTCACGACCACCGTGGCCATCATAAAGTTCATCGGATGGAAGATAGTTTTTTATATTACCTTTTTTTTTGTAAGGGTAGCCTCCCGATGACACTTAAAAGAAATATGTGTATCCTGCCCGTTCTACCCTACGGTGCTCAAAGTTGGTCACTAACTTACTGAACAACAAAAATCCCAAACTGAAGATCTGTCAAAGGGCAATAGAGCGTAGCATAATAGGTGTTAAGCGAACAGATCGCCTAAGGAACACCACGCTGCGCTCCATAACCCAAATAACAGATGTCGGAGACAGAAAAGCCAGGCTGAAGTGGGAGTTGGCTGGCCACGTCGCACGAATGCATCCGGACAGATGGGCGAAGATTATCACTCACTGGACGCCTGAGGGAGGTCGACGCCGTCGAGGTCGATCACGGCGAAGGTGGTGTGATGATCTAATCACGTTCGCGGGGCAAACTTAGCCGGAGATCTCCCAAGACAGAGAAGTTTGAAAGGAGAAAGCCTTTGCCCAGCAGTGGGACACATAGTAGGCTATAAAAAAAAATATTACCTCTGAAATATCGTTACGAATTGCAGCTACGAAACATTCAGTTGGAACAGGCCAAAGTTTTGTGAGATGCAGCTGCAATAAAAACTGTTCCACAAACAGATGCCAGTGCAAGAAGGCAATGATACTCTGCAATTCTAAGTGCCACCAAAGCAAACCATGTAAAAATAAATAACAAATTTAATAACTGATTTTTGTTTCTATTAAAAAAAATATACAGTATTATTTGTTATAGTATGATTGTTCGTATTACCCTTGGTATTACCGTTTAAATATAACTTTTAACAACGAATCACTACACTTTAATAAAATGGATTATTTTTCCAATTACGGAGTATTTTATTCAGTTTATCTATTTATTTTGACTTTCTAGATATATTAGAATGTTTAGACTAGATCATACCAGTTTATCCAAGAGAGCACGCATTTATATTAGGACTAACTAGTTTGGCCTAGGCTAAACTGGTTTATCCTATCAGGCTTAGGACAAATTAGTTTAGACTAGGCTAAACTAGTTTATCCTATCGCTAATAGGAAGAACTAGTTTAGCCTAGGCCAAACTAGTTTGTCCTGAAATCGGGTTTGGCCGGTAACATATATACCACAGAATAAGTAGGGTAAGTAATATATTATGACAAAACCTCTAATATTTACAAGATACAACAACGGAATGTAAAGTTTTATTTGATATCACGACCATAACTATTTATTTATAAGCACAATATTCATTCAACATCAGCATGTAGCGTGGAAGCAAGCATGTAGCACGGAAACACGCTGTGTTACATGTTATGATGGGAACCTATGCGTATCACTATGTACCTAAATCATTTGGTTTGAGTGTTGGTGTAGTGGCGGACACTGACCTGATGGTGCGGTCGAAGGAGGCGGACAGGATCTGCGTGTTGTCGCGCGTGAACTGCAGGCACGTGACGCCCTTGGCGTGCGCGCGCTCCAGCTTGCGCAGCACCTGCCCCGACGACACCTTCCACACCTGCGCACAGCGAGCCGTCAGTCAGTGCGAGTCAGTCAGAGTCACGCGAGTCTCGCCGAGCTTACCTTGATCTTGCCGTCGTTGGAGCCGGCGGCCAGCGTGTCACTGTCGCGCCCGAAGGCGAGGCTGAGCACGGCCTCCTCCATGCTCATGTACTCCTCGTGCGCCTGATAGCGCAGGTCCTTGCGGATCTTGCCCGTGGTGAAGTTCCACACCTCCACGAGCCCGTCCACGGAGCCCGTCACGAGGTACTGCCCGTCCGGCGAGAATCTGATCACAAACCAATGAATCGGCTCTTGTTAGAACAAACATCACATATTCACACACCGACACTCTAGTGTACACACATCCACAATCGTGTTGCATGGATCCAGTAGGTACATGATTCTGGACACCCCAGTGGTGGAACTTTTCCTGATTTTAAAAAAAATCTGTGCGTTTTTTAATTTAAATTGTATATAATCGTCATGTTATTCTAACCAACCTCGATGATATTTTCAGTAAAAATAACTTATTATGTATTCAAATCAACCAATTAAAAATTAATATTAAGACCAAGCCCAAGCCGTCGACGGCGACGGCCCGCGCGCCTCAAGGAGTTGTCAGTAAACTGTAGGGGCCCTTCAGGCTCGAAGCCTCCTGCAGCCGAGGGTTGGTGCGAAAGCGTTACACCGGGACTCTGGGATAAGGCAAGGGAGGAACGGGGTAGGTTGTTTAGTCAGTAAGAATCTGACACTGTTTCCCGCTCCGTCCAAGATCGGGACTCGTCATTAGAAGATTTTTATCTACCATAAAAAAACCCACTGGGTGGTCCAGAATCAAGTACTGGATCCATAGTAATCGTTGGTGGTAGTACGTCACAGTCACTGTCGAGCTCAGGCGCCGCGCTGAGTTCACTGACGAACACTGTGACACAGCGCGCACCTGTTACATTATTACAATGTCACTCGGCCTGGCTATACCTGAGTACTGGCGCAGCACAGTATTGTCATCATCGTTACTGAAGGAAAAGCGTTTATGTAAAGTTCAGCACCCCTTGTGCTCTAGCATAGTATTCTCAAGAGGTGAGCCCCAAAAATTAACAGTGTAAGGAAATCATCATCAGCCTTTTTGTTTCAGTCAGCCGGTTTCCTCACGATGTTTTCCTTCACTGTTTTGAGAGCAGAGGTGATGAAAATTACACAAAGTAATACGCCTGGCTGGGTTTGAACCCGCGACCTACAACTCGTAAGTCGGGGCCGTTACCACTCGGCCACCACTGCTCTCAAGGAAATATTGACAAAAAAAACGATGTAGGCTGTACGCTGCCTAGCGAGGAGCACTCACCTGGCACATTCCACGTGTGATTTTTGTCCAAACTTGATGATCTTAGAGAGCTGCGTGGGGCACTGGTCGTCCTCCTCGTCGCGGATGGCCGCCTTGCCGCGGAACAGGTCGATGGTGGTGCCTGCGGGAGGGGTGCGCGTCATTACTCACCGGTACGGTACGCTGTACGGTACGGTACCGCTGCTCGTGCTTACCGGGCGGCAGCAGACCCTGGTGCTGCTGCCACTTGAGCGCCTGGCCCAGCAGCGCCAGCAGCCGCGAGCTGGGCACCACGGACACCTCGCCGGCCAGCGCGGCGGCGATGGCGGCGCGGCGCCGCTCCTTGCCGCCGCCGCTGCCGTACGCCTCGCGTGGGTCGAAGTATGAGCGCGCCAGGAGGTTCTCTGTCAAATACGTTACGTATTACAAAACACAACTCATTTATAACATGTTAAAATAACATTGAATTTGTACAAATATGCGGGTTTTTATATCTCAAAAACGTTGCATAGGTATTCCCCCATATGAGTCACGTATTACCCTTATCAAGACTGTATATTTTTGAAATTTGTAAGATGTAACCCTAACCTATATGTGAAGCTTGTGACATTTATGCACGTGATAATAAATATATATCCATGTAGTTCAAGACATGGTCAGCGACTGATGTTAGAATTTGTACCAAAGACGGAGTGTTTGTAAAAAAAGTAAAAAATCTAAAACCCAACTACGACAAAAAACGACGCTGAAAAAGTATAAAACAAGATTTTCAGAATACTGAACTGAACAAAGTTGCTAATGTAGTTGCAAGTAAATGGACACAGTAGACTACCAAGATGCCTTCGTTGTAAATTGACAATAATGTCATACAATACTATTCTGAAGTATACAATATTCACTATGTGGAGATACTCTGTATGTTTTGTCCGCTAGAGGGGGCCACATTAGATTTTGTGAAATCCCATATAGCCTATAACCAGCGGACAGTGGCGGTCCCTTCATACAAGCCCAAAAGCCCGGCTTGCCTTACTAAAATGCCCGACAAGAATTAATATCAAACCCGAACTATTTAAAAGTTCGCGCGCTTAATTCTTATCAAAATAACACAAAGAATCTACTTATGCTGAACTAAACTAACATCGTGATTGGTCGCGCGCAGAGTTTCGCAAACACTCGCGTAGCGTAGATGTAGATGATGATATAGCTATCACGCTTACACTTACCGGCTTTTACCAGGCTTTCAAATACTATTGTAATGTCTGTACTGTCACTTTCGCACTCATAGCGATGCGCCGTATAAGTACTTAGGACGTTTTGCGTCTAGTATAGAACATTTAAGCCCGGCTTGCGCATGAAGTTGTACGCGTATGCGGACCTTGTCAACTTGCCACATCTATAATGTTGCCATTTTAGCAACGTTGTGAGATCTTGGAGACTTTTAACGAGTTTGGAGACTTTTTTAAAGATTTAGCAACAGTAAAAACTAGCGGCTTTTTAAAATAACGAAATTAAATATTCAAGCGTTAATTTAAAAATAAAAAAATGCGACATCTAGCTAAATAAACTTTTTGTTTTTGTTAAATTTTTTGCATAAATGACAACATTGGAACTTTGCGTAAATAGTTTTTGACACTCGAGTGCAACTAACTTCAGTTTTATTTTGAGTGGTAAAAGTTTTGTTGTTTTTCGTGTGTTTTCTTAGATTTTCCCAGTGTTATATGTATCTTAACTGTTTTGGTGACTTACCTACAACAATGGAGGTAATTGTACCTTGTGAGGATTTAAAATGCGTTCAAGTTTTGATTGGCGAAGATAAGGTAAAATCTTTAAACTTTGCTCAGAAAAAACAGTTCATTTCTTCATTAATAACGATTCCTAATCTGTGTATTTCACAGTCTAGTAAATCGCATAAACGAAAATTTAATAGATCAGTGTATATAAATTAATCACATTTTCCTACAGAGGGATTAGATTCATTATTTGACATTTAACAAACATTTAATTGGACGCAAAAGACCGAGCGAAGTGGAGGCGTGCTTGCAGGAAAGCGGACCCCGGGCACCGAGGCGAAAGCCAAGGTTGGCAACCGGGACTAATACCGCTAGGATGATGATGATGATGAATCAAACTATTTCGACAAAAAAACAATAAAAAGTTAATTGATTTGCCTGTATTCTAGTCCTGGGGCCCTACTCTCTTTCTCCGAAAAACGAAGTTTCGAACGAAATTTCAATTGTTTCCTACCATGTGTCACTTTAATTAGACTCAGCGCAAAGGTGGCAACCAACCAAAGTTACTAGTGGCTATCGATAGCGTCTTAATACACTTTTTCATAAGTATATTGTATACGACGCGCCAAACGTGTCGCCAGTGTCCGCCACTCGCTACACCAGCGTCCGTAATTTGCCACTTTTGGTCGCTACGGGACACACAAACCAACACTCGCCACCGTCACGCTGCTACACCAAACGAACTGTTAACGATTAGATAGTTCTACATATCGCTCGCGTCACCATGCTAAACCACCATGCGCTAGCAAACTTTCCGTAACAAAGTCTATCGTAACTTAAGACTTCGCAGCAGAGAATGGGTTTTACAATGTGTTGGCTTCCAAACGCCAGTGGCTATCGCTCGTTCCTTATACCTACTGTTGCAAATGTGGCAGTAGCGCGCGATAGTCATCATTTGCTGTAGTCGGTGGTCCGTTTGCGCCGAGCCTTAATTTCCGAAATTTTATGACAACGAAATTTCGAAGAAAGAGAGTAGACGTCCTGATCTAAAAGATCGTAATGTTTTGGAATTAATTGATTTTATTCATGAGAATAACCTCGAAGAAGCCTTTCTTGTTTTAACTATTCCGGCTGTAATGTAATTTAATCATTTCAGAAAGATAGACGATTTCAATTGGAATAAAAATAATTTATTTAAATACCTTTTCATATTCTATGTAGCTATTTTTTTCTTTTGTTTTGAAACTTTCTGTTTTGTTTTTTTTTTGTCTGTAACCTGTTAGTCCTGTTAGGAAGCAAGCATTTACTTACCATAACATTGTTTCCTCAAGCAATGAACCAAACCAAATGGCTTTTTTCAAAGCCACCGGAGGTATGCATTTGCTGATATGTTTATTATATTCAATCTAGTACTAGCATGCCTTCAGTGAGTGAAATTGAAGAAAAAATAGGAAAGAAGATGGATGAATTCACTTTTAATTTATTGTATCTAACCAGTACCTAGTTTATGAAAAAATTGCGATGATCCTTACGTAGGTACTTACATACTCAGTCCAAAACTGAACTTTCTTTTTTTGAAATTGGTTTAAATGTTTTGGGCTTGCCTTATATTGAAACCCTAGGCACGCCACTGCCAGCGGACAATTAAGACGCTTCTAATGATATGTCATTTGTCAAATTCTGATAAGTAGTTTAGAAGTTACGAGGGCACAGATGAACATACATACATAGCCTGTCAAAATCATAACCCTCCTTTTGCTTTGCCGTAGTCGGGTAAAAATTGATCAGCCATGTGTGTAAAAATTTTATAAGCTACTAACTAGGTACCATCCCAAATTTTCTTTTACCAAAGTTTATAAAAGTGCTAAAAGAGCTACTTCAAAAAAAAAAATACTCTTAATGAATGGTTTCGGGAATGCACAAGGAACATTTATCACAAAAAGTACTTATAGTTTTCTATATAAAAGTTAATTGTAAGTTGATTGTTTAATATTATAAAATAGTCGACTTAATATTTTGTTTTGACCGTATTTCACTGGAGAATATATCACTGACATTGTTTAACATGATCAAATAGCTGACTTACTATAACTTGGTACCTATAGGACTGTATGGCGCGGGGGGGGACAGCACGTCACCTTACCTACCGTAAACCTTACCAAAGGAAGATTATATTAGTTTCAGTAACTTTTTTTTTTCAACTAGTTTAGTTTCATTTGCAAGCTGTATTTTGTCGAAAATTCTATAAATTCTGTGATTTCATGAGACTTGCAAAGATTAATTCTGATATCTCAAGACAAATCCTGAGATATGGTAACCCTAGGTTGGTACGGCATAATTTTATGGAGTAACTCGAGTGACAGGGTCAGGTCACTGCTTTAAAAAGCTCCGATTTTTTTTTTCTATTTTTTACCCATATGCATCCTACTGATATTTGTATACAAATACTTGTTAACTTCAATGAAATGGGATTATGTCCAAGTAACGTCCATTTTTCGGAAACTTTACGCTTGTGATGTTATCAGAACAGTTGTAGTAGAAAAAGTGCACTTGGTGTGGCCTCCAAAATATTTAATAACACTCGGTATGGTCACGTTATTGTTTGGGAAATTCTTCTGATGTCTACAATACTGACAGCACAAAAAAATGAATCCGCGCTATCTTGAACATGGACGGGACTGAATGTAGACCCATATTCAGAGCACAAAAGCTTCTTACAGCTTATACTCGTATTTAGGAAACAGCAAAATTCGTATAACTAATTTATCACTTTTTGAAGCTAATTATAATTTTAATAAGCGAAAAGTTACACAGTATTTATCAAAAATCCCTGTACCTATACCTATATATGGCCCCTCTAATACATAACTCATTACCTAGCTGGATAACTGGATGGGCAATTCAGTTATCCAGCATACATTAAATTTCGTGTGGTTTTAAAAAAAAATCGGACAAGAGCGTTTGGAGGTATGCGGAACAGAGAGTAAAGTCCCACATACCTCCATTGAAAAGGGAGGATCCTCCGACCAGACAGGTGTTATAGTGGTGTGGGCTACTGCCCGATAGTTGACTTCGGGCTGTCGTGTATGTTATAATCGCGCGGAGAACTTTCATTGCGCGATGCAGGATTCTTGTAGTTCTTATGTGACGTCATAGATGTCGCTACAAGCGTGTCGGGCCACGTTCAGTGTAGGGTTCCGTAGTTCCCGTCCGCCACAAATTTCTCACAATGTAAAAGAACCCAGTAGCCCATGTAAAAATTAGTAACCCAATTTCCCGAGAGATGACGCTGTACCCGGTGGCAATTTTGGATTGCGTAAACCGATTTTTTTCTTTTTGTATTTTTATTTGAAAGAAGATACGCTCAGGATAATGAAATATATAAAAAAGTTAAAAAAATGCTTGCATGTACGGTTAAATTACAAAATTAGTTCGGAACGTTTTTTTTTACGTTGTACGTTACTCACGTACATAAGAAATTTTGCATGCTAATACTTTCCACTGCAAAACATGTTTGTTCTTTCTTGTTCTTTTACCATCTTGTATACGCTGTTTTTAGCTAATTTATTATTATTATCCATTTATTAACATTTTAGACATATTAACAATATTTTTAAATATATTCTTAAAAAAACAAAAACTTTAAAAAATATAAAAATTAGTATTCTACCGGCATCGAGGCAAGGTCCAAGCTACCGGTGGTCAGGGCTCCTGAGAGGAGGAACCTCCTAACAATACGCGCCGAGTCCAGGAGTACTGGCGACCTTTAGTACTAGAAAGCTGAAATAGTGTATCAATATGTTTATCAACTACGCCGACAAAGTGCAAAAACAAAAAGTAGTAAAAATAGTACATTTTTAAATTATTTTGGACATGATAGGATGGAGTGGTTTTTGAATAATTAAAAAAATAACGTTCTGAACTAATTTTGTAATTTAACTGTACATGCAGGCATTTTTTTAAACTTTTTTACATATTTCATTATCCTGAGCGAATCTTCTTTCAAATAAAAATATAAAAAGATTAAAATCGGTTCACGCAAATTAAAATTACCACTGGGTACAGCGCCATTTCTCGGGAAATTGTGTTACTAATTTTTACATGGACTACTGGGTTCTGTTACATTGTAAGAAACTTGTGACGGACTTGAAACTACGGAACCCTACACTGAGCGTGGCCCGACACGCACTTGGCCGATGTAAATGTTGAGCTGTGTCAATATTGAATAAATGTTTTTCTATTCTATTCTATTTATTTAAGATTCCATTGCCTTATGGTAAAAAAGGAACCCTTATACAGTAGCCGGCAATAAATATTGCACATCGACCTTTGGAAAGAGACAATCGGCTAATTTCGGCTTCGTAGAGCGCTATCTCTCTCGCACGAAATACAAACAGTCCGGTATCTATTAGGAGCTGTTAAAACAATTATGATTTGCTTCTTTTGATAATTATTATTTGTATAAAATACACCAATTTTTCTATAGTGATGGCTTTAGGTTGGGGTAAAATAAAATAAAAAAAAACATGTTCCCATTATGTTTTCGTATTTAATTATTTTGGAAAATTACAGCTGTAGTGTACATAATAAACAACATTAATCATATTGTTAAAATGAGACATTGTAATAAAAATAATAATAATTCTAATTCTCAATTACTTCCATTTCACTATCTGTGCTCTCAAAGAGATCAATATCACTGTCACTGTCAGCCGTATTTATCACTAGTCTATCAGTGTAATTGTCTAAACCGTGTTGAATGCTTCTATATTCATTCTCACATTTGATTGCATGATCGCAAACCTTTTTCCAATCTTCAGCCCCGATCATGTTTACTTTTTCAGTCAATAATGTTTTTACTGTAGTTAAATTCATACCCACATTTCTAGAGGCTTTCAGTTGAGACCATATATTTTCTATTGGATTAAAATCCGGATGATATGGTGGCAATCGCAACACAGTGTGCCCATGTTCGGCAAGTACTTTGTCCACGGAAAACTCTGTATGCCTCTCCTTGTGCTGACATATAATAGCGTAAATCTGGGTTTTTGTTAATTTTGGATCTACTGGAATTTCGTGTCTTTTTAACCAGTGGATCATTTCCTGTTTAATGGTGTTTGAGTTGGGGGGTCTTTCAACATATTTGTTGTGATAGGGTGCGTTATCGATAACTAGAACAGAATCACTGGGTATATTTGGTATTAATTGATTAACCAGCCATTTTTCGTAGTTATCGTTATTCATTTCATTGTGATAGTCACCTGTAGTGTCCGTGGATTTATACGTTAAAAAGGCACCGGGTACAAAGCCTTTTTCATTACCCGCATGAACTATTATCAAACGTTGACCCTTTGAAATTGGCTTTTTTACTCCTTTTTTCTTGTCATCACTCCAAGATTTCCCTTTAGTGTGGGATGTATGTATGTAAGACTTATCCATGTAGACGATATTTTTTCCTGATTCGCGAAATTTGCGCATTTTATCGAGGTATTCCATCCGTTTGAGACTTACATCGTGCTTTTCCATAAGAAGTTTTCGATTTTATCTTCCATTTTAGTGAACCGAAATCCCATCTCGTGAAGTATTTTTCTCAACGTCTTTTCAGACCCATTGTAATTAATAGATTCAAATAATTTAGCTTTTAATGATTTTATTGTTGGCAGTTCATTAAATCGTAAGTGAAAATCATACACCATTCTTCGAACAACATCATAATCAAAATCGTCCATATGCAAACGAAATTGCTTTTTTGGTCTTCCTTTTTTTGGAGTGCTGAACTTTATTTCAGTAGAATGTGTTTCAGTACTGACTTCGTTTAGTATATTGTTCAAAGTTCTTCTTGAAATTCCAGTGGCATTTGCAACTCGCTCTTGAACCTTCTTAAAATAACAACTTACATTTTCATCTTCATTTTTTTTAAATCTGTCACTTTCGGTTACAAAATATTTATAAACATTGTAGATAATTTCGCGTGACTGACCTCGTAAAGGTTTCCCTCTTTTTCCTAAAGATGCCATTGTGCAATTTTAAATTATTTAAATTTTAGGGTGTTAACAACTCTTAATATATATTTTGAACTGGACGCGACCGCACTTTATCGCACTTGAACAACGACTGACAAACGTCACATAGGTAGTGTGCGACAGAGATAACGCTCTACGAAGCCGAAATTAGCCGATTGTCTCTTTCCAAAGGTCGATGTGCAATATTTATTGCCGGGTACTGTACGTTCGTCATGTCTGTCTGTCCGCCCATATGTCACATTTCCCAAAACTATAAGAACTATACTGTTGAAATTTGGTAAGTAGATGTATTCTGTGAACTATACGAATAAAATTATATTGATTATATGGAATTTCGAGGGACTGGAACAGTTTGCCGGCTGCAGTCTTTCCGTCCGATTATAATTTAGGTGTCTTCAAGGCTAGAGTGAATAGGCTCTTAATAAACTAGTGCGCCTTACCATCAACGATTGCATCACTGATTACCATCAGGTGGGATCGCAGTCAAGCACTAGTTTATAGCAATTAAAAAAAAAATGTTTTTTTCGTCAATCCCATTCGTGTCCCATACGTGTGGGGTATATATAGATGGTCTTCAAATATGATATTATTATTCCAAAGCTCCCCTGTAACTTTATGAGAATGATAAAATTAAAAAATATATATATGATGAACATATTGGCATTGGTACATATTGGCACATGTTGGCATATAAACTCCCACCGAAAATTGGTTTAAACGAGATCAAGTAAGTCGTTTTTTCTTTTCATAGGAGAAGCCACCTACGTTTTACAAGAAATGATTGATTGAGTGTATCGTGAAAGATTTATCAAAGAAAGTGGTGGAATGAATGTGAATAGTTTTAGGTTACTAGACATGCCATTTTTGAGTTTTGTAGTTTCCATATTTCCCGGCAATTTAGAATTTTGGAACATTTCTATATTCTAATGAGTTTAAATTTTGAAGTTCAAAACAGTTAAAAGTATTAGGATTAACTAGCGACCCGCCCCAGCTTCGCACGGGTGCAAAGGTGATATATTACAGCTATAAACCTTCCTCTTGAATCACTCTATCTATTAAAAAAACCGCATCAAAATCCGTTGCGTAGTTTCAAAGATTTAAGCATACAAAGGGACATAGGGACAGAGAAAGCGACTTTGTTTTATACTATGTAGTGATGCTATTGTTCAGTCAAAGCATTGATTGGAATCTGTTAGGTTACGTACGAAAATGAATCTTTCTATGTTTGTGTATAATCTTACTAATATTATAAATGCGAAAGTTACGATGTTTGGATGTTTGTTACTCAATCACTGGATGAAATTTGGCAGAGGCATAGGATACACTCCGGAATAGAACATGGCTACTTTTTATCCTGGAAACTCCAACTCCAATAACACGCGGGCGAAGCCGCGGGCAAAAGCTAGTAAATAATAATTTTCTATAACTCTAGCCGTGGCTAGCCTCAGCCACGGCTTCAGTGTTTTGAAGAGCTAATCTGTGTTCAGTGTTGAAGCTCCACGTCTGCGGACTGTCGAACGCTGGTATTTAGAATTCCAGCGTGGACATACTAGTGTTAGTGACATATCTCGCGAAAGACGCCCAAAATCCGTCTTCACGTAGGGAACATCATTGCTGTGAGACAACTAACTCTCGAAGATCGTCATGTGACGCATCGAGAGATAGAGGCTCTATTAGGCATCTCAGGGGCAACCATTCAGAAGATCTTGCATGAAGCGCTTGGTGTGAGAAAGCTAGTTTGTCGTGGGATACCGCATCTGCTTTCCGACGATCACAAGGCGGCCCGCGTCAGATGGTGTACGATAACTCTGCAAAGGTTCAACCGAGGAAAGTCAATCACGTCTGCGACATCATCAGTGGCGGCGGATCTTGGATCTGTGCCTACGATTCTGAATCAAAACAGCAATCTACAATCTGGGTACATATGTCAAGACGAGCCAAAGCCGACCAAAGTTGCTCGTTCTCAAAGCACGTCAAAGATGATGGTGACGTTCGTTGGGAAAATCGGCCGTGTTGCGACCATTGTACTTGTAGATCGTAGAACGTTTAACGCAAATTGCTATACCACAGTTTGTTTACCACAAGTCATCGCCGAACTTCGAAAATCTAACTCAAAGCGAGGCATCATCCTGCACCACGACCACGCAGAACAGCCCAGCCCTAACGACGATTCCTTTACATTTCCTAAAATTAAGAAAAGTCTTCGGGATCAAAGGTTCCAGTCCAGTGAAAAGTCGACGATTTCAAGTCAGCCAGGCTTACCATCAGGTGAGATTGTGGTCAGATGCGAGCCTATTTATCATCTAGAATTTAAAAAAGTACTATATGATTTTAGTCGTTGTTTTCTTCAAATGACAAACTGAAAAGGCAGGCCTCTTATCCGATCGCAAGGACCCAAAATGTGTGTGACACCAAAAATTGCAAAGCAAATAAATTATGTTAACATCCCGGCGAAGGCATTTAGGAAACCATTTGAGCAGAGTACGAAATTCAGGTCTTACTAAATCTGTAATGAAGCTAAAATTGAGGAGTCTGCGACGCTTCGTTTGAAAGGTCTAATGTATTTAATGTGTAATGTATGTAATGTATTTAATAATAATAGAAATCAATAACATTAGATTTTAGGTGTAAGTGATAATTGTGATAAGTGATAATAATAATATTGAATTGATTAAAAAATTTTATGTAAGTTGACAGATAAATATTAATGTTATTGTTTAGCTAGGATAGGTTAGTTTAGTTTTTAATTAGATATAAGTTAATAATTAGTAACTGCACTGTCGCATTGGGTGGAAGCCTGTAAAGGCAGCTGTATGAGGATAAATAAATAAATAAATAATTTACAAAGTGAGTTACCGAGGTGGATGTAGCGGTCGGTCTCCTGCTGCTTCATGAGCAGGCACGGGTGCGTCTGGCGCAGCAGCGAGCGCGCGGCGCCCAGCTCGCGCAGCTCGATCAGCTCCAGCACCACCTGCTCGTACAGCTCCATGAGCTTCTTGTCGGGCAGCTTCAGCGAGGCCGTGGCCTTCAGCACCGTGTCCCAGTGCCCGTTGTTGATGTCCGCGCAGAACCCGTCCACGCTGTCCACCGTGTTCAGCGACACGCCCGTCTCCTCCTGCGCACACGACAGTGCTGCACTAACTCTCCAATCTTTACCCTACTGCGATATGACTTTATGCACAAGTGTACAAAGGCGGAATTAACTAACTACTACATTTCGTTACTGTGATTCTCATTTACAAGTTATAAGTACAATATAGCTTGAATTATTGCAGTTATTTTAAGGGGTTTTATTACTAACTAGCTTTTGTCAGCGGCTTCGCCCGCGTACATAAATATAGCCTATGTCACTCAGGAGTAAAGCAGCTTTCTATTGTTGCTAAAATTTTTCCAATCGGACCAGTAGTTCTAGAGATTACCTCTTAAATATTACCTTACAAACAAAAAAACATAAAAACAAACTTTACTTCTTTATTATATTAGTGTAGATTATGGGAAGAATACTAAAATTGCTGCATTAAGTACCTATCTAACTTTATTTTAAAAAATCTACGAATACAGTTCAATTTCCGAGTTTAATTACGAAAATTTTCCAGAATAACTTTTTTGTAACCTAACTTTTTTATCGCTTTTTTCGTCCATTCTCTCCGATCACTCGTCATGCTATAATTAACTTCCTCTTCTTTCATATCACTTCTCACAGAATCCATCCATCTTTTCTTTGGCCTCTTCTCCCTTTCCATCCATCCACTTATAAACTAATACCTCTTTTTGTAACAAGCGATTCATCCCTCCTCTTTATATGACCATACCAAGACAAACGATTTCTTTGCAACTTTTCAATCACTGGCGCCACTTTCAAACTTCCCCTATATTTATTCATTTCTTATTCTATCTATTCTCGTCACACATCCATCTCAACTTTCTCATCTCCGCTACATGCAATGTTTTTCACCCGTCTTTTTCACAGAACAAAATACTGATCCAAACAGTATGACAGGCCTTATCACGGACTTATAGATTTTACCCTCCAACTTGGGGGACACCCGCGGATCACAAGTTGTTCCAGTAACCTGTCCGGTGCGTTACGTCCCGCTCTACCTTACCTGTTTCTCTTGGATGAGCGGTCCGAGGTATCGAAAGCCGGAGCAGATCGGTATGGGCGTTCTGGCGAGAGCTAAAGACACTGGATTTGAGAGACCGCCGAAATCGTTGAATAAATATTCCATTTTCGTTCTCAAATTCAAGACAACACTCTCTAGTCTGTGCCACCACACCCCTAAGGCGATTCTCACACTGCCCCGCATGATGCGGCGTGGCGCGTGGAGGCGTGTTCTTCCGTTGCTTGTAAGTATCTCCGTTTGTATAGAAAACACGCACAGTCCAACACACTGAAAATGCATCCACGCGCGTTCATGCGGATCACGCGCATATACGCGGAGAAACATGCACCCCCGCGCGTATGTGCGGGGCGAGACGCAAGGTATGACACACCGAATCCCGTAGTGCCGCGCGTGATTTTGAATGAAATGAGAGCCGCCGTGCGTGAATCTACAATCGCACCTACGCGCGTGTGTGCGTATAAAACACGCACGATGATATAAATTTGCACTCCCGCAAGAACGCGCGTAAATACGTTGAAACGCAAAATGCAGCATGATGCGGGGCAGTGGGTGAACCGCCTAATTTGTTCTGGACCTTTAGGCCACTCCCAGCTACCAGCATAATGTCATTGGCAGACAACATACACCAAAGAGCCTCTTCCTGAATGTCCGACGTAAGGGCGTCCATTATTATCAGGAAGAGGTAAGACAGAGCCGAGCCCAGCGACAGCCACATTGAATCTGCTAGTGTTGCCCACTGTAGACCTCGGCTGTATATTGCTCAAATCAAATGCAAATACTTCCAAGACGCACCGGTCATATGCCTTCTCGAGGTCAACGAATACCATGTGCAAGTTTTTATGCGTGAGAAATAGAGAGATCTCTCTATTTCTCACGCATAAAAACTTGCGCAAGGTATTCTTTCTCGCACAGCTGGCGTAAATAAAGAATGACATCCGTACCCCCACCAGGGATAAAACCGATTGGTTGGCTGTGAAATTTTACTCTCTTCTCTCAGTCGCCTTTCAATAACTTCCTTCCAGGCTTTCAGAATATGTGACATTAGCTGTATTCCTCTATAATTGTTACATTCAAACACATCACCTTTGTTTTTTAAAAATGTATACCGAAATGTTGTTGCAAAGACAACATACACCAAGCTGCACTAAATGTTATTGCACCAATCATCAGGTTTAGCTTCTTGCCGCAACCACTTATTGAAGAACCAAGCTGACCACATCCACATCCACTCGTAATAACATCCTTACTCCAACTGGTAATCCATCTGGACCAATGGCTTTAACATTCATTTCATTTTCTACTATTCTATTTTTTAATTTTTACATAAAAAATACACACAATTGTGTATTTTTTATGTGTTTTTTAAGTGTGTGTACCTACCACTGATTTTGCATGATTATTATTGTATTTTTTTTAATATGATGTAATATAAATATTTTCTTATTTATAAAATTATGACTGAAGCACATTTCTTTTTTAAAACCTCTAAAAGTAGATATAATTAGACTAGACTTAGCTTTACCGAAAACAGTTTCACAGTAGATCGGTGAGAGAGCTTCAATTAATTCATATTTGACATAAAACGTAACACCTCTGTTTTTGTCTCTTACTAATGAAAACCGCAATAAATAAGAAACTTAATGCATCTTTGGTTAGGAAACAGTTCATTAAAACAATTTTCATTGCTACTTAAAGATGTATCATGTTAATTGTTGGTAGGCCAATAAAAATAAATAAATAAATTTCCTAACCATTATTGCAATACTTATTGCGGTTATGACTAGTGAACATTATTTCTAAATAATAATCTAATAATACTAAACATTATGGTATTTATGGTTTTTAAAGAAGGAATAAATGTGGGAACAAACATTAATTATCTCGTAATATTCTACTTGCCTTGACTAACTTGTGTTATTGTTTGTGGTAAATAAATTTCTCTTGTCAGTAAACCAGCATTGGATTATTCATGTTCATAACAATATTATATTATTACATTATATCTTTTTTTATTTTACTTAGAAATTTTTTTTACTGTGCAGTTACTAAGGACATACAGATTTGATTTGGTTTAAATTTCAAATCAATACCATCACACATACTCGAGACAATAGGTCTAAAAGACAGACAGATAGATAACTTCTCTTCACAAAAAGATTTCCTTTTTTGTAATGCACATTTACTGTTTTCAGAAATAGGTTTTTCCCTATTTCTGAGCAATATGACATTGGTTTCAAGATTGTAGGGCAGCGGAAAGTAAAATGCCAACCTTGCTATGCTCATTTGTGGATATTATATTTAATGAGCATTTATCCATTTTCATAAGCAAAAAGAAATTAAATCCAGGACGAAATTTTTTTCTAGTTAGTTTAGAATTATTTAGAAATTTAAAACTGTGTATTAAGCACCTCAGAATAGAGTGGGTTTATTTTATAAGAAGTACTTAATATATTTGTTTGGAACTAAACTTAGTAACCCCTAAGACGCCTTGCTGACCAAATATTTTGGCGAACATTTAAATTGCGCCCCTTTGTAAATATGAATGTTTACCTGCAGCGTTTGAAGTGTTTTAGTCAGGTTAGATTCCTTCAAGTATTGCTGGATCAGCCGAATAACACTGAAAATTTGTAAACATTTATTGATTAGTTCAATTCACAGTAGTTCTCAAGAAAATTTTTAAGCACACGTTAACAAGATTACAAAAAACACTCACTCGGCAGATTCTATTTCAATAGACATATTAAAATGTTTCAGTAACTTAGGTTATGTATTGGATAAACAATCATATATTCACGTCCCCTGGCAGATGTAAAGTTTATATAATTATGTACACGCTAATACTGAATGGTTTAGTGAACAAATATCAAAATGTTAAGGAAAACCGCGCGCGCGTTATGGAAAATAAACACAGAATACAACAGTCAACAACATAATTTAACAAGTTTTAATTAAACACATTTGACATTTTTATGACATTGACGTACAATTAAAAACCCAAAGCCAGTGTTACCAGCTCTATTCTACAAGTGGGTGCTAAAAAACCTAATGCTAGATGGCTACGAATTTTCAAATATGCATTTTGTACGTAGGTACTATGTAAGCTCTATAATACAATCAGCTTTTGAGTCTAGGAAGGCTTACTTAAGAAATCGCTCACAATTAGCGTATTTTAAAGGATTTAAATCCAAACTGTTACAACCAGCAGGGGTGCTTCGAGGGTTACACTTGGAGCCTTTATTTTTCTTAGTTTTTGTAAACACAAAAACTAAGAAAAATAAAGGCACCAAGTAATTATTAATATTATACTACCCAATCCGTTTGAATTGAGTAGTATAATATTAACTCTGATTTAAAACTATGTCGAAATATTTATGACGATTACGACATTATTCAGCTTCAGGAAGATCTAAATAATGTCATCATCAAAATGTTATTTTATTAAATTAGGCCGAAAAAAAAACATATCAAGCTTGTTACGCGATTAATAACAGCTCGCTCCAAGATGTTAATATTACTACGGACCTTGGTGTTTTAGTAGACAGTAGTTTGAATTTTAGTAGACATTATGACCAAATGATTAGTAAGGCATTAAAATTGACAGGTTTCATCGTCAGGAAAATGAACATTTTTAGAGGACCTGCCCTGACTATTTCTGTCTACAATTTCTGATTGTAGAAGTTTATAGTTTAGCGTTATAGTTGGAGTTTTACCAGGTATACTCTGATCGGATCGAGCGCATTCAAAAAGAGTTTCTGTACCATCTGTGCTACTCAGATAACAAATGTCGTAGACTTACTCTACTACTACTAACTCGTACGATTCTAGATCAAGTCATTTTAAGATTACAACGTTAAGCGCACGTATTTTATGTATTCTTTAACATTAGCCTTGCACCTGCAAAGTATCCAGAGAGGTGGAAGATGACCCGGGTCATACCGGTACCGAAGGGAGGTTCGGGTACATAAATGGAAAAATACAGACCAGTTGCTGTACTGTCAACGCCGGCAAAGTTACTCGAATCCGTTATTCAAAAAAATATACACCTTCAAGTGCGCTCGCAACTTCAGACGCACAACACTGATTTCGACCTGCAAGAAGCACCACTACAAATCTTCTCAGTTATGTAGCGGATGTGGTGCCGACCGTGGACAGCGGAGGGCAGGTCAACGCCGCATACTTCGACTTTAAAAAAGCTTTCGACTTATCTGTTACTTAGATGTTATCTTGATATACAATAAATATACATTTGTTTATATTATGACCTGTGCATAATCAGCGTGAAATAAGCGTTATTTTAAAAGCGGTCCTGCTGGAGAGTATGCTCTGTAGCATGACCACTCTGAATTGATATTTTCCAAGAAATAAACAATATACAAATTTTGATATTAAGCTACAAAAATATTGACATTATCTACATTTTATCCTGTAATTTGTATATAATATAGTCAAAGTGGTTCTGCTGCGAAGTATGACACCATCTGCTTAACTTTTTTGCGAGGTATAAGAGAGATAGGCAGCAATATGTGGAGTATGCTGGATACCGCACGCGGCCATATTATACCAGATCTGGCGTAAGCCAGGGAAGCAATTTAGGGCCATTAGAATTTATATTGATGGTGAACGACCTGCCGGATGTCATACAAGAGAGAGGCTAAATGTCTGTTGTTTGCGGACGACCTTAAATTATCTCTCGCCGTCAGAAGCGCGGAAGATTGTGCAATATTGCAGAGATATAGACAGGGTCGTAAGCTGGAACAAACAGAACGGGTTGCAGTTCAACGTGTCCAAGGGCGTGACTATCTCTTTTTCACGTGCACGCGTACCTATTCAATATAAGTAGGTACACGGTGGATGGAGACGAGTTGACCAGGGTAACTACTGTGAGGGATTTGGGCGTTCAATTTAATACTAAACTGACGTTTCGTGTTAATATACTCAAAATTTGTTAAAAAGCATACAAGAACTTGGGGTTGGTTCTTCGAATGTCTAGAGGCTTTACAAATATAAAAGCTATTATAGCATTGTGTAACCCTTTAGTTAGGAGCCAACTAGAATGTAACACAGTTATCTGGGCTCCACATGAGACCAAATATAGCATCATGTTGGAGCGTGTGCAATAGTACATTGTTATACGAGGGATGAAAGTTAGTTATTTAGTCCCGAGAAATTTCTTGGCGAGCGAGCGAAAGCGAGGTCGCTAATAGTTCGAGGGAGTAAATAACTCTTGAACCCGAGGTAAACACTGTGCTTTTCATTACGAATACGAGGAAAATAAAAATAATAAAAACCTGAGTCGTCGTCAAAGGTCTTCGTATGTTTTTAGGTAGGTATATTTCTTTTGATTTAGGCGGCAAGCGATTTTCTCCTCTTAAGAATCTTGCGTTAAAATAACTAAAGCTAATGAACTCATCATGTTAATACAAATTTCTTATAATAGAGATATAGCAAAATGTAAACAAAACTCTACACATCGAAAAAAAAAATCAAGAAAGACCAAATCGGCCACAGATTGCTTCTTCCAACCCTCTCCGCAGGCAACTCTACCCCTACTTTCAGAGTACCTATGAGTAATGAAAATAAATATAAAATGAATAAATTTTTTAAATATCTTTTTTTGTTCACTCTGTCTAATTTCTTCGATTTGACAGTTCGACGTGACGTCACAACATCGTCATCGATCCCATTCTGATTTGGATCGGATTGTATACAAACCTAGTCAGTCCTTCGAGACGGTTGGAGAGCAAGAGAACGAGGGACACTCCCCATCTCAACAATCTTAATATTATTGGACTTAAATATTAACAAGCAACCCTATATTTAAGCTGCGTTCACATATGCAATATGTGACGCCACATTAAAGTGTTTTCGGCCTATGATGAGTTCCCTGACAGTTCTTGTCTGACAATTAAAGTGATGAAACCTAACGAAATTTAATCGATTTTTTTATAATATCGAATCAGTTGGCAAAGAAAGTGGAATCGGATTGCTAATTTTCACATAGGCTACATAACACCATGGGAGCAGAGCAAAAACCTGATATACCGCCGACGAAACCGCGGGGGACCGCTAGTGATAAATAAAACGTAGTATGTTTAAAATATTAATAATTTATTTACTCTTCAAAACTTGATTCTTGATTAGAGCTACGTCAGAACTTGATTAGATCCGTACGCGTTGTATTAGTACGTCCGCCATACTGACATGTCACACCAAAGCAGTTGAGCGGGACAGACGCAGCGCAGTTCGTAAACGGTTGTGATTTTTTACAACTTTATCATGGAAACGAATGAAAAATTGATTAAGTTGGTGAGGAAATATTAATGTTTATATGATCTTCTTCTCTTATTTACATCGTGAATTCATTTTTTTTTTTTTGCTTGAAGCTAGAAGCAACAATAGCTCCTCTTCGTCAGAGTCAGAACCGTTCGACATCTTGAAGTGTACTGAGTGTGGCTATCGATACGACACACATAACGCAATTATAAAGCAGTTTGAAGGCGGGCCGCCTTTAAACTGCTTTCTGACTGCTCACGTTTCTGGTGTGACATCAACCGCGGCGCAACCGCCCCGCTCCGCTCAGGTGCTGCGCCTGTCCCGATTTTGGTGTCCCGAAGCCTTTTTAAGCTCGGCACTGCCCTGGTGCGATATGATGACTTAACATTCGTATAATCTTGTATGTTTCCGGATTCGATTCCTGGTTACAAAACTTGTTAGTACTAACCTGTTAATTTAATACGGTTGTAATAATAGAAAGATTAGGTACTTTTATTCTGGTCAATTAAGACATCCGTGGTTACAAAAATTCGCATTCAGTTGAAAATTGGTAGGATTGTTCTAGACACCATCAATTAAATCTAAAAAATTAGAATAATACATAAAAAATCCTCGAAGTTACAAAATAATAAAGGTAAAAATAGTAAAAAATAAATAGGGTTACAAATTCTAAAAACATTATCACTTTTCTTTTTTTAATATTTCTAATTCTATGCATATTATAGATAAAATCTACACTAATATAATAAAGAGGTAAAGTTTGTTTTTTTGTTTGTAGGGGGTTATCTCTGGAACTATAGTTCGATTGGAAAAATTGAAGCTATAATAGAAAGCTGCTTTACTCCTGAGTGACATAGGCTATAAATTATTTATATAACATGGATATTAACCGAGCTATCACAACTTTTGTCTAACAAAATTTTCCGCGGACGAAGTCGCGGGCAGAAGCTAGTTATAGAATAGTAATAAAATAAAAAAACACTTGACAAACATTTTGTCCTGAGTGGTAATGAAACCAACAGGCCAGTCACCGATGAGTGATGTGTGTGTATTGCTTCACAATGTCTCTGCATAATTGTTTTTCCAACTTGTTTTTTTTTTTTTTTTGTTAAAAAAAACCCTTTCCACGAATTTGTTTAAAAGATTTGCTCAATGGCTTGCTTCCAACTACAAATAATCTTCTGGTGCAAATTATTCTCAATGGACATCGAGAATTATTTCATACAAATCGAAGGTAAAAACAAATTACTTAACATGATACTTAGTCTTACAGCATCTCTTCATAGCTTGAAGGCGCTCTTACTTTTACTACAAACCTGAAGACACGATTGGTTAAAAGCACACATATAAATTAAATTGATCTAAACAAGTTTTTTTTTTATGGTAGGTAAAAATCATCCAATGACGAATCCCGCCCTTGCGGCGGCGGAGCGGGAAACAGTGTCACTCTTATTGACTAAACAACCTACCCCGTTCCTACGTCGCCATCCAGCTTTCCTTTCAGACACCAACCCTTGGCCCCAGTTGGCTTCGAAGCTTCTGCAGGATCCCTACGGATTGCTGACAACTTCCTGAGGCGCGCGAGAACAGTGCGGTTCAACTTCAACGACGATCTACCCATTGCTCACCGTCCGCAAGCCCGCGCCTACGGTGGCCGGAAATTGGGATCGGAATCCCGGTGGCCAGCGTCTGGGGCGTGAGCGCAGTTGCCCTATACTTTCGGCCTTCCCCTTTGCTAGCATTACTGCTCCGCAGAAGGAGGCTACCGCCTGCCACTCCTCCTCGCTCCGGACCATGGTCTCTGCCAAGGCCCGGCGTGAGAGATCTCCGCCGCCGAACGCCCCCACGAGGACACGGCGATACTCCTCTCAAGCGCACATGCAAGAATTGCATTTTGGATTTTCACGTTCCGCCACTCGTCGCTAGATGGCATTGTTATATATTTTTGTAGTATGAACGATAAATTTATTTATGCTATTAAATTTGAATAACTTATCACAGACATGAATGCCGATTGTTACTCAAATAGTGATGTAACCTAATTCGATCGAAATAACATCGAAATTATGAAAAGTTAAAAACGTATTTGCATTCGAAACAATATTGTATAATATGACGGTGTGATAGTATTAAAACGGGTACGTATCAAAATCCCGACAATTCATAATACCTATGTCTGAAATACCGACGTCCAAAACACCGAAAGTTTTAAATGCCGATAGTCGTTATATCACAACACAAAATACCGATGTTCAAATGCCCGAAAGGACGAAATACCGATGGATGAAATCCTAAAGAGCGCCAACGTAGTTCCTGCGATAAATCACAGATGGCACCACAACACAGTTATGACGGTGGGCAGTCTGCTTAACATGTTTTAATTTTTTTTACAGAGGGGGTAGATGCCCCGGGTAGAATCGCCGCAAAACCGACTTTCCGTAGTCTTGTCTGCCCTACCCCTAGAGTGTAATTTAAAATCGCGTAGGCGCAGAGGGGTAGGGCGGCCCGCGAGCTGAGGAGTAGGTGGTTTGAAGGCCCGCTTCGGCTTGCTGGCCGGCTTTGCTTTTTTTTTTTTTTTTTTTTTTTTTTTTTTTTTTCTTGACACATTGCTTCTGCAATATTTATAAATATTTATAATACCAAAAAAAAATTTTAATTCAATTATAATTAATTTTGTTAGCACCCCGCAGTGTAACTGTTGTAGTGATTGATGTATTTTTGTTTTCTCATACTTTTTTAATTTTTTTTTTATATACAATATTTTTTTACAATTCACGCTGTAAAGTAAGAGCACTATAGACTTAGTAAATCCTATTACGATTCACCTTTTATTTTTTATTATTATGATTATTTTTATTGTGCTTTTAATACAATATTGACTGGTCTACACTGTTCTTACATAATGATATAAGTACTGTAACAACGAATTATTGTAAGAAATCATTTTTTTAAAAGAGTAACCATGGAGTTTCTTGCCGGTTCTTCTCCATAGGAAACGACCAATTTGGAACCGTGCACTAGCTTCTGACGTTTTATAAGTGCCCTTGTAGGCCTATATGAAATAAAAACCTTTTTGATTTTGATTTTGATTTTTGCCGGCCAGCCTCAGCCGCGGTCGTGAGCGTTAAAACCATCTGCAACGATAAGCTCGCGTGGGGCCGCCCAAACCCCGCAGCGCCGGAGCCGTGACAGAAACGATGCTTGCTGCATGCCAGCTTGCATGCTGCATACCTGCTTGCATGCTGTATGCCTGCTTGCATGCCGCATGCTTGCTTGCGTGCTGCATGCCTGTATGCATGCTGCACAGCTTGCTTACTTTGCATATTTTATTCTTGTTTGCACGTGTAAATGCTTCTTATAGGGAATTAAAAACCACTTACGATCACAACTGTTTTAAAGCACAATTTTAAATTTCGAGTTTTTAAACTTCGGGATTTTAAACTTTCGGGCAAATGAACTTTCGACCAAACAACCATTCGGCGTTTCAATTTTCGGGATTCCGTCCATCGGTATTTTAAAATTCGGTCTTTTAAATTTCGGTAATATAATACGTACCCATTAAAACAATGAAATTCGAACCATTTTTATTGTTTGTATTTGTCCATTTTATAAAGGGTAACTGAAAAGAATGCTGATAACCTCGCAATATTTTATTATTACATTACTATGCGAGTTTTACACAATATAAAACAGTGGAAAAGGTATTACACAAAAAGATGTCAATTATGTAATTTCATTCCTTTGTTATTTACTACTTTAAAAAATGATCAAGTTAGTTGCACATTCTATGAACATGTTGTTCACTTCCACTATGTTACTTATGATGAACATTACGGGCATACAGCTGTAACAATGTAACAAGAGTGCCTATTACAATTTCTCAAATAAGAACTTGTTGGTGTAAGGTATTTTTTTTGGGGTGTTTAATTATTGAAAAATCAAAAAACTTTTAAACAAAAATATACAAGTGACTTCCGCAAACTTAACGCAATATAACTTTAATTTCGGAAGTCCTGTTCCCGGTTAGGTTTCTTAATTTTTTGATATCGACTTTAGAAATTAAAGTTATTTAGGATTCCTTACGAAAAGTGTGATCGGATGAGGAGAATGGAAGTTGAGAGAAGCTGTTTCCATAAGCGAAGATGGAATGAGAGAGATGGAGCTAAACAAGTTTTACTGCAGTCGTGTGGTCTAAAGCACACACATTTTTTTGTAGTATACAGGGTGTCATTGACACCGTAACACAATACCATAGATCCAGTACCTACATGATTCTAGACCCCCAGTGGTGTAATTTTCTGTCGGTTTTATCTTGGTTTGATAAGAATAACGACTTTATTTGCCTCGATATTTTTTTTTTAATTCTTTTTTGGAAAAAAAGTTTCTTTTTTTTTTAAATAACATTGGGGTTAGTTGGAATAACAATTTTAGACAGCTAAAAATTAAAAAAAAAACACAATTTTATTTTAAAAAACTGACGAAAAATTTCACCACTGGGGTTCCAGAATCATATACTGGATCCAAGGTATTCGTTTGTGGTACGATGTCAATGACACCCTGTATAGATAGTATAGTGAGCAAGTTTTCAGGCTTGGCACATTGTGTTGTGGGAAATCATAATCTAAATGACTAATCTCGCTCTAGATTGTAGCGACAGGCATGACAGACTTCTACTGACTACAATCCACCCATGTTCCTTCAGTTGCTTTTTGCGGTCTGAGGCATGAGGTTGAAAGAGTCCCCATGATAATGTAGTGGCATACCTACTTCTACAGTAGCTCTTTCAAACGTTCCCGCAACCCTAGGCTTCGGCCGAAACTGAAATGTTTAAGGAAAGAAATCTAACTACTGTCGGTATAATTCAATCGCCATGTTGTTTCACTCTTTAGCTAAATTTATTTAAAATTAATAAGTACATCACGATTTTTTACTTTATTTATTTTTAATAATTGCCTGTATTATATTAATTCCATACAGTTTTAAATATTTTTAACATGCCGTGTAATACGTGTCGGTTGATTTCATCGACCATATCACGCACTATTTGGATAGCGTCAAAAGTAGACATGCGAATATTGTAGAAAAGCTAATAAAAAAAGGAGAAATAACTTTGATTGTATATATATTGTGCAATGTTTGACGTTGTTTGAATATACAACGTGAAATTTAAATGGTTGTTTTCCCTGAGCGAAATGGTTGTGTCTTGGTAATACAAACGTTTGATAAAAAAATAAAATATTTAAAACAATACATGGACCCGTAGATTGCAAGCTAATTATGACGTATCACAACGTGCGAGAGCTTATTTAGGTTTAAATATTTAATGAATCGGTTTCCTTTGACGGCGGGCTGCTCATGCGACTCTAGTAGTACCTACAAATTACGTCTAATGTAACTATTGTTTTCGCTTTTTTGAGTTGATAAATATTTATAATAATTATTTATAAAAAAAAAACTTATTTTATTTTTATTTTTACGTGCTTTATATTAATTATTTTTGTATGCTTCAAAAGTACTCCTTATGTCAAGTCATTCTGCCGCGGGAAAACAACCATTTAAATTTCACGGTGTATACGAAAATAATACTTACCGGTGGTATAATACACCTCCATGAGTTAGACTTTTAGTCCGACTATGGTTTGTAAGTCCAGTATGGCAAAATAAGGCATTTTAATATAATTTTTACGTGTATTGTATGTTGATGCAAATTAGACTAGTTCGCGAATGAGGGCGCGTGCCACGCTCACTTGTTCTTTCTGTTCCGTGAGTTTACTTAGCCCATAAATTACGATGTTTTGTAAGTTTCCTAGACGAATGTTTGCCAGCATTAAACGAGTTCCATTTTGTTTGTTTTTCAGATTTGACTTTTAAACTCAACAACGGCATCTATTACTTAATTTTGATTTTGGTCAATAAGTCCGCAACTTTTCGAACTTCCCGTCTCTAAATTGAAAGGGCAACACTGCTCCTGTCGACTGGCATCCGTTACTTGAGTCCTGTGAACATTGCAACAAGCTGCGTCATTGTTAGTTAGTGTTTGGCAGCAGTTGATAGCAGCTACGTGAGTTCAATAGAAAATTGAAAAGGTGATTTTAGTGTGCATTACTTTTTGCGAAAAAAAAACATCGCTCCAACCAAAGCTACGCTTGATATAAACTAAAAGGACCCTGTACCATCAATTCCAATGGTTAATGAATTTTGTTGTGACCGGACGGTAGCTTCTATGTACAAACACAGAAGCTACCGACCGTTCTGAAGCCCAGTTGAGGTCTCCACACCCAAAACTATCGAAAAATATCACGATATGATGTTGGCTGATCGGAGATTGAAATTGGGAGATTGTGGAGGCCATAGGCATCTCGCATGGCTCAATGTTTTCAATATTAACCTTTCGATCTTGTAATTACAGACACAATAAAAGAACAATAGGTGTGCGAACGCCAGCGTTCGCGTGGGGCTTAATTAATAAAACGATCGGTAGGTAAGAGAAAGCTTTGCGCAAGATGGGCGCCGCGTCAGCTCACGAACCACAAGTGCGCCCGTGTGACGACTTGGCAGGATTGCTTGGCGTTGTTCCGCCCTAATCTATATGGACGAGTGTTTTGTGTAGATGAAACGTGGACTCACCACAACACATCGGAGACCAAACAGCCGACAAAGCAGTGGGCTTCTCGGGTGAACCGGCGCCGAACAAGCCCAAAGTGGGTTTGTCTGCCAATAAAGTCACGTCAACCGTTTTTTGGGATGCATCCGCATTGATTATCTTCGAAAAGGTAAACCGATCAATGGCAAAATTAAATATTATGTCAACGTATTGGGCTAATTTCATGAGAACTCAAACGACCGCATTTGGTCAAGAAAAAGGTTTTTTTCCATCATCATCACAACACAGGGACAGTTTCCGAGGTTAAAATTCATCAATTACGCTACAAATGGCTCCGTCACCCACCCTATTGTCCTGATGTAGCTCCGAGTGACTACTTCTTGATTTCAAAGCCAAAGAAACGGCTCGGCGATTTGACTGAAGATTTGACTCCAATAATGAAGTTATCTCGCAAACAAACAATTATTTTGATGACCTCCAAAAATCGAATGTTATTTTAACATTTTTTGCGAAAAAAATGAGTGAATTACATTCTAAATTAATAATGTCATCGGATTTGATTAGAATAACGACTTTATTTGCCTCGATGATTTTTTTATTAATTTTTTTTTTGTTTCTTTTGTTTTTCTAAAAATATCATTGGGATTGGTTAGAATAACGATTTTATACAGGTATAAAATAAAAAACAAAACTTTTTTTTTCAAAAATTTGAAAAAAAGGCGACGAAAAATTCCACCACTAGGGTGTCCAGAATCATGTACTGGACCTATGGTATTCGTTTGCGTTAGCATGTCAATGACACCTTGTATAACTCAAAGGAGGCCGTTGAAAAATAAAGTGAGTTTTTGTCCAGAAGCCTGTGTTATATTCATAAAGTGTTGGACTTGGCGCCCCATACACCTACCATTGAATATCCCCATTCGATTCCAGACATTCAACAAATTCACTCAATAACATTACACTTGCTCAAACTTCACAATGTGTCAATACTATCCGTACACGATAAATAATATTATAGGCACAATATAGGTATTTAAGTAATATTTGCAATATTATTTTAGGTGTACAGCTATGTTGTTCCGCCTTTGTAACTCAACCACAATCGTACGTGAAGAAAGGGGAATTTTGTTTTTTGAAGAAGAGGGAAGATTATTGCGCCTACTCGGTGTCGGGCGGCAGGTCGGGCGGCGTGCGGCGCGCGTCCCGCAGGTAGGGGTGCAGCGCGGCCATGCGCGCCGCCACGCGCTCGCTGGGCTCGTAGCGCAGCATGCGCTCGAACAGCGCGGCGGCGTGCGGCGCGGCGCGCAGCGCGTCGGGCAGCAGCGCGCGCGCCGGCCGCGCCGGCCAGCGCGGGAAGGCGGCGCGGAACTCGGGCAGGCGGCGCGCGCCCTGCCACAGCGCCGCGCCCGGCGTGCCCAGCGCGCGGAACACGCGGAACAGCTGGTCGATCTCGCTGTCGCCCGGGAACAGCGTGCGCCCGCTTGCCTGCGCCCAACGATACCCACCATCTCAATTGTGACATGACACACACAAAAACAGGAATGCGATCTGATAAACAGATCAAAATTAAAGATTGATTAAATTCTTTATTTTCGTTCATGTTAAACACAAACATGTGCTCTCGTCAAACTCTGAGGCGGACTGCCCGGCACGACCGTTCACGTTCAGACATGCCTGTGGTGCGATCCCAATATCTATGCCAAAAAACCTTGCTTTGTCTCAAAGAGAATTGTAACCCCGTAACCAAACTACCGACAGTCATGTACAAATAACACTATTCTCAAAAATTCTGTAAATAATGCGAGAGGCACATAGTCGGAGGTGGGCACACTCACCATCTCGGCGAAGATGCAGGCGAGGCTCCACACGTCCACCGCCGTGGAGTAGAACTTGGCGCCGAGCAGTATCTCGGGCGCGCGGTACCACAGCGTCACCACCTCGTGCGTGTAGGCGCGCACGGGGATGCCGAAGGCGCGCGCCAGCCCGAAGTCCGCGAGCTTGATGTTGCCGGCCGCGTCCACCAGCAGGTTCTGCGGCTTGAGGTCGCGGTGCAGCACGCGCTGCGCGTGGCAGTACGCCACGCCCTCCAGCAGCTGGCGCAGGTAGCTCTGGTGACAAAGTACACACTCACTCTTATAACAGTCAATGATATGCAGGCCTCGAGGCGCCCCAGACAATGTACCTACACAAAAGGTACTTTTTAAACTTAATAAAACCAAGGGCAACGGTTCTGCAGTTCAGCCATAATAAAAAATGCTCATGGAGTCAAGCTCTAACAGATGATCGTATTTTTACATTCAAACCAAAAATATATGGACCAAGTCCCTTATAATGTGTAAATAATTCAAAATATGAAATACATAAAGTTTTTGAAATATAATTAATATAATGGATTTTTTTAGTTTTTGTCATTTTTTGAGAAAAATTACCATAGAATGTATAATAGTTTTTAACACCATAAATAGCAGAGATTCTAACAAATACAACAGCTCACCAATTTTTTTAAAAAAGCAGATAACATGACGTGTAAATTTTCGATTGAAAATTAGGGTGCTTAAGTGCATTGAGTCAATAAAAATCTTATTATACATATAGCAAAAGAGGCGATAGACACAATTATTTTACAAAAAATAGAGATTAATTGGTTCAACCAGGTTTCAGACTGGCTAAAGTGGCCTCTTCTTTCATGAGGTACTGTTTAAAATGTTATAATAAAATAGCTCCCAACATATTAGAACTCAATGAAATGAAATTTAAATCTTGTGTTAAACGCACACTATGTAGACAAGCATAATTATTATAAGTTACGAGGTTTATAATGTACAAGATAAAAATGCTTGGCTCCTGGTCCAGCACCAATACCACTAGTACCTACAAATTGTCTCTTTTTATCTTAAATTTTGACATTATTATAGTGTTGTATAATGTAGAAGTTGCATTTTTTTCAATGTTTGTAAATGTGAATACCATGGAGTAATTTAAATATCGCAGCATATGCTGAGGTAGGAGCCTTTTTGGCCTCGCACAGAGCATAGTTGATTTTTCCTATTTTAATTTTAGTTTTCTGATTTGTTGTAAGTTTAAGTAGTAATTTTTTTTTTAATTTGTCCTGTGCGTGTCAAAAGAAATGTTTTTCTTTCTTTCTTTCTAATTTATGGTTTGAAGTTCCATTTAACTTGTTTTGACATAAATGAGCATGGCAGTTGAGAGTTTGCCATGCTCTCTCAAATGTCTTGCTGATGGTCGCCACCATCAGCAAGACATGTGTTGGATAGTTGGATCATTCGGCTCCGTTTATAATGGTTGAGCTAAGTGATGTTGATATGTGCGGCATGTCTGTGAACAGGCGCTGTCAGTTGAGACTGGTTTTCTCTTAGCTGCCAGTGGTTTACAATCCGTTCCAAATGAGAATGGATGGCAATGTTGTGACGTCACGTCGAACTGTCAAATCGAAGAAATTAGGTAGAGTGAACAAAAAAAGGTGTTTAAAAAAATAATTTACGTACGAAACGTGAATGAAAAAAGTTTAATCAGAATACAGTTTTTCAATTTTGTTTATCTCTGTTTCACTGTGTGATGTGTCTGAGTAGTGGCAAATAGAAGAAAAAGGCGAATTGTTTCTAACAATGAAAATAAGAAAGAAAATAGTTTTTCTTGTAAACTATTTATGACTTAAAACAATATATTTGGCAAATTTATGTTAAATCCTAACGTTTTTACTTCACCTAGAATTAACTAATTTTTAGTAATAAAAAGCAAAAAAACAACTTTTTATTGATACGCAAATAAGATTTTTTTGCAAACCGTACTTTTCACTCAAAATTTGACAGATCGAGGTTATTGACTTTCCTGTTCTTATTTGGAACGCATAATATTTAATTTGTTTAGAACAAGTAATTTTTTTATTATTTAATGATTAAACAAAAGTAATTTCTGATTCGAGATTTTTTAGTTTTTTGCATTTTCTGAAAAAAAAAAATAATGTATTAATGTATACTTTTTTTACACCATCAAAAAGTAAAGATTTCAATGAATAAGAAGACAAACAAACTTTTAGAAAAAATCACATATTTTTACGTGAGATTTTTCGATTGAAAAATAGGCTGTTTTTTCGATGTTAAGTCAAAATAAAGAGCAACTGTGAATATTTTAAATCAATAATTAAAGTAAGTTTGGGACATGAAAAGGAAACTTTTCACCAAATTTTGTGAAAAAAAAAAGTAATTTTTAAAGGAGATAAAAATTGAATTCAAAAACCCGTTTTTTGGACTTTTCACATAGATTTTGAGGCTATGTGAAAAAGTGTAAATACAAAAGTCGTAGTTTAAGTTTTTGAGTTAGTAAGGGTTTTAGATTTTTTTGTGAAAAATCCAGATTAAATTATTTGAAGCCAATTTGAAAATTATTCACGGGGCGACTGTACTGAAATTGAAGTTATTATCATAGTTGACGCCGTAGCGGATCGTTTTTAAAATTAAAAGTTCAAAATGACTAAAACTTTGGTGAAGATCACTAATCAAACATTTTTTTTTGTAATTTTTGCTATTACTTCATACAAAATGATGTCTTAGTACAAAAAAAAATACTACACCAGGTGTACAAATTATTAGTAAAATATCCTTGTTTTATCAGCTATCGAAAAAGGTATGAAAGTTAATAGAAAGTCTTGGACTGCATTATGAAAATCGTTTTTGATTTAGTACAAGAAGGTGTTTATCTACACTAATATAATAAAGAGGTAAAGTTTGTTTTTTTGTTTGTAGGAGGTAATCTCTGGAACTAATGGTTCGATTGGAAAAATTTAAGCTATAATAGAAAGCTGCTTTACTCCTGAGTGACATAGGCTATAAATTATTTTTATAACATGGATATTGACCGAGCTATCACAACTTTTGTCTCACAAATTTTCCGCGGACGAAGTCGCGGACAGAAGCTAGTTCGGAGATCAAATTAAACAATTTCGTGAACATTAATCAATATCAATTTGTGGTCTTTAATAACATGTATTTCACACGTCTTGTTCGAAGTGCTGCCCTCGGTTTCGAATACATGCTCTTATTCGCTTCCTCACTTCGGTTTTTGTGATTCTTGATGTGATTGTGGTCCTCATCTGGTGCGCCGCTTCTGTTATTCTCTCCCTTCCTCGTCCTCAGCCGTGTATCTCCGAGAACGACCAGTGTCAATTTGCCTGCTTCTTGGAACACTGCCAGTTTCAGATAATCGCTGATAAGTCGATCCGAAGACACTAACGTGGGGGAGTCGGCGGTTTGGAAAGCGCAGTTGATATGATCTTCGCGCCCCAGCAGCGTTACCGTCACAAAGTCCGTAACAGTACAATATGTCAGCGTATTCTTGATTAGAATATGCAGCCATAGTCAGCACTTATGAACGCACAGCACAACACAAGAGCAAGATATGGGGCAACAGTCAGGGATACAGCCAGATAACAAAACACGAACTTGCGCGACGTAGAGTTGTAACTAACTAACGCTGACGACCAGATTTTGTGAAGTCGCACCCTATCTCGTACCGAGGGAACAATAGTGACCAATCCTAAAGCTTGTCGAGTGTTTGGAATTCAAACGCAGGTAAAAACTACGAATAATACGAATTTAAAATAATAGGTCGACCGTCTCGCAATTTTACCTGCTCCCCATAAAACTTCTATCTTTTCCTGTCACACACGCAAAAGTATTGACCATCATACCTTTTTCGATAGCTGATAAAACAAGGATATTTAACTAATAATTTGTACACCTGGTGTAGTATTTTTGACGTGACAACGTCTTATAATTCGATGGAGCCGGCTGCACGCATGAAAAAACATGACTCATGCGGCGTTACCTCGCTCTGAGGCGTTCCATTTAAGGTTTGAAGTGCAAGCGAGAGCACGCAACGAGCGACAAAGAGGCACAATCGGCCTCGTTCGGCAGTGTTCGACATCTATTTCTCTCCTACTTGAGTGGGCGATGCGTCCGCGTGGACAGCTGTCATACAATAAAATAAAATAATACATTTACATGTTTTCGTCAAGTATGAAGTGAAAAATCACATATGTTTAAAAGTTGTAAAACAATTGCTCAAAGCACATTCATACTTGTAAAAAAACTATGTACATGGAAAAAAAAATTGACATAATTGTACTTATGCGTACAAATAAATGTAACTTGATCAATTCAATTGTGATTTCCATTTACCTCCTTTTCTATATCCATACAAAATATCTATCAAATAAATAAAATTAAAATTTTCTTTTGAAAAATGAAACCATTCCATCAGTATTTTCTTATGACGTTGTCACGTTCAACTGTCGTCAGTAAACCGACTTTACAGACAACCAATTTATTTTTTTTGTGCTAAGACAACATTTTGTATGAAGTAATAGCAAAAATTACAAAAAAAAAAATGTGTGATTAGTGATCTTCACCAAAGTTTTAGTCATTTTGAACTTTTAATTTTAAAAACGATCCGCTACGGCGTCAACTATGATAATAACTTCAATTTCAGTACAGTCGCCCCATGAATAATTTTCAAATTGGCTTCAAATAATTTAATCTGTGATTTTTTGTGAAAAATCTAAAACCCTTACTAACTCAAAAACTACTGAATTTCAGTAGAACATTTGGTGACTTAATTTGTTGCATTTTAACCCTACTATCATGTCCTGCAAGTAGGGTTGCCAGGCCATAAAATGCAAAGGCCAGACCATAAAATGCAAAGGCCAGACTGCGCACTATATAAGGCCGGACATTTTGCCCTAAAAGCCGGACATGTTTTTTTTATTGCCAAACATAATGTTTTTACAGCTAGGCTGTTGAAAAAAGTATTTATACGTGAAGTAAAGTGAGGATGAGATCGAAGAAGGAGTATGCGATGCAGGGGCCGGAAGACAGTTTGCTCTCCGCTAGCCCTTGTCCGCTCGGGTCGGGTGCTCGTCCACCCACCCACCTTCTTACGAATCTCCACTCTGACAAAAAGCCGGACAGGCCGAACACGTACATATTTGGCAGGACGCGACCGCAAAAAGCCAAACATGTCATCATGTCAGGACATCTGGCAAGCCTACCTGCAAGGAATATGTTGAGTTACCAGTAACCCTGTATATGCATATATTAAAGTAATAAAAGAAAATAAAGAAATAAAAATAAAACTACAACTTAACTTTGTTTTATCTATTCTGACTAAACAAATTGTTATGGTCATAGGTGCCTCATTATCCTAATATACTAACAGCCTCTTATAAGTGAATGAGGAAAAATAATCAAGGCACAAGCACAGCCACGGTAGGGCTGCGTGCAAGCGCAACTCTGGTTATGACTGTAACCAGAGTTGCGCTTGCACCACTCTGATTCTTATGTGTAAGATACCTAACCAAACCTAAGAAAAATATCTAGGTAATAAAAAAAATACATAATATTTTTAGTTATTACCTAGAAACCTTCTTGTCAAGTCGAGACATAAAAAGTAAACAACAGTATTAACCTTAACCAGGTCTAAGCGAAGAGGCCCTTTAGTGATGTCCATAAGTCGCTTTAGATCCATGTGAAGAAACTCAAAGACTAAAAACAGCTTGTTATCGGCGAGCAGCACGTCGAGCAGCCGTACGACGGCGGGGTGGCGCAGCTCGCGCAGCACGGAGATCTCCCGCAGCGCCGTCGACGGCACCCCCTCCGGCTCACTGCCAAACGCATTACCATTATGTTCAACTAATAATAAAACTACTATATCTACTAAACTGTTTTAACAATACTAAAGCAGTTTATATTCAAAATATAATAAAAAAATAAAGCAATTAAGTCTGTGATACAAAACACTACTGACAGATGCTGTCACATTTTAGCGCCAAAACTTACTTTTCAAGTTTAATTTTCTTTAGTGCGATTTCGTTTCCGGTCACTCTGTCCTTTGCTTTATACACTACTCCATATGTACCTTCTCCTATTTTCTCTACTTTTGAAAAATTCTCCATCCGGAAAGCTTCTATAAAGTCTTTAAACACTGCAGATCGTAACCCACATACCGCCGTAAACAGTGAAGCTCACAATTTTTGTCATTTTGACATTGACATTGACTAGACAAAGTTTTTTTTCTTTTCCTTATTTGCTTAGGCTACAGCCTTAAACCATACCGCCTTTTCATGATCAGAGTTACAGATACATGATGTTTTCATAAATATTACGCGTTCCAAATAAGAACAGGAAAGTGAATCACCTCTATCGGTCTTCTGAGTGAAAAGTACGGTTTGCAAAAAAATCTTATTTGCATATCAATAAAAAGTTTTTTTTTTTGCTTTTTTTACAACAATTTAGTTAATTCTAGTTCAAGTAAAAACGTTAGGGTTTGAGTTAAATTTTCCAAATATATTGTTTTAAGTCACAAATAGTTTACAAAAAATACATTTTCTTCCCTATTTTCATTGTTAGAAACAATTCGCCTTTTTCTTCTATTTATCACCACTCAGACACATCACACAGTGAAACAAAGATAAACAAAATTGAAACACTATAAAGGGTGTAAAAAGACCCTTAACGTAAACGAATATTACGTATTCTACCCATCACTGGGATAGTTTTTTGTTCTACAATTTTCCTGGGAAATCAATGGTTCCGGAAATATTCAAGGTCAAAGTTGAATATTTTTTTTCGTTTTTTTTTCATAATCGTATTACAAGTGTCATTAGTAAACTTTCTTCCGAACAAACATTACCTATATTATTGATTTTTCATAACAAATAACGCATTTGAAGTTACAAAACTGCAATGAATAATAAACACAACGCGCCATGCTACGCACACAAGCATGCGGTCGTCGAGTTCACTGACCAAATGCGTACGACCGGCCGTCGTGTACCTACGTTGCTTAGCTGATCGAAATTACTACATTTATTTATTATGTCAATTGAACAGTTTTCGATTTCACATTTTCAACAAAAAGGTTAATTACTAATTTATCAACAGTACCAACTTGTCTAAACGCAGCTCCGCAGAACCAGATTTTCCGCAATCTTACACATCCAGACGAAAGGTCTCTAAGTCTAAGGATTAAGCGGGAAGAAACGCCTGATTGTTACACGGCCCTTTTCTCTGGAGGGAAAATCAACTAATGATATCTCTCGCTCTTGGGCGGAGCGCGAGGGTGAGTCAGATTTTTACTGACTAAAACCCCACTCCTTTTTCTTCCTTGCCATCATTTAGGGCTTTGGAGTTCCCTTTCGCATCATACATGGCCCCAGTAAGCTATGACCCTGCTGAGCCCCTACGTTGGCTGACCACGCGCACCGTCGACGACTTGAGCACGTCCGGACCGTGCTCAAGTCGGTTACCGGACGACCGAACGGCGTGATACCCGTTGGATGCCGTTCCCAAGTCTGTATCTACGGTGGCTAGAAATTTGGACCGGAACCGGGATCCCGGCGGCTGGGGTGTGAGGGCCGTTCACTAGCGCGTGCGGCCGCCTCCTTTGCTAGCTTTATTGCTTCGAAGAAATGAACTGTAGTAACAACGATCGGAAAAAGAGAGGAGTGTGAGACTTTAGCTGACTAAAAATCGGTAAAAGTCTGACTCTCTCACACTTTACACATTTCCTATCAAAAAAAAAGATAAGTAGGTAGGTACCTGCACTTAAACTTCTTCAATAACATCGTAATAAACATAACTAGGTACATAATCATAACATCAACCTCACTAAGTAAGTAAGTACCTAAGTAAGATGTGTTAGAAACAGGTAAAACGACGTAATTTCTGCATTTAGGATCACAATGTTAAAGGAAAAGTAAATTTTATTATTTCATTTATTACGTTTGAATTGGGTACCTACCTAAAGCTGACGGAAAAATCGCACGAAATTCCATACACTCAAGCATCATCTGCTTACCTTACTCTCAACTGTTGGGGTCTCCTTTCTGTCTAACCGGACTGTCTTTGCCATCCACAACCCAATTACTAGTTAATACGATACCCTTTTTTCCGATGGAAAAAATCATCCAATGACATCTCCCGCTCTTGGGCGGAGCAGGAAACAGTATCAGACTTTTACTACCTAAAAACCCACTCCTGTTCTTTCACATTTTCCTGTTCTCCTGTTCTTTCACTTTCATTGTTGTGGGGCCCGAGGTTCACTTTCGCATCACCCAATAGACTTCGACCGAACCAGGCCGCTGCGGTTGCCGACATCTCCTTGACGCGCGCGTGGAACACTACGCGACGTCGATGACTTGAGCTTAGTCTGGATGATTACCGGACGGTCCGCGGTCGGACGGTGCAAAATAGCTACCCATTGCTCGCCGTCCGCAAGCTTTCACCTACGGTGGCTGGAGCATGATGGCTGTTCCGTCGCGCGTGCAGCCGCCTTCTTTGCTAGTATTACTATTACGGTAGCACATGGCTGACAAAAATTTACGAATGACAACTGAGACCGACCCTTAGGGGTCTCAGCATTTGGATGGTAACCCATCACCCATACCAACCTCGGCACACGTGCTTGACTTTCGGTCAAGACTTGCGGCCGTTATTTATTCATTTAGCGACAAGCCCCTCAAAATGCCTAAAATGGCATTTTTTAGGATGGCTTCTAGTGCATAATGCTGTAAGCCTCACTTTAAAAAATTGTAGGTACCTAACAAATTACGTTTTACTTAAAACATGAACAAAAATGCGGCTCGTTTTACCTTCGTAAGTTCGTTTGTCTGTTGGGAGTCACAGAGCGATTCCCGGCCACTGTAGACGCGGGCTTGCCGTCGAAGAGTCATCATGGGTAGGTCTCCGTCCGATAAGCACCAGCCCTGGTAGACTGCGCCTTGTGTTCCACATACGCTTCTAGAAGCTGTCAGCAAAGCTGATGGGGCCCGATAATAATGATGCCTGACAGGGTCGAGGGAATGTTCGAAATAATTACCGCGACTCTGAACCACAAAGGCAACTGAAGGAAAAACATTGAGTTTTAGTCAGTAAAAGTCTTAAACTCCCTCTCGCTCCATCAGAACGTAAGGTTATCGTTGAAATAAAAAAATCGAAGCCATGAATGCTTCCGTGCGCAGCCACAGCAGTGTGTACTGAGATACATTTTGTCTTCAGTGTTTAGAGCGTGTTCATGTACCTACCGACTGCGGCCCTCAAAAATGCCTACTAGCTATTTTACAAATACTAACTAGAACTTTGAATACCTATCATTTATCTGTCTTCACTGATAACATTATTTTTAATGTAATCACGAGACTACGTACAGAATAATTGACGTAAATTGTTAAACTCCTAAATGCTAGTTAAAACTCAAACCCGATTTAGAAAATTAATTATAACTAGAGCGTAACTTAAATCTATGAGATCACATTTTGCTATTACACCAGTCTGGCGCTGGAACCAGCAGCCAATAGCACGCGAGCGGCTTGAGCTCAAAGAAAGTTAAAGAAAAGCCGCCAAAAGAGCCGCCCTTTGTCGGACCCCGCAAACAGATTTTTAGGAATTGCGAATTTACCTACGTGTTATTAGTTCGGTTTCTTGCGTCATCGAATGCACTTGTGGTTTTTTTTTTGTTGCGAATTACTTTTATTAATTAGTTTTGTTGTATTGTGTGATAGTAGTAAAAGTGTTAGAGTGATAGGCTTAGTGTAGGAGTATTGTGAGTGCGTTGTGTGTTTTGTGTGTAGTGTGTTTGAGTGTGTAGTGCGTTATTTTTAGGATTATTTTAGTTTAGTAGTAGGTACCTTTCGCGAGTTAAGATGCCTTTTCATGTTTATTCTGTACGTGAATATGGTCTATTGTTATGGCATGGCTCATGGAAACGCTACTGCGGCCCTGCGACTGTACAGAATAGAGCATCCTACTGCTTATCAGCCCAAGGATTCACGGATCTTCACCAGAGTGGTTCAAAGATTGCTGGACAACCAACCTAATGTACCAATTTCTTTGGGAGGGGGCCGACAAGTACGGCCGGCGGCCGAAGAGGCCATTCTCGCACGATTGGGCGTACGAACAGCAGCCAAAATATTGCGGAGGCGGCATGGTCATCACGCTCGGCATTTGGTTTCCCATTCCACTGTGCACAGAGTGTTGAAGAGGGATAGACAGCGGCCCTACAAAATCCATCGTGTGCAAGCACTCGTGCCAGGCGACGCGAGACGTCGCATGGATTACTGCAGGTGGCTGTTGAGTCAGGATCGTGACTTTGTACGAAAAATTATTTTCACCGACGAGAGCACTTTCACAAATAATGGAATGTGGAACCGTCGAAATTCCCATTATTGGTGCTCCGTCAATCCAAACCAAAGTCAGGAAACGGGTTTCCAGACTCGGTGGAAACGCAATGTGTGGGCTGGCATTGTGGGAAACCAGATTTTAGGCCCGGTTTTCTTGCCACCGAGAATGGACGGTCCTGCCTACCTCGACTTCAATAATGGGTTTTTGAAGAACTTAAGCAGCGGTCAGTGCAAGAAGGAATCCTGGAACGGGTTCATGAAAACACGCGGACTAGGGCGCGCATCTGTCTACGTGAGGGAGGTCGCCAATTTGAACCAGCACTCATCAGTGTCGAGAGGTCACCTGTGCTGGATAACAGCTAAACGACGGACAGTAAAGGTAAGTACTTAGGCTATTTAAAAACTGTACTTATTTCGTGTAAGTAATTGTACATAACACAGAAATGTCCAATTACCAAGAGCCTACTTAATACCTACCTGAACAGCTAAGCAAAAAGCGCGAGCCGCCGCGCACGCTTTAGCGCCGCGCCGCGCCTATCGTGTACTTACACACACACTGGCAGAATCAGTCGCACGCTTTACATTGCGCACAATAAAAAGCATAATTTTTTTAAAGATCGAAAATTAAGTTAGTTTCCCTGAAATATTTTTTGGTCAGAGTTACTTAGTTATATGTACAGAATGTATAGTTGACGGGTATGTGATCGGTCTTTTTACACCCTGTATTCTGATTGAACTTTTTTTATTCACGATTCGTACGTAAATTATTTTGTTTTTAACATCTTTTTTGGTCACTCTATCTAATTTCTTCGATTTGACAGTTCGACGTGATGTCACAACATGGCCATCGATCCTATTCTCATTTGGAACGGATTTGTATATTGACAAGGCACGAACCGTCATGTATCCTTATTAACGTTGGCAAGCCTCGGCCAATCGCCATTGTGTAGCCATTGTATAAATGGGGAAACCCCGTAAACACAATAGCGATTGGCCAACGCTTGGCAAGCGTGTAAACGTAAACCTACCATTAAACAATTCCCTTAGACAATCGCACCGGCTGCGGAGATTGTAAATGGCTCTGATTGCTCTTTTTTGCAGTTTTAAATTGAGTCTATGAAAGGAACATATCCAGCAGTCTCCTGTATAGGTCCTTTGTCTAAGAATCGCCTAATCTGTGTACACCAAGGATATTAAATCTCTATTTAATTCTATACCATTATCCTACAGATGTGTACACTGAGCCTGTTTATTTATCTACAATCCGTTCCAAATGAGAGGATCGATGGCAATGTTGTGACGTCACGTCGAACTGTCAAATCGAAGAAATTAGGTAGAGTGAACAAAAAAAGATGTATAAAAAAATATAATTTACGTACGAATCGTGAATGAAATAGTTTAATAAGAACACAGATTTTCGATTTTGTTTATCTCTGTTTCACTGTGTGATGTTTCTGAGTAGTGGTAAATAGAAGAAAAAGGCGAATTGTTTCTAACAATGAAAATAAGAAAGAAAATAGTTTTTTTTTGTAAACTATTTATGACTTAAAACCAATATTTGGCAAATTTATATTAAACCTTATTTAACCTAACCTTTTTATTTAACCTAACGTCTTTACTTCAACTAGAATTAACTAAAATTTAGTAATAAAAAGCAAAAAAAATGGATGCCTGTAAAGTCGGTTTTACGGGCGAAGGTTTTACGTGACAACGTCCTAATTCTCTAGTGCTGCGCGCGCGGCAGACCGATCATAGTTGAGTGGGAGAGAGACGCAAGGCATTCGGCGGGCCTCTCTCTCGTTCGGTGACTCATCGTAACGTTACCGAGCGTTACACTTTTTCATAAGTGACTCCCAGCCGCAACCTAATTTAAGACGTTGTCACGTCAAAAAACTTTTTATTGATACGGATATAAGATTTTTTTGCAAGCCGTACTTTTCACTCAAAATTTGACAGATCGAGTTTATTGACTTTCCTGTTCTTATTTGGAACGCATAATAGTTATCTGTGGTCTGTGCGCGGATGCGCTCAAAGGATGTTAGCTTAAAAAAGTACTCTGTGATGTTAGCTGAAAGAAACCAGCTCGCCTGTAGTGGTATCTTTCCTTTATTCTCTCTAAATCATAGCCAAAACACAACTGCTGCCACGGCAACCTAAATCAGACCCTGTTTGAGGATTCTTATGTCAAGCACTTAGCAGGTTATGGCGATTAGTTTCAGGGGACTATTAAAAAACGTAAAGTGTGTAAATTATATAACATTTAATTTTCGCAAAATTACAACCACTTCGACAAACATGGAAAAAGCGTTGGAAAATTTAAAAACTAATCCGTATTACGAAAAGTACGCAGAACGGATCGCAGATCTACAAAAAACTTCTCCTGACGAGTTTATGCAAAGAGTTGAAGCTCAGGAGAAAATGAAGGAAGAGACGAAAAAGAAAAAATTCGCCCCCGTTGATACCAGGTTAGTTCTTAATTGTGGTGACTGCTTTTCCATTTAAGTAACTATATATGAACACTATCCAATTTAACATATAAATGGTATCAATTATGTTATCGGCTAAGACTTGAAAGATTTAAAGATACTTAGTGAGGGTTAAATCTATCTAGATTTGACTCTAACATTTAGAAAAAACTAATCCTAAATTTATTAATTTTCAAGTCTCATGTATATTATTTGGATACCATGACTTTCGAACACATGTGACATCCATCAATCCGCACTGGGCCCGCTTGGTGGATTATGGCCTATTCTCTCTCTTAGAGAGGAGGCCTGTGTCCCAGCAGTGGGAACAATAAAAAGGCTGATGATGATGATGCCTTTTATTGCATGTTGTATGTTAGCTTAGCCGGTATTTGAAATATAGAATATTATGATTTTTAATATTCATTCATGATTGTAAAATAATATAATATTAGCTTTCAGAAATAGTGATTACTTTCCCTCATAATGTGACAAGTTTAACACCTGTATTCACAAACATTACTATGCAGTCTCACAGTGCACGCAAGCACGCATAGAATCCCTAAAACAAATTCATAAACAATACTTGAGTAGCGGCTAGTACTATGCATTCCTTAGAAATAATGCACAGCTTAGGTAGCCTGTTAGCTATTTTAAGCAACACATAGCTATTGTCTCTCGAATCTCTGTGAATTAATAGACTTCCATGTTAGGAGGTTTCAAAAAATGATTTTCATGGTTTGATTTTAGTTTTTTTTTGTGATTATGGTGGTTTATAGTAGTGAGGAGAATTTAGACGATGCTACAGGTTTTCAAAAGATGTGGAACTTTTTCTACTCTTGCCACTGATAAATGAGGACCTAGAAAAATATCTGTGAAATTAAAGAACTTCCAGTGCCAGCTATTTATCAATTGCTTGTGGCCTTAAGATTTTATTCTTCTGGCAGCTTTCAGGTAGCTACTAATAAAATCTTTACTTTTCCATTACAAGATCTTATCAAGATCATATCAAGAAATCTTTAAATATACTTACACTACCTTCATTGTACATATTAGAAATGTGTATATTTGTCAAAACAAATCCTAACCTTTTTGAAAAATTTACTATGGTAAGAAATGTTCCAATTCGTAGTCAGTACAAAAATTCTTTGTGTAATTATAAATGTAAAACAGCATTAATAAAAAAACGTGTCTTGGGTATGGCACCACGCATTTATAATTATATTCCAGAGGCCATAAAAAATTTGAATTATACACAATTTAAGAGAAAAATTGAATTATTACTTATTGATAAATGTTATTATACTATTGACAAATACTTAAATTATGAATTTTTAGCATTATATCTTGTCGATATAAATCAATTTTAATATTTTAATTATTGTGACATATTATATTATTTTGACATTTTAATTGTTTTAACATTATAATATTCATCTTGACACTTTAATTATTTAAAATTTATTTTTTTTGACATTTACTTTTTTTTTATGGCAATTGAGCCGTTTGCGACTATTCTGCCAGTGTCGTGTTGAGAGACATTTACTTGATTTGATTTTTTAATGATATTGTAATTTTAAATGTGTTGACATTTTAATTGTATTTGACATTTTAATTTTACTGACATTTATTTGATTTAAAATTTGTATCAACATTTATTGAAAATTTGTATTGAAATTTAATTGATTTGTTTGAATAGCTTTGAAATTGAAATAGTTAGAGTAATATGTAATGGCTTAATTTATTTGCAATGTAATACCATTATACAATTATAGCACCTCATATTTGTACGCCGCCACGCACAACATAGCGCTCTGTTCATTATAAAGTAAGATCTGAAGTGTTTTACCTATGTTAACAAATAAATAAATACAAAAAAAAAGAGTTTTAGAAAAAAATATTATCCTCAGTTCAGTCAACTCATCTCTACTCACTCTATTGTAAAAAGGCTTTTAACTTTATTAATAAACTATCTCTATCATCTGTTAGTTTCTCTGTTATTATCATTAATGTTAATTTTATAGATGATACTGGAGTGTGAGTCAACCAGCAGTATCAAGAATTGTGAAAAAGTCTTTTACCTAACCAAATTGTTCTTGAATACTGGTCTCCTTTAGGTTTTGAGGTTATTTTATGACAAATGAAAATGAACGTCAAGCAGCGATGTGAACAATGCAGCATGAACAAACCAATGACAGAGCTCTATTCAACTCTGTGCGTTTGCTTAGTCAAGGGTTGTTTGAGTATTATTTATGAATTGAAAAGCTTGCCACATGTAACGCAGTGAGAAATGCATTACTTCACACAGTGTTGTTACTTCACTAAGAAAAGTATTTTTTGTGAATACAGATGTAAGACTGTCATCTGATCATCATCATCATTTTAGCCGAAAGACGTCCACTGCTGGACATAGGCTTCCCCCAATTGTCACCTTAATTAATGGTCCTGTGCATCTTGCATCCATTGGATACCCGCTACCCTAACCAAGGCTGTATAGTATGAAGCAAATAAGTTGAACCACCTAGACTTATACCCAACATTTTGTTATAATCCTCTTCATATAAGTTGATCCACCATGGTGGCCAACACTTTTTTTATATTGTCGCTAAGTTTGGGCATGACCACCACTATCTTGAATGCATACATGTGTATCTGATTTTTGAGTTCCTATCCAATTAGGGGGCAATGTGCAATCATAGAAATCAGAAGTGTTTATTTCAAATAAACCAGTTACAACCACTTTTCATTTGTTAATATGTTGGTCAGTACAAAAATATTGAAGCTAAGTTGCATGTTCTGAAGGGAGTGATACTTCTCTATGGAGAAGAATGTGCAAGAAACAGCTAAACTGTGCTATTGTGTCCACTACTACTACTATGTAATTTTAGCCACTATATTCACTACATAAACCAGAGTGATGATGTGTGACTTGACCAAAATTTATACCTATATGTATAAATTTTGGTAAGACAGCAAAAAAAAGATGATATTTATCATTGTAAACAAAGTATTCAATTCAGTTTCCAAATAAGATTTTTTTTTTAGTTTTTCTCAAACTGGCCATTATCTTGGTAGCATGAAACTTAGCCAACTATTGCATTGATAATATACATTATCATGAAAAGTAATTATGTAGACATTTAATAATTTCATCAACAATTTCCTTGCCATTGTGCTTTTAAAAAAAAGTGCATCTACTTGTACAATGTCATTCTCTATTATCAAAAGCTTCATTAAAATAAAATTAATTGTTTAATTAAATAAATTATTTATCTTCACAAGTATATTGAAAAAACGTCTTAGGTATAATACATGTGATTAATGAATGGTTATCGTCCTTGGCTCTCTCCTCAACCCTCGGGTTGGTAAACGTGGTTCTAGCCTAGGGCATGGCGGTTTCCTCACAATGTTTTCCTTCACCCTATTTAGACCATAAATGTTACACAGTACCCCATAAATGAACAGTGCTTTAGCCAATCTGAATCGAGGTTGATTCGAATTTGTGTAATTATCATTGTGCCTGTTAGTTATCTTGTTAAAAATAATGTTTTTATAAAAATATTTATACAGGGTACCGTCATGGATGTCTATTTCCTAAAATAGTTCCCTAAGAGAAACGCGTCTGCGAAGATTATATCGTTATGGCTCTATAGCTCTTTTCTGCAGAATGAGAATATACTGTGTCTCCAGAGCAATTTTTAAAAAAAATTTATTAGCCTACTTTGTGTCCCACTGCTGGGCAAAGGCCTCCCCTTTCTCCTTCCAAACTTCCCTGTCTTGGGCGATCTCTGGCAAAGTTTGCCCCGCGAACGTGATTAGATCATCATACCACCTTCGCCGTGGTCGACCTCGACGGCGTCGACCTCCCTCAGGCGTCCAGTGAGTGATAATCTTCAACCATTTTTCCGGGTGCATTCGTGCGACGTGGCCAGCCCACTCCCACTTCAGCCTGGCTGTTTTTTCTCCAACATCTGTTATTAGGGTTATGGAGCGCAGCGTGGTGTTTCTAACGCGATCTGTTCGCTTAACACTTATGCTACGCTCCATTGCCCTTTGACAGATCTTCAGTTTGGACTTTTGTTGTTCAGTAATAATAAAATAATAAAATCATCTCAGATAGGTCAACGGTGGCTGAAACATTAGAAAACTTTTTCACCAACATCCCAATAGAAGTTACCAAATCTCTCCCTTCTTCTTCTTTGTTAGCCGAATCTTTTTTAAAGGAACATTTTACAAAGGATATACCTACCTTTGAATTTAAACGTATCTCTGTTGATACAATAATAAAAACATTTAAAAGTCTTAACATAAAAAACACTGAGGACTTATGGGGTATATCAGTTAAGGTTCTGGGAGATATTATTCATACAATTGCTCCTGTCCTAACAGGCATATTTAATCAATGTTTGGACAGTGGTACATTCCCTGATTTAATGAAACATAGTAAAGTTGTACCAATTTTCAAATCAGGTAGTAAGAGTGACCCCTCTAACTATAGACCTATATCTGTGCTTCCAGCATTGAGTAAAATCTACGAAAAAATCATGCTGGACCAGATGCTGTGTCATTTTAATGTGAATGGGATTTTGCATAGTCATCAGTTTGGCTTCACGAAAGGAAGGTCGACGACGGATGCAGGAGTGAAACTCATCAGTCACATTTTGGAATCCTGGGAGAAATCCCAGGATGCCATTGGCATATTCTGTGACCTCTCAAAAGCATTTGACTGTGTTGACCATAAAACTCTAATCTGTAAATTACATCATTACGGAATTCGTGGACAAGCTGCTGATCTTGTTTTTTCCTATTTATCTTACAGGCAGCAAAAGGTAACCATTAATGGGGCGACGTCCTCAGGCTCTTTTGTAAAGATGGGCGTGCCTCAGGGTTCGATCCTTGGCCCTTTTCTTTTTCTGGTTTATATTAATGACCTTCCTTATATGATGTCAAATTTAGCTGATATAGTTCTATTTGCTGATGATACTTCCCTTATTTTTAAAGTAAATAGAAAAGATGCGGATGTCTTGCATGTTAATGAAAGTCTGGCTGTTCTTTCTAAATGGTTCGCTGCTAATAACCTCTTATTAAATGCAAACAAAACTAAGTGTATAAAGTTTTCATTACCGAATGTCCCCCACGTTGATGTTGCTGCATATGCAGTAAGAAAAATTAGACAATTAACAGATGTTGATACAGCTAGGTTAGTTTATTATGCTTATTTCCACAGTATTATGTCTTATGGCATTTTGCTGTGGGGATCTGCAGCTGATGTAGATTCAATATTCATATTACAAAAGAGAGCAATCCGAGCTATTTATAAAATGGGTCCTCGCGAGTCCCTCAGGAATAAGTTTAAAGAAATCGATGTACTGACTCTGCCTTCTCTTTATATTTTAGAATGTATTTTATATGTTCGTAAAAACTTAGGACTTTTTAAAATTAGAAGCGATCTCCATAACAAAAACACACGTAATAAACATGAAATTGTTATACCCAAATGGAGATTAGCTAAGACCAGCAAGTCATTCTTAGTAAATAGCGTACGCTTTTATAACAAGCTGCCAAAGGAGGTGACAGAACTTACCGAGAGAAAGTTCAAAACTCATATTAAGCGTGTCCTAACCAAAAAAGCATATTATAAGGTTAGAGACTATGTCGAAGACACAACTGTCTGGCAATGACTGCTTCTGCTCATGTGGCCCCCTGGTAACTTATTAATATTCTGTATAATTGTCTGTTAACTGCTCCATCTTTTTTCATTTTTTTTTTTTTTATATACGACATCTCTTTATTCTTTTATTTTGATACATTCTCACAATATTCCTTATTCCATTTTATACATCCATCATATAATGTAATTGTCTTACTGAGACTTGTGATTATTTTTCTTGCTTTTATATAGCCTCTTTTAATAATGTGAATGTAAGAACATTGTAGACGCAAATTTTAGATGACTTCCTACCATTTTAACGGTAGGAGTTCAATATTGACTGGTCTGCACTGTCCTTACATAATTTATGTGTTGTAATATGGAAATATTGTAAAGATAACAATTTTTTTAAAAGAGTAACCATGGAGTTTCTTGCCGGTTCTTCTCCATCGGAAACGACCAATTTGGAACCGTGCACTAGCATCTGACGTTTTATAAGTGCCCATGTAGGCCCATGTGAAATAAAATTTTTTGACTTTGACTTTGAGTAAGTGACTAACTTTGAGCACCGTAGGTTAGGACGGGCAGGATACACGTATCAATGAGGTTTCTTTTAAGTGTTATCGGGAGGCTACCCTTCATGTGATCTTTAAAGGCCCAGAAGGTCTTCCAAGCATTTTGGATTCGTCCCTCGACTTCCATATCTTGCCTATTTTCAAAAGATAGAATCTGGCCTAAGTACGCGTACTCAATGACATATTGTAACACTTGCCCGTCTACCTCGACCCTACGTTTCGTGCTATTGGTCATGATCTGTGTCTTAGCAAACCACACACCCACCACAAAAAAACCCACAGCAAATAGTTCAACTTATTTTCCGCGTACTAAACATGTTGGTTAATCACAAATGTACAACAGTTATTATTTGTTTTTTGATTATATATATTTAATAATTGACATGATGAAACATTAACAGTTTCACTTTTTCTGCTTTAAGCCTCGATGCGTGTTCTGATATAATATAATAATTATAACCAGATGCTAAAAATATTCTGCTAATATTTATGATATCAATTGATATGAAATATATTTTTCATATTATTTGATATCATTCTATTGTTTGGTAATAGTCTCGTTATTACATAATATTGCGTGGAACTTATTGTTTCATTAATATTCAGGCAACTAAAGGAACTGTTATACTAATGCTATGCACCACTAGTCAGACAAGCCTATGATTCTCAGAGGTCGGAGGAAGGTTCTTGTCTACTGTTGATTATGTATTATGTATATATTGATCATTTATTTTCAGACAATTCTCCTCGGTTTTAAACCCAAAAAAAGCCATAGAAGAAGTTTCTGAGAGCAAAGACAAAAGGCTCAGTGATATTTTCAAAGTAGATCTTGTAAAAGATAAAGATGCTACAGAAATCCAGATCATTTGGGAGGAGTATCACAAGAGCAAAGAAGTAATTTCTGCTACCATTCCAAAGGATATATACTCTTGCTTGCAAGAGAATGTGCAGCAGAACCCCACTTTCCTATTTCCACTGCCGCGCTCCCAGGGCTATGAGTTCTTCATGTGTCAGAGTTATCGCCACACTGTACACTTCACACCTCTTCTTGCTTACCAGGTTTGTAAAATTGCTAAACTGCACTCTGCAGAACATTGTTGAAAAGTTATCTCCAGATCCAGTACATCATTTTAGATCCCTAATCGTAAATTTGGCTCTTAGCCTTTGCCTAGGCGTGAGACAGAATAGGCTGATAAAAAAAAAAACTTTTTTCAAAAAAATATACTTACCGACTTCACTAAAAATATAAAACTAAGTAACTTTAATTTAATTTAAAAATAACTTTTTAGCTGCGATACTCTTATAACCAGAGTACCTACTTCTCATGACAATTTTAATAAACCCAAACCCTGGTAGGATACATTGTTTTATTATGAAGTTCCTGTGTCTCACTTTCACCTTCCGGCTCCATCATCAGATCAGTTCGATAGTACTTAAGAGCCAAAGTGAATCTCATGACAATTTTAATGAGCCCAAACACCGCTAGGATACATTGATTAAGTACGGAGTTCCGGTGCCTATCTTCCGGCTCCATCATCATCATCATCAGGCAATTTAGATGATACCATTTTCAACCTAACTATTCACAACCATTTATTTATTTGTATTATAATTTTATTGTGATATCTGTGTGACTATGAAGTTCCATTGCCCATTTCTGGTCTTCATCAGTTCCACTTCATCAAATGTTTCTTTTTGACTGTAAATGCTTAAGATCTAGATGAAAATACCAAAAACACCATATGTTTGCCTATGATATTTAAGGAGTTCCCTCGATTCCTTCTGGATCCCATCATCAGATCTTAACTTGGTGACAATGGGACCCCCTCAGAACTATCTACTTTCGAACAAAAATAGAATTTTGAAAACCCGTCGATGATTGACGGAGTAATCGATGAACAAACACACAAAAAAAAAACATACAAACGTCCGAACATAGTACCTCCTCCTTTTTGTGAAGTCGGTAAAAACAAGTCGTAAATTTTTACTAATAAGAATAAAAAATTGAAACTGAATAAAATCGTTTTTCTATTTTAACATTTTTAGTGAAAAATAGTAACTAATCACTACAATCATAAAGTAAATAAGTGTAGTGTAGTAGATCCGATTTGCAATTACTTTTTGTTGAAAGGATATTCTTCCAGATTACAATAAAAATACAACTGGTTTAATGAGTTTATACGTGGTCGCACTAATCTCACCGATGGTGTGCGTGAGGGACGGCCTTCTACGACTGATCATAACATTAGTGTCGTGTGGCGTATGATAAAGACTGACAAAAGAGTGACCTATCAGCAGATCCGGGCAAGCTTAGGGATTGGTTTGAGTCAAGTGCAAAAAATCCTCCATGAACATTTGTCAAGAGGCTTTGTGCCCGATGGATACCTCATAATTTGACCGAGGCTCAAAAACTCCGTCGTGTTGATTGGTACCGTGAAATGCATGAACGATTTAACGGAGGTAACTCAAATTCTGTGTTTAACATGGTTACGGGAGACGAAAGCTGGATGTATTGTTATGATCCCGAAACTAAAAGACAGTCAGCTCAGTGGGTGTTTCCTTTCAAGGAGCTGCCTACTAAAGTGAAGAGAGGTCGCAGCGTAAAAAAAAAGATGGTGGCCTCGTTTGGAAGGACAGGTCATTACGCGACAATTGTTTTACTTTAGAGGATCGAAAAACAGTTACACAGAAGTGCAGAGTGTGAATTGTTTTCCACTTGTTTTGGAAAAAGTGCGTGAGAAACGACCTCGCAGTAGGACCCTCCTACACCACGACAATGCTTCGTCGCACACCGCCAGGCAAACGATCGATTATTTGGGGACCTCAGACGTAGAACTACTGGGTCATCCGCCTTATAGCCCCGACCTCGCACCTTGCGATTTTTATTTATTCCGAAAAATAAAAGAAAAACTTCGTGGAAAACGTTTCAATGACGCCGAGGAAGCTGTGGCTACGTTTCACAAGGCAGTCGAAGTGGTTCTATCGGATGCAGCGATATATTGACGCGAATCGACACTATTTTGAAAAGATAAAATAAAGTTAAAAATTTGCTAATTTAATCAATTCTTGATTTTCTAAGGACTTTCAGTTTGACCCTCGTATAGGTGTATCGCAACAAAAAAGTGTTCCATAAATATTTTTACAATATAAACCGACTTCACTAAAAATATCTTAAACGGAAGTCGGTTAATAAGAAACAAGTCATACCGAGAAACACCGACTTCCGAAATTAAAGGGTTAGGTTTTAATATTTTTTAGTGAAGTCGTTTTTTATCAACTCAAAACATAACGTTTTGCATTAGCTATGCTTTTATTATGTATCTTCGTTTGTTTACGGTTAATTTTTTTGCTATTGATTTTTCGTATTATATTTTATTGTCCTCTAACTTATAACTTAGGTTTCATTTTTCGAAACGTACGTACGGAACTACGACTCGCACTTGTATTTTTACAAAGTAGATAAACTTTTTTGCACGGATTGTTAGGATAGGAAATTTATATCATGTTATTTCATGCTCAGTAAAAACCCCCAGGTACTAGACTAGTGCCACAATCCCACTGCATATCTAATATGATTTTTTGTTGACATTTCAACGTTTTTGAAAAAAAGCGAATGGCTATGTAATAGAATTGTAATGAGATGAATGATACTCGTGGTGTGCTGCTGCAGGTGCACAAGGAGAACGCGCCCGAGTGCCTCACCATGACGCACTACACCGAGCTGGCCGACAAGGGGCTCGTGCTCATGCGCGGCGACTACGACAAGGTAATGTGCTCACGAGCCTCTTTCTATATTTATAATTCTTTTCGAAAGGATGCATCTCCATATGTCATTTTCTTGGCTTAAATGAATGTAATAAAATTAATGGCTTGACATCTAGATTCTAGAGTGACAATAATTGTATAGTTTTAGAAAAATATTGTCACCATAGGAGGCATTGTAAGTAATGTAGCCGCGTCGGGTTGCAGAACACGTCTTGTTGAAATCATACTGTTACAGTTACTTGTTGAGAAAGTATTTTTTCGCCGGTCTCCAATACCTTATCATGTTATGTTGGGTTTGCCAAGTCATCCATGAAAACTATATTGCAAATCGTCTAAATTGAAGGAAACAAATCAAAATAGTGTGCGAGTTGCATAGTAAGATACCTCTAGAATATAATCATCAAAACCGACGAGCCCGGAGAATGACACTCGCACCTACAGGTTGACGTGAATTCAAAATTCCGTCGCGTATTTTACTTGCTCAGTTTTCAGTTGTTGTTGTTGTTTTCGTTTATTATTTTAACCTGTAAACTAGTGTTTAAGATTGCGCCATTTCCCGCAAATAAAAGGTTTTCTTTTTTCTTTCTTTCAAACCACATTTTTGCCAATCGTTGGTTGTCAACTAAGGCTAAGCGCGCACCGCGATAAAAAATAGTTACGATTTTTTTAATGCGAAATAAAATCGCAAACAAACCTTACGACAAGACAAACGATTTATTTTCGAAATGCGCGGATTGTAGTGTATTTCTGTGGTTCACAGATTTGCGATATTTTTTCGCAACGAGTTTTTATCGTAGTGCGCGCTCGCCCTCAAACATTTTCCAGTTAAGCTTCAGTGAAACACTAGTGAAAAGACTACGGTTCCATGTGACAATGTATAAAAAACCGGCCAAGAGCGTGTTTGTCCACGTTAAGACACAACGCCATCTAGTCTCAAGCTAAGCAGAGCTAGTATAATTAGTGCTAAACAACTGATAAACATACTTATATATTTCTAAATACATACATATTATAGAACAATAAAGTATAAATAAATAATAATAATAAGCTTCACGGGCGTTTTTACCGGGCCTTACATGGGCCCGATGTAGACTTTTTAGCGTCCGTATCGTGGCTGCGTTTTGGTGACCTTTTCGGGGAAACCGAAGGTTTTGTCTTTGCGATAATGGACGAAGTTATGATGACGAACAACTACCGGAAATACATTGTGAAGGACGGTACGGTTGACATCTGTCGGGCATGCCACCGGCCCGGGGAATCAATCCGACACATTATTTCTGGGTGTTCTCGTTTGGCTAACAGAGATTATTTGCATAGACACAACCTTGTAGCCAGGATCATCCACCAGCAACTTGCTCTTAAATACAACCTTGTGGAATCAGAAGTACCGTACTATAAGTATGTGCCCGACCCAGTTCTCGACAATGGCCATATCACATTGTACTGGGACCGATCTATCATCACTGACAGGACTATTGTTGCCAATAAGCCTGACATATTGGTGATAGATCGTCTGGAGCGTCGCACAATGATTGTTGATATAGCGGTCCCTCATGACGAGAACCTCGTGAAGGCTGAGAAAGATAAACAAACTAAATATCTTGACTTGGCTCGCGAGGTTGTTGACATGTGGGAAGTGGACACAGCAGTCATTGTGCCGATAGTTGTGACGGCCAATGGCTTAATAGCCAAGAGCCTCGACCAACATCTGAGGAGGCTCTCGTTAGGCAGCTGGATCAAGGGCCTGATTCAAAAGGCAGTACTCCTGGACACGGCGCGTATTGTCCGGAGGTTCCTCTCTCAGGAGCCCTGACCACCGGTAGCTTGGACCCTGTTCCCGATGCCGGTGGGCTACTATTTTTTATATTTTTAAATGTTTGGGTGTGATGTTTTTTTTTATATAAATATTTAAAAATGTAATGAATATGTAAAATGAATAAATAAACGAAATAATAATAAATAAATGCTTATGTTTAACTTACCACCAGATATAGTAACAAATAGCAGACAAAAATAGTAAATGATTACCAAAATGAAACTCGCATTTTAATGTAAAATTGTAACCAAAGTTTTAACATCCTGCTATCCTGTTTAAACAAAATGAGTCCAAATAAATCATTGTTATCCCAAAAGTAGTGAATGATCACCAAAATTATACCAGCGTTTTAATATAAAATTATAATCAAAGTTTTTACATCTTGCTATCCTGTTTAAGTAAACTGACTCCAAAAAAACTTTTTACAAAAATATTTACCGACTTCACTAAAAATGTAAAAATAACTTTAATTTCGGAAGTCGGCGTTTCTCGGTATTATTTGTTTCTTATTTGTTTGTTTTTTATTTCACCTTTTTTAGTTGCGATACACTTGTGTGCATCGCACTTATTACCTTATGCCTATTTTTCATGACAATTTCAATAAACCCAAGCCCTGGTAGGATACATCATTTTATTATGAAGTTCCTGGGTCTCCCTTCCACTTGGTGGGAATCGAACCCACGACCTCCGGCATAACGGCGCGCACCGTTCCCGCGCGCCTCAAGGAGTTGTCAGCAAACTGCAGGGGCCCTTCAGGGTCGAAGCCTCCTGGAGCCTAGAGGGTGGTGAAAACTGTTACCTCGACTCCAGGAATAAGGCAAGGAAGGTACGGGGTAGGTTTTTTAGTCAGTAAGAGTCTGACACTGGTCTCCCGCTCCGCCCAAGAGCGGGTTTCGTCATTGGATGATTTTCACCTACCATAAAAAAAAAAAACAACCTCCGGCATAGCAGTCAGGGTCACTAACTACTAGACTGACAGGCCAGTCAAAGTCAGTATGGTCAGTAGTTTCCCGTGCGTCACAAATTTCTCACAATGTAACAGAACCCTTAAAACTACAAGTTAACAGAGCGAAGTAGTCCAAAGGACAGCGCCATATTCACTTGGGAAATTAGGTTACTAATTTATACAAACGGGTTATGTACATTAGGTTCTCGGTGGTAATTTCGGATTTCGTGAACCGAGCGTTCAGAATGATAAAATATGAAACCATATATGCTTTCATATTTTATCATCCTGAACGCAAGCAATAACTTTGGTTAAAAAAATACCCGGTATGATATTTTAAATCGAATTTATCTTTTAAAGTACTAGTATAGCAGAATCGTTTTTTAATTTATTTGCAACGAATGTACTCCTTGCACATTATTTAGGAAGCCGAATTTTGTAAACAATCACATCTTAATTAAAAAGATATAGCCAACTGTAGGGGGCCGTGCAGAAGGAACTACATTTGGTAATAATTTTAAATATAGCTAGTTATATGTGAAACCAAAGCATAAGATAATTACCTAACACTATGATTTTTGTAGTGTTTGGCTAAGGCCGTTTTGTCTTTTTTAGATATCGTAAAAATGGTTATCCCAGCACGGCCCCCCCATGGACGCATGTATATCTATTTGTTATTACGAATTCATGATATCGGTGTTAATAGAATACGTTTATTGAGTTTAAGACAACTGTTTAATACGCTTTAAAGTTACGCAGGGATACCTACGTGCTGAAAACGTATGATGATGATAATTTTTATTTAAATATATTAGTTTGCTCAATTGAATTTTTATTTTTTTACAGAATGTGCTGAATGGTCAAGAGGCTCGATGTCTAGCTAATCAATTTCAACTGTACTACAGTGGAAAAGATGCTACAAAGCTGCAACTGCTGAAAACATTCACCCTGAACCCTGACACATTCAAACATATGGACTTGATAGCACAGCTAGAAAACATTAGTTTGTAATATAGATAATGATTGATGTTATTCGTGTCTACCTGCGTGTGTATGTATTGTTACCGTTAGAATGCGGAATGCGTTAATGTGCATTAACTAGGCAATCTGCAAATTACCGGGTGTAATGCGTTGAAAATGTGAAAGGATATTGCAAGGGCTTGGCCAGGGGTATCGTAGCATTTATATTTACACTTAAAAAAAGATTGGTCCCACGGGAAAATCGAAAATAATTGTTGTTAATAAATATTTATCATTTAATCGTGTTTTCTCAAAAGTAGAGAGAAAAATTTTGGTTTTCGATTAATAAGTACACTTGTCGTATTTCATATATGGCTGTTAGAATATGGGATTCCTTTAATTTATTTTGCCCTAAAGGCTGTTTGCAATCATTCATTAAAGCGAACACATTCGGTGTTTCAACCGAATCGAACATACAACTAATATTCGGCGCATCTCTAATAAAACAATACTAGGTATAACACTTTTACATAAAACACCAGAATAAAATAACTTCACAAAACCACCAAATACACCATTTGCATTTTTAAAGATTGTAAATAATAATGTAATGAGGAATCCCGTTCGGCAGCGGAGCGAAGAGGGAAACAGTGTCACACTCTTACAGACTAAACGACCCACCCCATTCTTTCCTTGCCTTGAGTTCTGGTGTTACGCTTTCGCGTTAATCCTTGGCCACAGGAGGCTTCGACCCTACTGGGCCCCTTCAGTTTGCTGACGACACCATGAGGCACGCGGAAACATTACGCGCTGTCTACGAATTGGACTCGGTTCGGAATGTTACCAGACGACCGGATGGCGAGCTACCCATTGCTTGCCATCCGCAAGCTCGCGCCTACGGTGACCGGAAATCGGGGTTGGAATCCTAGCGGCGGCGGCTGCAGCGTGAGCGCCGTTGCCTTTGCCTGATGCGGCCGGCCTCCTCTTTTGTTAGCATTACTGCTTCGCAGAAGGAGGCGACCGTCTGCCACTCCTCCTCGCTGCGGATCATGGCCCCGACCCAGAGTGAGAGGTCGCCGCCGCCGATCTCCCCCACGAATACACGGCGATGCTCTTCCCAAGCGGGGCACACCTCTGCCGTGTGCCTCACCGTGTCATTCAGGAGGTCTACACAGTGGCGACACCCGGGCGTCGCTTCCTCACGGATCCGATACAGGTACCTCCCGAAATTACCATGTCCGGTGAAAACCTGCGTCATGCGGAAGGTGAGGAAGCTGTGAAATCTTTCATGGCAAGATTAAGCTCAGCTGCATCATACTGAGTACGAAATAAGGGAATTGACAGATAGGTATACAGCATTATACCTAGTTTGACATAATGGTATAAAAACCTTTTTTATAAAAAGTTATTAACCTTTTTATTCTTGACTCTTGGGACAGATTTTGAAGGACTCCAGTTTACTGATTGGTGTTGGCCTGAGGAACAAAATGCACTATGTGTATATTCTGGGCAGCACTTGGTCCAACTTCCATGCAAAGAATGGCAATGTCCTTTCACTTAAAGAAGCAGATTGTTTCCACTTTACTTTTGGGTGGTTATAAAGATAATAAGCACGAAAATTTAATAACATGGCCCTACCGGGGTACCCATATGTAATTATATCATCAAGACGTAGATTATTATTAGAAATTTTATATTTACAATGAATTAGCATGTTTTAGTCAAACAAAGAACCAATTTTATAACCTAACCGTATGCTTACCTAACTCGATCAGATACTAATAAGCAGATTAACTAGTTACTCTGCACTCTAACAGATTTACGCACATTAGCGGTAACATATAAATTATGATAAGAACAAAAATAAAAGATAAAGTGCAGTATTTGTTTGAATTCATAATATTATAAGACAATAAGAACGAAACTTATTAACATTGAGGAATCCAGGAAATAATTATTTTTCGTACAGAACTGTACATGGTCTAAAAATGACATAGAAAGGTCAGTTCAATCTGTGAGGGTAGTAAGTGTAATCGGGAGTGTCATTTACGATAACACTCAGTGGCGAATCCGGCGACGTGGCTGGTAATGATGGAGCTAGTAGAGGCGAATGAGGAGTCCTACATCCTCCATCAATGGTTGTAAGTATTCTGGAGGGCTGATGAAACAGATTCTGCTGATGTACATGTCCTAGCCTGATGTAGTCCATTGGATCATGGACAATCAACTCCCGAGGTGTATCTTTTTTATTTAAGGTGTTCGCTTTTTTGTTTTTTAATACATTTTCTTCACATTCTTGATAACAGCTTTCGATAAAAAGATTTTGTAAAAATACCTTTGTTTTCTTCATGACGTCTTCCTCTACGAAAGCGGCATTCTGTTTCAAATATGTTGGGATTTCCGACATAAACTCTTCATACAAACGGTAACCGAAATTATCGTGAAGACTAAGGTTCGAAGATGTAAGAGTTGAAACAGATTGCGCTCCTATGCTGTCCGGGGAATTATCAGTGGCTTCAGTCGAACCCATTGAAGTAAACAGATCGAAATTGCTAGACAAGTTCTCTTCTTGGCTACTCATACTTTTTGTAACGTCCAATACTTTGTAATTGATTGATTCTTCAAGAGTGCATTTATCTAACAAACTATCATTTTTAAAATTTTCAATGTCATTTCCAAACGAATCAGTCAATTCAGGCATCTGTTCACTGTTTGATTTCAACGAACTTATAGGTTCAGTACCCTTTACCAGTTCATGTAAATTTAAATTTGGTTTATCTTCCAAAGCAGGTCTGGTTATTGTTTCAGATCGTACAGCTTTTGGAAACATTCTCAATGTTAACCTATTTTTCGTTAAAAGGTAGTTATTTACGGTGACATGATTAGAAAAATGATCAGAAACTTTACTGCAGGTTTTCTCAAGCAAAATTTGTCCTGTACGACGCGATCTTTTTCTGATTTCATCTAGACATTTACGTGTTTTCCTTTTTTTGCGTTTTGCTGTATTTGACAATTCCATCACAAGTAGGTGTAAAATCAATAAAATATTGAAATGCTACCCTGACTTCTGTAAGTCCCTTCTACAGGAGAATGCACATTATTTTCTTTAAATATTTTACCTAGTCCACATTTTTAAGCCCATAAACAGGAAAGAATAGATGTCACGAATAGTACCTAATATTAAATAAAATACAGATTTTTACGTTTTCGACTTCATTCCCAGGAGAAGGAGGAGAAGCTAAGTTGTCAGTTTTATTTATGGTTTCGTCATCAAAAAGATTTAAGAAAGAAGTTCGAAATTCATTGGGTGCAAAGAGATTTAAAGATATAGATGTATTGGGTGCTTTCATTCTCAATTTGGGATGGGATTACTACATTCTTTGGCGATGGATAAATATAAATACCTACCTAATTTGGGTACGGTGTGTTTACCGGCTAAATACCCAAAAGAGGAGGTAAAAACATTAAACACTGGTTGTCTTATGAACTCGATAATGTTTTACTTAATAAGGTTTAATTTTAGATCGTTGAGCAAATTTTTTCCATACCTACCCGTAAGTTAGGCAAGTTCCATACATTTTCATCAGACATAAAAAGGCGGCAGGTTCTCATTGTTTTTATTAGAATAACTCCGTCGTTTATGGACCAATTTGCATTTTTTTTTCCTTAGGTAGGTACATAGAGTGACAGGTAATTAACCTACCTACCTTGTTAGTGATAGTGTTAGTTCCGCAGAATGAAACCCAACATTTACCTATATCCTTTAGTAGCAACCATAACGACGCGAATATTAAACCGAAGCTTATTATCAATATTAAACACTCAGGTCACGAATTACTTCTTGCTCGTAAATTGTATGGTTATTAATTTTGAAATCACAAAAATATGGTCCCTTTTTCTCTAGAATGTAAGTAATTGCATTTGTCAACATTAAAGTCCCATGTTATTGTCCAAACACTACTGGGGGAAAGGATCCAAATCCTGCAGTTTATATGTCGTAAATTACGTAATTCGTGGACAAGCTGCTGATCTTATTTTTTCCTATTTAACTTGTAAGATAAATAGGAAAAAAAACGAGATCAGCAGCTGCCTGTAGGCAGCAAAAAGTAACCATTGATGGGGCGACGTCCTCCGGGTCTTTTGTAAAGATACCTCAGGGTCCAATTTCGGCCCCTTCGTTTTTTTTAGTTTATATCTATTAATGGCTTTCCTTACAAATTTTGCCGATATATTTCTATTTGCTGATGATATTGAAAAGATGCGGAGTCGGCGTCGCAGCTTATCGTGCGCGCGCTTTACTACTTCGCAGAAGAAGGCGACTGCCTGCGGCTGTAAGTGCTTGAATTATCTACCACTGATGAAAATATTCAAAATCATAATGAAAATATTGTTGCTAATACTTGAGGAGTTCCTACAATTCTTCATGGATCTCACCATCTTAACTAGATTTGGAAAAAATGGGACTGATCTGAAAGCTTATAGGTATCCTTTTTACAAGAAAAAACAAATTGCAAATCAGTCTTAAGAGGTGTGCGGAACAGAGAGTAAAGTCTCACATACCTCCGTTGAATAGGGAGGCTACTCCTACTAGACAGTTGTTGTCTGGTGGGCTACTGCCCGGTAGATGATTTCAGGCTGTTCCATATGTTCAAATCGCGCGGAGAACTTTGTGCGATGCAGGATTAATTCTTATGTGACGCCATAGTTGGCGCTAAAAGTCCATAAATGACGAAGTTCCAAAGGTAACAAATATAAAAAATACAACTGATTTAATTCAGTTGTATTTTTTTATTTGTAACCCTTTCGTGCACTTAAGTCGATTAAAAAGTATTAATTATATTTAAGCATCAAGGAAACAACCGCGGTCGCTTACTTCATGTATAAAACTGTTTAATCACTTACTCAACTACAAGCTGGCGCCCAACGTGGGGCGCTTAATACTCGACTACAACTGGCAATTTTTACATATTTGCAAGAAGTTGCAAGAGTAAGGATCACGATTATAGGTAGTTATTATTTTATAACTTATTATCTACATCTACACTATATAATAAAGAGGGAAAGTTTGTTTTTTTGTTTGTAGGAGGTAATCTCTGGAACTACTGGTCCGATTGGAAAAATTTTAGCAACAATAGAAAGCTGATTTACTCCTGAGTGACATAGGCTATATTTTATGTACGCGGGCGAAGCAGCGGGCAAAAGCTAGTTATTGATAATTTGATTGATAAATGATAAATGATATTTTCAATACACTTACACGAAAACTGCCTCTTATCACACTCCTATTAGGTTCGATATAGCATGTATATCACCCAAGTGCTTTTTTGAGTTTATCACAACAAGGACTTTTTTTTTCCTTCCTTATCGTCACGGTAAATCGTGCTAATTTTTTTTTACTAAGTTTATCGAATCAGGCGCGAGGCGTCCCCCACGAAATTAGAACCAAACTGTACCTACAGAGTAGATTTGAAATCTTTTATTATTATATTTCTACTGTATGTTTGAGATACGACAAAACATTTTTTCTTTCTTTCTTTATGTCACAAGTCGTAAGTGTATTGAAAAACGTCGTTTGACACACGTGCAGATTTGTCATTGCAGCCCTCGGCTCCATAACACACTCGCCTACGGCTCGTGCGAATTTCGCCTCGGTCGCAATGACAAACTTCCTGCACTTGTATCAAAATGTACTATTATTTTTGTAAATAGGTTTTTCACAACACTTTTACACGTCATTTTTGTTTTTTTTGTCAGTTTAAACTAGATGAGTCCGGTGTTTCCTAGCTGACTACCCTGAGAAGAAACACCGAAACAAACTCAGGGGTCAAAGTCTCTTTTAAAGTCCATACAGTAATAGTCAAATCTTATGAGAACAATGCAGATTAGCGTCTGAGATGGTCTTTTGAGGAAAGAACCATACAGATTTGAGTGGACCTGTCCAGTCAGTGCAAGCATTTGTCAGTATTCGTATAGCTCAACTTAGGAAAACTAAGGAGCTCAACGATTTGACGATCAATGCCAAAGAAGGGACATTTGGGTAGGCCGCAGAAATACTCAAACTGCCAGACATGCGTCAAAATAATTGAACATACGGAAAAAAAAAAAATATTCCACATAGTCCTCATATTCACAATAAAATACAGAAGTGTAGAAAATTGTAATATTTAACCAAGTAAACATTTTGGTCAAATATAAATTAAAAAAAAATAATTAATAAATACATATTGTAAAATAAAAACAAATGTGAAGGTCAAATTGTAAACAATATAAGTACAAAAGCACAATTGAAATATAAAAAATCAGAAGAGAACAATTGTAGAACATACTGGAGCAGGTCAATCCCAAGCCTTTTTGTCCTCAAGATAGTCTTTTACATTGTAAAAAGCCTTTAGCAAAAGTTTCCGTTTTACAAATGATTTGAATTTATTAAGGCTTAGTTCCTGAATATGATTAGGAAGCTTATTATAGTAATGTATACACTGACATTTGAATGATTCCCCTATTTTTTTGAGCCTGGTAGCAGGCGCCACAAATTTGTTTATTCCTAGTATTAAAATCATGAATATCACTATATTTCTTAAACGTGTTTTTATTTTTATGGGCATACAAGATATTTTCGTAAATATACTGAGAAGGTACAGTCATTATATTAATCTCTTTAAATTTTAAATTTATACATCTAATTTCTGCAGGAGCTGGGTTTTTTTGAGTATTCACTTTTGCTTAAGAGTAATTCTACTGTAGCTGATGTTGTAATGTAGGTACTTCTGAATTAAAAATATAAAAAAGTACTTATATAGAAGCCTAGCGCATTTTAACCACGGAGAGCAGAGTAACCATGGAGTTTCTTGCCGGTCCTTCTCCACAGGAACCGACCAATTTGGAACCCTGCAGTAGCTTCTGACGTTTTACAAGTGCCCATGTATAGGCTTACCAACTTATCTGTGAAATGGAGAAAATGAGTACTACGGCTTCCATATTGAGATATCATTCGATTGTCAGTGTCTACTATATTCGGGTGCTCTGTGTTTTCGTGTTTTCTGTTACGATATTTCTACATTTTTAGCGTTTAATATACCGAAAGCGATTAAAAATGATGCACAAATCAGCATTCTTAAGGTCAAAGCCTTTTTTGAAGAAGAAGCTCGGGCGGAGACTCCGATTATTCCAAAAAAGATCCAAATGAGAATAGGATCGATGGCCATGTTGTGACGTCACGTCGAACTGTCAAATCGAAGCAATTAGGTAGAGTGAACAAAAATAGTACATTTTGATACAAGTGCAGGAAGTTTGCCATTGCGACCGAGGCGAAATTAGCATGAGCCGTAGGCGAGTGTTTTATGGAGCCGAGGGCTGCAATGACAAATCTGCACGTGTGTCAAACGACATTTTTCAATACACTTACGACTTGTGAAATAAAGAAAAAACATTTAATCGTATCTCAAATATACAGTAGAAATATAATAATCATCATCATCAGCCTTTTAATGTTCCCACTGCAGGGACACAGGTCTCCTCTCTCTAGGAGAGGGAATGGGCCATAATCCACCACGCGGGCCCAGTGCGGATTGGTGGATGTCACATGTCTTCGAATTTTTGGTTCTAGGACATGCCGGTTTCCTCACGATGTTTTCCTTCACCGTTTTCAGAGCAGTGGTGATGAAATAAATTACACAAAGTAATGCGCCTGGCTGGGTTTGAACCCGCGACCTACGACTCGTAAGTCGGGGCCGTTACCACTCGGCCACCACTGCTCTTTGTTATATAATAATAATAGCATTAAAATCTGCTCTGGTCAGTTTCTAACTTCGTGGGGTCGCTCAGCGCCTCGTGGGGGACGCCTCGCGCCTGATTCGATTAACTAAGAAAAAAAAAATCAACCGTGACCGGGACGATAAGGAGGGAATAAAAAAGCCCTTGTTGTGATAAACTCACAAAAGCACTTGGGTGATATACATGCTATATTGAATCTCATAGGAGTGCGATAAGAGGCAGTTTTCAAGTAAGTGTATTGAAAAAGATATTAAAAAAAAAATTACGTAAGAATTGTGCGTGAATGAAAAAGTTTAATCAGAATACACTTTTTCAATTTTGTTTATCTCTGTTTCACTGAGTGATGCGTCTGAGTAGTATAGTTTAGGTACAAGAAAATAGTTTTTCTTGTAAACTATTTATGTTTTTACTTCAAGTAGAATTAACTAAAATTTAGTAAAAAAAACCAAAAAAAAATTTATTATTGATACGCAAATAAGACTTTTCACCCAAAATTTGATAGATCGAGGTAATTCGGATCGAGGGATCAAGAACGCCCGGGCGTTCGCTTGGGGCTTAATTAATTAAAATAATAAAATTTTGTTTATATTTTTACTTAGCTTCTTATCTGAGATACCCATAGAGCAACACGGACGGGAGTAGCCATACACAAGCATTCCCCTCTGTCAAAGTACAAGTCCAAATGGTCATATGTAAACAATAAAACTAGTTGCAACCGGACTGTTCACTAGACTCAATCTAGTTACGTGACTGAATCGACGTCGTATAAAAATGCCGAATTGTTCTGTTTTTTGCTGCAAAAAGAGATCTGCTACGTCAAGTTTACAAAAAGATGGCGTTACCTTTCATTTGTAAGTAATTTTTAATCACATTATTGCTATTTACTACTTTTAAACGAAAAAAACTATAATATTATCAATCGTGTTGTTTCGGATTTGTTTACCAACCAAGGCCGTTCAATTCGCGGATTGCGCGATCAGTCGTCCAACAGATCCGAGTTTTTTTCCTAGAAGTCGCTGTCGCCGAGCGATAGTGTTGTTACTGGTTTGTTTTTAGACTTAGTTATCGATGAAAATGAAAAAGGAGTCAGAGAATTTTTTGAGATCGTTTTTCGATTGAAATACTTATCTTATTGTGAGCTTTATTTTTTACAGGTATAGTTGTAAACTTAAATTAGATACTATTATTCACGTATTAGCACATTTTAATAAAATTACTCAGTGTGAATGTATTTTTATTTCTTTATTACAGGTTTCCTAAAGACCCAAATTTAAGGGATACATGGAAGACTTTTTGTAATAATGCACTTACCTGGATTCCAACACGAAATAGTGTCATTTGCTCAAGTCATTTTAAGACCTCTGATTTTCAAGTGTTGGCAAACAATAGAAGGAGATTAGTTGATGGCACCAAACCAACTCTAACCCAGAACTGCAATTGTGCCAAAACTTAAGTGGCAATGGGCAAGGTATATTGCTCGTAGAACGGATGGCCGTTGGGGTAGAAAGGTTCTGGAGTGGTGACCTCGTACCGGAAGACGCAGTGTTGGAAGGCCACCAACAAGGTGGACCGATGATCTGGCAAAGGTTGCGGGTATCCGATGGATGCGAGATGCACAGACCATTCATTATGGCGACAATTGGGGGAGGCCTATGTCCAGCAGTGGACGTCTTTCGGCTGAATTGATGAATGAGGATGATTTATGAAAATATATAAATTTTAATTGTAATTAATATAGTAAATAAGTACCTAAAACTGCCAAAAACTCTATGTGTTATATATAATGATTATTGTGTACATAATAAATAAAGTTCACCTTAATAAATGTCTGACATTTGTATGACGTTTTGAACCTAATTTCCCTAACAAAATTCTTGAATTTATCGATAATGCATATCGACAGTTGGTACAACTACGGCTGCAAGGACTTGTCAGTGTAGTTGCATCATATTATTATACTGTTATGACACGGTTTGTTTAAATGTGTGTGTGTAATTGTTAGTGTATTTTATAATTGTCATGGTGTGAGTTTCGTAGTGACAGACAACTGTTTTTGTGTGAAATTTTGAGAATGTGTGATTTCCCCCCGCAAAAAATGACAGACAGTTTTGTATCGGTAAAAAACGCAATGGCCACTCCCCTCCGGTCTGCCGGTGGCCCGTGTTGCTCTATGGAGATACCCAATCATGGGTAACTTTTATTAATTTGCAACACTAAAGCGACGGTGTCGCTACCACTTAGTTCATAGGTCTACGTAAATTGGTGGGTATGTAGACCTAGATATGTGATATAAAAGATTTTGACTTTGATATAATCGAGACATAAATGATACCATTTTTTTATCCCAGGGTAAAAATATCTTTTTCCTGGAGTAAGTTTTGTGAAAAATTCGAGTAAATCGTAGAATGCTAAAAGAGTTTTCAGGTGTAATCTCTTTTAGCATTGCTTTTGTATCATCACTTTGGATTGCGTTAAATGAAGCAACAAGCTTTTAAACCATGTGCCACGTTGACGATAGTTGAGTGAGGTAGGCCCACCCAAGGATGTATTTTGATTCTTAATATTTAGCTATTGCAACATTAAAAAACATAAACAGTATTTAATCTGTGTGATTCCATTACTGAAACGTCAAAACTCAAATGTCAAAAAGTCAAAACTTCTTGTGAATGGTACTTCGTTGCAGTGAAATTAGGTGAATTTATTATTTGGAGTCCTATAATCGTGCTCTGTTATATCATGTAAATATTTCTATCGGTGTACTGCGAACCGTTGCTCATTATGTTTTATTAGATTAATTTAACTTAAAATGAATTTAAAAGCAAAAGGCCAGCGAGTGGTGACTGAAAACGAATTTGATGAAAATGTTTTTCTGAATAAAATATTTAAAGTATATAAGAAGTGTTAGGAGCTGAATATTAAACTGGATTATTTATGTCAAGGTATGTTCTGTAGTATTTCGATATGTATTTTGTGTGGTTTTAATGCAACTGAGGAATGGGTACCAATACAGCAATTATTAATTGATCAAAAGCTATGTAATAGGATTTGACTGTGGGCTTGTATGATATTTGGTTTTTGATCACTTTTGTTTGGGTGTTATCATGGTCTGAAGTCACTATGAATGGTCTAGTAAAAAAAAAAAACAAACAAATTGCTTGACTGCTTATTGATTTACTATTTTCTATTTACATGGGTATTGATTTGCTAATGTTGGTTTTGACTCCACATTTGTATATTTAAATAAGGATAAATTTACTGACTGATATTATTGATATATTAGTTACATCAACGTGGTGTCACCAAAACCAAAATAAGAAAAAAAAAGAATAAATAATGAAAAACAGAAGAAGAAAAAAAATGAAATAAGAACGTGAAATTGAGTACCTAAGTAAGAATTAAAATGGGGTTTTGGAAAATTCAACCTTAAAGGGTGAAAAGGATGAAATGAGTTGTTATTTAAATAATTATATTGTTAATTGATTTTGCATTAGATACCTGTGTCCCATCAAATTAGTGTCAAAAACTGTCTTAAGTTTTTTGGTGATCTATTTATAGTATAAAATAATGTTGCTTCTGGCTGTCTGTTCATATAAGTAAACTTATATTTTGAATGTATGCAATGGATTTTGATGCATTTTTTTTAAACAGATAGTGATTCAAAAGAAAGGTCATCTTAATATGGAAAATTATATATAAAATTTTCTAGGCATGGCACCGAAAATCTATAATAAATTACCTAAACATATACAAACTACATGAATTATTAGTTGCGAAATGCTACTACCATATCAATGATTATTTAAATGAAAGGTGGTAGGCCTAATACATCCGATTTATTCTAGAAAAATACTAGTTTTGCTTAATAAATTAAATTGTATTTGTATTTTAATTGTTTCAAATTTAATTTAGATATTTTGTAATTTAAATGATGTTTGTACCTATTTCTATTATTTTTATATTCTTACATGATTGACATTACAATATCTTTTTCAGAACTGAGCTTGACATTTTTTTAATTACAATGTAATTTATATTTTTTTGCACATCCATGTGACGGTTAAACATGGAGAACTTGACTATCTGTATATACAATGTGTCCGGGTAAGGACTGTACAAACTTTAGAGGGTGATACTTTGCTCTATTTTATCACTAAAATTATTCTACATGTGAGGTCTATACCCATCCCCCTCTGAATGGCAGTCATTTTTGTATTTTGGTTCAGTTTTGGGGAACGTCCATACTAAAACTTATGTAAAATTGGCATTTAATGCCTGATTATCGTAAAAAAAAAACTGTTCGTAACGGCAAAATATTAGCAATCAGATAAATAACTCAAATTATTTTAATTATTGCTGTATCATACTGAAATAAATGCTGAAACATCAACTTCATGTCAAAATTATCATCGTTTTTTTAGTTTTTCAAGATTATTTCAAAAATACCCCCCAAAAAATAAACATACCCTTTTTTATAAGCGTGACTCACGGATGATAAGTTTACCTAGATAATACAACGCTACGTCTTCCGGTACGCGGTCGCCACTCCAGAACCTTTCGGCCCCAGCGGCCATCCGTTCTGCGTGCAATGGGCCCTATTGTTCTTTAATTGCGTCTGTAATTACCAAAGGCGAAAGATTAGTAACGGTACAGTGCAGAAGTACAATATTATTAGTAACGGTACAGTGCAGAAGTACAATATACTGTAGGTACTTTAAATTTATCAATCATCATAATGTTACAATCATTTTGAGATCAACCTTAACTCAAATTAATATAGCTTCTGACTTTCTAAGTTTTTCATATTAACCAAAAATAATGCAAAACAATAATCAAAACTACGTCGACACCCAAGTGAGCGCCGGCGCTCGCGGCATGATTTCGCGCCACGCGCCGTTGTAAAATATTTGAAATTTTCAAAAATAGAATGTTGCTTTTTTCCTCGGTGCAACTATGATAGTGCCTCGTGTAAAAGGGTAGATAAATGGTCATAATTTATTATATATCAAATGAAAGGTTATTTTATTCCTAATCCAACCGTATTTGGTTGCCTTCGCAAAAATGGTGCGACTCCAGGGTTGCCCTAATTTAAGATGTAATTTTTTTTTGCGTTAATCAGTTATCTATATATATAAAAATCAATTGCTGTTCGTTAGTCTCGCTAAAACTCGAGAACGGCTGAACGGATTTATCTTATCTTGGTCTTGAATTATTCGTGGAGGTCTAGGGAAGGTTTAAAAGGTGAGAAAAATTCGAATAGTAGGGTAGAGTAGGGTAGAGTAGGGTAGAGTAGGGTAGAGTAGGGTAGAGTAGGGTAGAGTAGGGTAGAGTAGGGTAGAGTAGGGTAGAGTAGGGTAGAGTAGGGTAGAGTAGGGTAGAGTAGGGTAGAGTAGGGTAGAGTAGGGTAGAGTAGGGTAGAGTAGGGTAGAGTAGGGTAGAGTAGGGTAGAGTAGGGTAGAGTAGGGTAGAGTAGGGTAGAGTAGGGTAGAGTAGGGTAGAGTAGGGTAGAGTAGGGTAGAGTAGGGTAGAGTAGGGTAGAGTAGGGTAGAGTAGGGTAGAGTAGGGTAGAGTAGGGTAGAGTAGGGTAGAGTAGGGTAGAGTAGGGTAGAGTAGGGTAGAGTAGGGTAGAGTAGGGTAGAGTAGGGTAGAGTAGGGTAGAGTAGGGTAGAGTAGGGTAGAGTAGGGTAGAGTAGGGTAGAGTAGGGTAGAGTAGGGTAGAGTAGGGTAGAGTAGGGTAGAGTAGGGTAGAGTAGGGTAGAGTAGGGTAGAGTAGGGTAGAGTAGGGTAGAGTAGAATAATCTGTTGCCGGGAGCGAAGCCGCGGGCAAAAGCTAGTTTTAAATATATTTTCTCACTGTCGTTAAGTAAAAATAAAGACAATTGTGTTTTTTTTATTAGTTTGAGATACTAGCAACAATAGAATTTGGAAATGTTGAAAAATCAGAAATGTTCGCAATTTACGCTCGCTTACGTAATAAGATTTTGATAATGAGACATTTTATTTGATGACTAATTAGAAAGAACCTAATGTAATTCGCTAGGATGTAAGCAATAGAAGTCCTATTAGATATTGATAGATATACTGACTGACTGACTGACTGGTAGAGAATGCCTTGTAGCATTAAGTCCGCCTATGTACCACTACTGTACATGAAGTTTAAATAAATAAATAATATAAGCCAATGAGGGTAACATCATTGGCACTAAATTTAGCGAGGCAATCGATTCGCAACGTAATAGTAAATGCGTTATCTAGCGTGTAATATTTACCATAATCGAATAACGTATGAGGGAAGGTCCTTGTCACAAATTATATAGGTACAGATGTCAATCTACGTACAAAGCGCGCTCGAGCAACGCGCACAGAGACACCGTTCACCGACGCGAAAACCGGGCTCAACGAGGATCATGACGACCACGAGGGTGTCACGTTTGAGACGCGCGTCTGTGAAATTTTGCAACTACCACGATAATTTGTTGTGCATAATCCAGTTGACAACCCTAGCGCGCGCGACCGCCGTGCGTAGGTATGAAAAGTGAAGTACATACATGAGATTGACTTCTGTACCTTTTTATTTTGTGTCCTTGTTCTACCGTATTTTAGATCATTTATATGTATGTACTTCGATTCTAAGCGATGCGATTTAAGTGTCACAGCGAGCGTAACAATATTAATTTTTTTCGTCTCCTTTCTTAGCTTAATCTAAAAACTTTTAACGTGACCCACATTTTATAAAATGTTGATGGATTTTTGTTATTAGGGAAGCGAGTGTTGATGATGGCGCACATGTTCAAGTCGTGGTCGGGTCGGTGACGGGCGTCGCGCCGGCATGGCGGAGGGCGAGGGCGCGGGGCAGCCCGACGCGGTGCTGCTGGCGCCGCTGTCCGAGGACACGTTCCTGCACAACCTGCACGTGCGCTACAAACGTGACATAATATACGTGAGTGCCGCCTGCGCGACGGAGACGTGTGTGCGCTTCGAGTGTGACGAGCGTGTCCTGTTGCAGACGTACGTGGGCAACGCTCTGGTGTCGGTGAACCCTTGCCGCCCGCTGCCGCTGTACTCGGCCGAGCTCGTGCGCGCGTACCTGGCGCGGCCGCCCTACCAGCTGCCGCCACACCTGTCAGTATCAGTCACATGAGTAGATAACGGTACAGAGGCAAAGCTTTTTACAACCGTGCTAAGCGGTTGCGCACCTTCAGGCATGCGGGGAATGTGTGACCACTTGCCGCTCTTTGCGTACGCGACGTGGCGGCAGTCAGTGGACAATCGCAGAGTGTATACACGTGCGTCGTTTCGTTTTTTTTAGTTACAAGTTTAAATATTTTGCTGTAAAACATGGTATTTCATTATTAATAATGATATTTTATTGTACTGTGTGTATAAACAATACTAATATATACACCGTAAAATTTAAATGTTTGTTTTCCCTCAGCGAAATGGTTGTGTCTTGGTAATACAAACGTTTGATAAAAAAATAAAATATTAAAAACTAAAAATGGACCTGTAGAGTGCAAGCTAATTATGACGTATCACAACGTGCGAGAGCTTATTTTGGTTTAAATATTTAATGAATCGGTTTCCTTTGACGGCGGGCTGCTCATGCGACTGTAGTAGTACCTACAAATTACGTCTAATGTTACTATTGTTTTCGCTTTTTTGAGTTGATAAATATTTTTAATAATTATTTATAAAATGGCCGACAGATAGAGCCAGGATACCAGATTTACTAGATTTCTTTATTACTAAGAATGTCTCTGTCAACAATATGAGTGCCGAACAAAAAATAGATCTGTCTTCTGACCACACCCCCGTCGTATTGAATGTCAACTGCAAAATTCTATTACATGAAGCGCCACCAAAAATACATAGTCGACACACAGACTGGGAAGAGTACCAGCAAATCATTACATCAACATTAGACCTCAAAATATCTCTAAAGACCATCGAAGAAGTGGAGGAAGCAATTGAAAGCTTTAATAGAACTGTACATATGGCTGCACACAAAGCTACACCTAAACGCAAAGTATTTGTCCCAAAAGAACATGTGTACCCATCTTTTGTTAAAGATAAAATAAACTTCTCATCAAAAAAATCGAAACACTTCCGTTTTCATTGTTTCTGTCCGAATTTAACACAAAAAAGAATTCATACGATGAAAAAAAATACATATATTATAGCTGGCAGTTTGGCCATTACAGTAATAAGCGAAAATTCTAAATTCAAAATTAGAATTTCATTTGTTTATCTTATAAACGAAATGAATCACTGTTTTGAGACAAATGTGTGTTTAGGGTTGGAGTACATTTAGCGTTTAAAAACTAAAAATTGGCGCCTATCCTTAAACTTTTTGTTTTTTATTTCAATACTGTGACTTTGGGACGTCTGAAAAAAGGTTTTTTTTCTAAAACGTATGGATACTTCGCCCACAGAAGCCGCCCAAGTTGTGGCATTGCTGGATTCTGGCCTTAGTCAGCGTGTTGTGGCTGCAAGACTGCATCTAAGCCTGTCATCTGTTCATAGAGTCTATAAACGTTATCGGGAGACTGGTTTGTTCACGCGCCGTTCAGGATCTGGCAGGAATCGGGTCACTTCTGAGCGAGATGATCGATTTATTGTAACAACTTCTTTAAGAAATCGACGCCTTAACGCTTTTCAACTGCAGCAGCGGCTTCGTGTTGTACGAAGGGTGGCTGTAAGTGACTCTACAATTAGAAGAAGGTTGAAGGATCGTGGACTGGTACCGCATAAGCCAGCAAATGGGCCGAAATTAACTGCAGACCATCGAAGAGCGCGCCTTAACTTTGCACGTGAGCACCTAAATTGGTCATACCTACAGTGGAGCAAAGTTCTCTTTTCTGATGAGTGTAAAATTATGCTGTATGGTAACGACGGAAGGAACAAGGTCTACAGAAGAGACGGAGAACGCTATGCACAATGCTGCATTGAAGAAAAGGTCAGCTATGGTGGCGGTTCGTGGACGGTTTGGGGAGGAATCAGCGCCGACGGTAAGACAGAGCTTGCTTTCGTGTCTGGGCCACGTCTGCCTGCACTAAACTGTCATCGGTACGTCGAAGAGTGTCTCGAGCCTCATGTGATGCCCTATGCACATTTTATTGGCACCGGCTTCATATTCATGCACGACAATGCTAGGGCTCACACCGCGGGCGTCGTACGAGATTATCTTAACGAAGTCGATATCTCTATTATGGAATGGCCAGCAAGAAGCCCGGACATGAATCCCATTGAACATCTATGGGATGAATTAAAGAGACGAATTCGAGCAAGAGATCCTGCCCCAGAAACACTTAGCCAGCTGCAAGATGCAATCCAAGAGGAATGGGACAATATACCACAGCATGTGATCGTGACTCTCATCCGATCGATGAAGAACCGTATGGAAGCAGTAATTAGAGCTCGGGGAGGGAATACAAGTTATTAAATAAACGTTTTTTAGCTTTTTTTTTCATTTACGTGTGTTGTTTTATCCATTTCCTTTATACTCCATACGGAATAAAAATGACTCATTTAACAAAATACGAAACCTATGAAAAATTCATTTAAATTTAGAACATTAACATTAAGATTTGATAAGCTCATATTACTCACTATTAAACGACATTTAACATTTATTCCTAAATGTACACATTTTTCTGATAATCCTGACAAAACGTAAACTTGCAAGGTGTTTCGATTTTTTTGATGAGAAGTGTATTTGAACGACGCCACTTACGCAAGGTGAGGCATCAAACAGGACACCCAAGAGATAAAGCTGCATTCAACAGATCCACAAAAGAACTGAAATCAGTTATCAATGACCTGAATAATGATAACCTCCAGGAATACCTCTTGAACCTCTCACCAACAAGTGATACAAATTACTCGCTCTGGAAGGCAACATCAAAACTTAGACGTCCGAAGATGCAAATAACGCCTATAAAAACGCAAATGGGGTCTTGGGCTCGATCAGATCAGGACAAAGCGGATGCTTTCGCGTCACACCTGCACAAGGTCTTTGAACCTCTGCCGAGTGCAAACAAAAAACAAGAAGAAGAAATCAAAGACCGACTTACATCACCCTTTCAAATGAGTCTTCCATTGGTTAGTATATCACCAAAAGAACTCGGCAAAGAAATCCGCAATCTTCAAGATTGTAAAGCACCTGGTTATGACCAAATAGACGCAACGCTTTTAAAAAACCTGCCTCAAAAAGGTATCCTATTTCTGGTGTTGATTTTCAACGCTTGTTTGCGACTATTGATGTTCCCTAGTCAATGGAAAATTGCCCAGGTCATCATGATACTGAAACCGGGAAAACCAGCCCAAGAAATGTCTTCATACAGACCTATAAGCCTATTGCCTATTGTTGGAAAAATTCTGGAAAAAGTGATTCTGACAAGAATGAGGAAAGACCTCGAAGATATTTTACCTAACCATCAGTTTGGATTTAGAAAGGGACATGGTACTATCGAACAGGTACATCGGTTAGTCGACACCATACATAGGGCTCTGGAGCACAAACAATACTGTTCTGCTATTTTCTTAGATATTAGCCAGGCTTTTGACAAAGTTTGGCATGAGGGTCTGCTCTCTAAAATAAACCAAAAGCTCGCACACACATACTATCAATTCATCAAATCTTACCTGGAAAAGAGATGTTTTGAGGTTAAACATATCGATAAATTCTCAAAACTACATGAGATTAAAGCTGGAGTGCCACAAGGAAGTATATTGGGGCCGATCCTGTACCTAATATTTACGGCAGATTTACCAACACTCGACGAAATCACTACCACTGCGACTTATGCGGATGATACGTCTATTTTATCAGTACATGGGAACCCCGAAATGGCATCCAGAAACCTCCAAAAGCATCTCAGCCTAATCGAAGCATGGTTTGATAAGTGGCGCATCAAAGCCAACAAAGACAAATCTGTCCACGTTACCTACACTCTCAGACGTGAAACATGTCCACCTGTTCTGTTATATAACGAGCAGGTCCCACAAGCTAACGATGCAAAGTACCTAGGAATGCATCTTGACCGCCGACTGACTTGGCAAAAACATGTATGGACTAAACGTAAACAGCTGGATACCAAAATTCGGAACCTTTACTGGCTGATTGGTCCAAAATCCCAACTTACCCATAACAGCAAAATGCTCATCTACAAGTCCATCATCAAGCCCATTTGGACTTACGGCATCCAGCTTTAGGGCTCTGCAAGCAACAGCAATATCGCAATACTGGAGAGATTTCAAAGCAAGACGATCCGAAAAATGCTTAATATCCCACAGTATATTAGCAATCAGTTCATATACATGGACATCAAACTGAAAACAGTGAAAGAAGAAATAGAGCTATATAGCAAAAGCTACCAGACCAGACTGTGTAAACACAGAAACGAACTAGCCTCAAAACTGCTAGGGCCCGGGAGCTTCACTTTCTCCCGTTTAAAAAGACATGGTGTCCAGGAGCTAGCGAAGAGATTCGCAACATAAAACTGAGAGATACGTCGCTGGACAAATCTACTCACCTCCTCAAAGACAGACTATAGCCAGCAGATTGGATTATTGCTTCTGAAGCAGATTGCTAATTAGCAGATTAGAAAAGGAAAAAAAAAATTATAAAAAAATACTTTTTATTTTTACTGTATGTTTCAAAAGTACTCCTTATGGCAAGCCATTCTGCCGCGGGAAATCAACTTACTTTAATTATTCCAAGGTGGTACAATAGATACGTAACTATTTGATTATTACTTTTTTCAAGGTAAATTTTAACCTTTTTTTTAGAAGAGCGTACAAAACGGTGTATTTTTACCTTTTTATTGTTATTATAAGCTTTTAATGAATATTTGTAGGTATGTGAAAAGGTTAGTATGTATGAAGTAGGTATATGTGTTGAATGTAATATACATATTTGTGTTTTTATACTGAATACTAAAACTAATTTAATAATTTTGTTTTTTCACCTATTGTGACAGCCCTACCAAAATAGGTAACAATATTGCATGTTGTTAGGAAGCTTTGCCTCTGTACGGTTTAACTAGTCATGCGGTATCGTCCCATGGCGAGTTGTGTTAACTTGCGGCGCTCGCTGGCAGGTACGCGATCACGGCGACGGCGTACCAGTGGGTTCGCGACAGGAACGAGAGCCAGTGCATCGTTATAACGGGTGAGTACCATCACTCACGTCACTGAAGTAAGGGCAGGTTTACGATGTGCTACCAAGTACCTAATGATTATAAAATGATAAAGGAAAAATAATAAGAATATTTGAAATTATATCCTTCTATTTTTCAGTAAAGTTAAGTAAAGTATCTGTCTTTTTGATGTGAATATCTCTTTAAAAGAGAATCCATAGTAGAAGGCTATTCGAGAAACGAATGATAACAAAAATCTGGGGATACCGTTTGGTGTTAAAGGCAGCTACATAATCTATAATCTCCATTCAAAATATAATTACACTGCTAGCGCACCAGTAGCGGGCGCTCCGGCTTTGTAACGAGACTTACTCATTGCGAAGCGGGGACTTGCCGTCCGCGTATCGGTCCATGGACTATTGAGACAATGGGCCGCATCTTTCGGACGGCCAATTCGGTTTTCGCAAGATGCGCTTCCTGGTAGACGCCATCATTTATTCGCTGTGCCTGCGAGTCATACTGTTGCGCGAGCACAGTCTCCTGTTCCTCGTACTCTCTTGGCGCTCAACACTCTTTTGGACCCTGAATTTGTTGTGTTCGCGTACGAGTGGAAGGCGATCATGTCAGTATACCTGGAGTTCTGTGAAATGAGTGTGTGAGTCTAATATATCTTTAACTAATGTAATTGGCAGATAGCCCTTTTTGTAAAAGTAAAATAAATAAATGCGTGTACGAGCTCTCACGACGGGGGATGCGGGGTGTCGTGGCGGCGTCATTGGACATTGCCAACGCCTTTAACTGCTTACCCCGGAGTTCCATCAAGCGGACGGACACTCCGGTACCACCGGGTCCCCGACTACCTCTGTCGTGTGATGGAGGCATACCAGTCAGTAAGGTATCTACATAGTCTCATAGTCCCGGGAGAGTAGAGACGGTGAGAGTGTCGTGCGGCATTCCGCAGGGATTGGTACTAGATGTACTAGGACCACCCTTGTGAAACGTCGGACGACTATGTGCTGCGCGTTCACACGCTGGCCCTGGAACTGGAGCTAGTGACACATGAGGTTGCGATAGTCATTGACAGGATCCAGCAGTTGGGACTCAAGATGGCGCTGCACGCGTCCGAAGTCATGCGTTTCCACAGCCTTCGGGACGCGCCACGGTTCTCACTAACGGATGGAGGAGTTTATATCGGTGTCTGGTCGACGAAATATGCGATAATATACCAGCAACAAAAATGTGCGAAAGAGCCATCTGTTAAAAAAATGCCTCTACCGTCGCCAGTCATTATAGAAGGATTCGAGAACGACTATTTCATATGCAAAAACATATCCGCCAATTACGTGGCTTTGGAGGAAGGTTTTCATTAGAACTTTGATCACTTTCCGATAATACTAAGTTCACTACACTACATTCACAATTCTTAGTTTTAACAAAACCTTTATTTTTTTTTTTTCATTAGCCTCGACTTCGAAGTCTTCTTTTCAACAAAACCTCTATGGTATAAAAATATTTTAGGAAGATTACTTATTAGTGTTTTAGGCTAAATTCTAATATTTTTTAAGAAATCTGATCTTAATAATAAGGAAAAAAAATCTGTTTTGTGTTTTAGGATTCCGTTGCCATATGCCAAAAAACGGAACCCGTATAGATTCATCATGTCTGTCTGTTGGTCCGTCCGCATGTCACAGCCTGTTTTTTCCTAAACTGTAAGAACTATACTGTTGAAAGGACATTGCTAGTCGTCCATACATAGCTCGCCTAAGAACCAACAGAGATGTGTATTTACTTTTTGGGTTTTAGATAATGTATATTAGAGGTGGGCGTTGTATGAACGAACCGTTTACCTAAACTGTTTTTTGTACGTGAACGATTCAACTAGTTTATAGTTCACAGATAAACTAGTTTATTCGTCGACTGGTTGACGAGTCCGTTGTCGTGTCGCGAGCGTCTGGCCGATGCCGATACTGATCACTCAGTCGCGGTCGCTACGGAACGGACCGAATGAACAACATCAACAACAACAACAACGCGAGCGAGGAGCGAGGAGTCGCGACACCAACTGAATAGACCGCTTTCTTTACGCTCGCTTGTTTTACTAATTGACTATCTCTTTTTCGGTACGTGCTCAACCTGTGACGTTTTGGTGGGAGCGCTACACGAGAATAGTCTCTATCGTAATAAGAATAAGAAATAAAAGTTGCGAATATTGTTTGTTTTAGTAGTCCATAGTTTAATAAATTAGTTGTTGTTGGAAATTTGAAATGTTGCATCGCGTCGGCGCGCGGTGGACGAAATTTATGCAATAATGCTAGTATGCATAATAAGCTTGCCAGTCCTAAGCCTGGAAAAAGTACGAAGGGAAGTTCGTTTCAACAATATGTCATTTCATTCTCAATAATCTCGTTTACCAAACGACGACGTATGTACATACCTATTCACATCGTCAAATTGGTAAACGAGACTTTCGTTCGTTCACGTTCACTAATCGTTTATGTGATGAAGTAGTTTTTTCGACGACGACGTAAACTAGTCGAAAATTAGACTGTTTTTTAAACTAGTTTATCGTCGACGGTAAACGGTCTCGTTGCCTCGACTGTAAAATCGTCGACGACCCACTACTAATGTATATATTCGATTGAACCTAAATTAAAACAACGGAAACTTTTGAGAATTCAAAAAAAAACTCAAAACACTTTCGGATTTTGAGGTTATAATTACGTCAATAAAAACATTCGTATTCAAGTAGGTAACGTTTTATTGCCACACTATTAGTCATTAGTGCCAGCAAATAAGAGAAACAGCTTTGCTTGATTCATAATAAATAATAGATGGGTATTTCATACATTAAAACAATGTTTTGCTTTAGAAAATATTTAGTTTTATTATAGGTTCCATCAATCATCATCCGCCAAGTGACATTACTACCAAATGTGATCTGTCAATTCATCAACTGTCAGTGTCGATTTTAATGCTCGTTCGAAACAGCGCTTTCAATCGAGTTTTTTGATAGGGTGTACTACGCCAAATCGAATGACAAATAATCGAATATCAATTGATCGACCACTATAAATCGAACGTCTAAATACTCGAACGTTCATAATATTGAATAGTTATTAAATCGAACATTCAATACATCGCACACTCAATACATGGAGTGTTCAAAATATCGAATGTTTCTTTGATCGAGCGAACATCGCATCGCATAATCATTCTATCGAAAGATCAATATATATAAAAGAATACAAGAAAACACAAAATTTACTAATAAATCACATTTTAATCTTTAATTATTATCTTTTATAGGTTTTCAATCGCATTTTCATCCCTTTTGCCTAAAAATATTTAATACTTAATAAAAACAACTCGGGGCCCAAGTCAACCTCCCCTGCAAGTTGGGGCACCTGCCGAACAGCAGACGAGGCTCTGGCGCTGGCTTTCCCTTTTAGGGTTGGGAGGTCAGACGGCAGTCGCTCCCGTAAAGGCCACAAATAGCCAAAATAACAAAGCTTAAGATAGGAAAGAATGTTGCCACGGATAGGGCGCCGCCGCAAAACGGCGCGCAGGAGATTCGCCCGACTCCTGTGGCAAGTGGGCGAGGGCTACCGTGTCTGGGGCGAACACGGCTAAAGACGCGAGCCCCAACCCGTATAATCCGCTTCGCCAGCCTTAACATTGGCACGCTGACCGGACGCGCGAGAGAGTTAGCCGATGTACTTCTTAGGCGAAAGGTGGCCGTGGCATTCCTGCAGGAGACTCGGTGGAAAGGCCGCAGGTCCCGGCTCATCGGGAATGGCTACAAGCTGATCTACACGGGTGCAGCCGGTGGGGAGAACGGGGTGGCCGTTGTACACTCCGAGGAGTTTCAAGACGCAGTCCTGGAGGTGAAACGCTACAGTGATCGGCTTATGGTCGTAGGTGTGCTTATTGATGGGGTTATAACCCACTTGATAAGTGCCTACGCTCCTCAGGTCGGTTGCAGCGACACTGAAAAGGCTGCGTTCTGGGATCAACTCGGTGGGGTGCTTCGTGGCATCCCGTTGTCACAGGGAATCGTCTTGGGTGGTGATCTGAACGGTCATGTGGGTGTCAGGTGCAAGGAGTTTGAGCATGTTCACGGTGGCTTTGGATACGGTAGCCGTAACACTGAAGGGGAGACTATCCTCCAAACGTGTGCGGCTGCCGGCCTTGCCATCGTGAACACGTACTTCAAAAAGAAGCCCGAACACCTGATTACCTACAAGAGCGGGAGGTACGCTACCCAAATCGATTTCTTACTCACACGGAGGCACCATATCAGTAAGGTAGCCAACTGCAAGGTCATACCCGGCGAGAGTCTCACTGCACAACACCGTCTCCTTGTCATGGACTTGCGCGTCAAGCCTAAGGTCAAGTTTGTTGAGCGCCAACAACGCCGAATACGGTGGTGGCGACTGGATGAAGCCACGTCCCAGTCGTTCGCGTCGGCCATCGGCGATAAGTGCGATGGTACCGATGGCGAACCGTTGCAAAGCCACTGGGACAGGATTCAGGTTGCCATCACCGGAGCGGCAAAGTCGGTACTCGGCTTGTCCAGGGGCGGCTGCAAGTGTGACAAGGAAACTTGGTGGTGGGATGACACAGTCCAGAGGGAGATCAGAGAGAAGAAAGCTCTCTTCAAAACGTGGCAAGCTTCCAAATCTCCCGAAGACCGCGACGCATACAGAGCTGCAAAACGTGCCGCCAAGAGGGCCGTAGCCAGAGCCAGACGAGACCACTTATAGCCACTGTATGATAAGTTGGAATCGTCTGAGGGGCAGAAGCTCATTTATAAGTTGGCACGTTCCAGGGTCAAAGCGGCACTGGATATCATTAAGTGCCGCTGTGTAAGAGACCCTGACGGCAACCTGTTATGCGAGGACCTCGCGGTGAAGGAGAGATGGCGCTCGTACTTCCACGAGCTGCTGAACAAGCAGCACAAAGAGGTGCTGTCTCCGGTTCTCCCTCCAAATCAGGGACTTGTGCCCCCGGTTACGCCTGAAGAAGTGCATGTGGCTCTTCGCCGCATGAAGAACCGGAAAGCTGTCGGTGCCGATGGAGTCCCTATTGAAGCCTGGAAGGCGATGGGTCCGCGTGGTGTGGGCATCTTAACCCACCTATTTAACCGCATGCTCCTCACCGGAAAGGTCCCGAGTCAAATGATAAATGATATTTATTTTGTAAATAGGTTTTAAAATAACACATTTACACGTCAATATTTTTTTCTTTTCGTCAGTTTAAGCTAGATGAGTCCGGTGTTTCCTGGCTGACTACCCTGAGAAGAAACACCGAAACAAACTCAGGGGTCAAAGTCTCTTTTAAAGTCCATATAGTAACCATGTATTTTTTTTTTTTACATGCAATAAACTAGTGCTTGACTGCGATCCCACCTGAGGGTAAGCAGTGATGCAACCGTTGATGGTAAGGCGCACTAGTTTATTAAGAGCCTATTCACTCTAGCCTTGAAGACACCCAAATTATATTCGGACGGAAAGACTGCAGCCGGCAAACTGTTCCAATCCCTCGATGTACGCGGTATAAATGACGAGGCAAAACGTATTGGTATGGTCAAATCATATGAGAACCATGCAGATTAGTGTCTCAGGTGGTCTTTTGAAGAAAGAACCACCAGATTTGAGTAGACCTGTCCAGTCAGTGCAAGCATTTGTCAGTATTCGTGTAGCTCAAACTTAGGACTACTAAGGAGCTCAACGACTTGACGATCAATACCAAAGAAAGGACATTTGTGTAGGCCGCATCAAATCAAAGTCAATGGAGACTGAGTATTATCACTCCAGTCTTCAAAGGCAAGGGGTCGGTGCAGGAGTGTGGGGACTACCGAGGGATTAAGGTTATGTCCCACACCATGAAGCTCTTCGAGCGGGTGATTGACGCTCGGATCCGACAGGAGTGCACCGTCTCGGGATGTCAATATGGGTTTCGACCAGGCCATGGCGCCATGGATCCCATCTTTGCCCTAAGGGTTACCATGGAGGGATACAGATCGAAGAATACGCCTCTGCACCTCTTGTTCCTAGACATGCAGAAGGCCTTCGACTGTGTCCCGCGTGATGTTATCTGGTGAGCGCTGAGATCCAAAGGAGTGCCCGAGATCTATGTTGACATCATCCGAGACATGTACCGAGACTCCGGTTCTGTGGTTCGGACCGCTGTTGGCGATACGAATCCCTTCCCCATCACCGTTGGAGTTCATCAGGGCTCTGTCCTTAGTCCGTTTCTGTTCAGCGTGGTGCTGGACGTGCTGTTCTCTAACATCAGGGACTTACATGAGCAGCCGTCATGGCTGCTCATGTATGCAGACGACATCGCGCTGGCGGACTCGGACAGTGGGCGCCTGGTTCGACGTGTGACAGCGTGGAAGGAATCGCTGGAAAACGGCGGTCTGAAGATTAATGCGGCGAAGACCGAGTACTTGGCCTGTAACACAACAAACGCTGCTCCTGTTCGCATTGGCGAAGACACAGTCGAGCGCACGGAACAGGTCAGGTACTTGGGATCGGTGCTCCACACGAGTCCGGGGACGTCGATTGCGGCGTCGAGTCTCGTATTTCGGCGGCCTGGGCGAAATGGCGTGAGGTGGCGGGGGTTATCTGTGACCCCAAAATGCCGGTTAGGCTCAAAGGGCAGGTCTATAAGACCATCATTAGGCCTGTCCTTTTGTATGGCAGTGAAGCGTGGCCTGTACTTGAGCGGCACAAGCAAAGCCTGCGTGTCACGGAAATGAATATGCTACGCTGGATGTCTGGAGTCTCGCGGAAAGACCGTATTAAAAACTCCCGCATCCGGGGCAGCCTTCAGGTCCGTGACATAGCGGATAAACTGCAGGAGGGTCGCTTACGTTGGTATGGCCACGTTTTACGAAAACCGGCAGACTACTTGGGTAACGGATGCCTCGCCATGCCGCCTCCGCCGGGACCCGGAAAACGAGGAAGGCCTAAGAGGCGTTGGATCGACGTCGTAAGGGACGATATCTGTGCCAATGGGCTTACGGCAAAGGACGCGAAAGACCGAGCGAAGTGGAGGCGTCTTAGTAGGAAAGCGGACCCCGGGTACCGAGGTGAATGCCAAGGTTGGCAACCGGGACTACCGCTAGGATGATGATGAAAAACAACATGGATTTATTAGAGTTTCTCCTTTAAATTTTCACAAAATATTAAAATGGACCTATAAAACTCATCAAACTCTTAATAAGAGTGCTTTTACAAAGACTTGGCTGATTTATAATACCTTTGCATATTAAAAACCTCAAATTGAACCAAAAAATAGTAGAACTGTCACCGAAGATTATGACGGAAGCTGAGGACGGAAGTGAATACTTTTTAAAATGTTTTCGAAATTAAAAAGTGTCCGTTCTATTAAAATATTTGTAACTAGCTTTTGTCAGCGGCTTCCCGCGTACATAAAATATATATGTCCTCCATAAAATATATATAGCCTATGTCACTCAGGAGTAAAGCAGCTTTCTATTATTGCTAAAATTTCTCCAATCGGACCAGTAGTTCCAAAGATTACCTCCTACAAACAAAAAATAAAAAAAACAAAAAAACAAACTTTACCTCTTTATTATATTAGTGTAGAAGATGTATATTATTAAAATAACTAAGAATTATAGTAAATGTTTCATGTGTGTAAATGTTTCATGTGTGTTGATTCATAGGCCATCTTTTACCATGTCCTTTGGTAAGTAGACGTACTTATTTTGTGAACCGTATTAAGATTTGCACACAAAAACAGAAAAAAACAATATATTTTTGGGGTCCCCCGTACATATACTGAAAGTAATATTTTTTTTTCACCTTCCTTACGTGTTATCTTTAGATGGGGTCTTCAAAAATGATATTGAGGTTTCTAATATAACTTTTTTCTAACCTGAACAGTTTGCGCGAGAGACACTACCGAAGTGATAAAATGCGTCCTCTGTTAACTTCTAACTAAAAAAAAATATGTACTTAGTATGTACCTATTGTGTTTCATTGCAAGGCAAGTATTTTTTTTGTTTCTTTCTTTTTTTAAGTGATCAATTCTATGAACCGGCCACGACACATAATATAAGACTAGCTTCTGCCGGCGGCTATACTTCCGTCGAAGTCGATTGACCCCGTTCAAAAGAAGCAACAAGTTATTTTGTAAATCGAAAAAATATATATCGGTAAAATAACTCCTATGACACCCTCGATACTAAGATAAAAAATTGTAAAAGCATTTTTTTTTTCCTGTTTTGTTTACATTTTGGGGATGATGACGCACCCTCCGGATGCCTGGCAGACCGTTAATTTCGTGTTAATCACCAATCATCATCATCAGCCTTTTTAATGTTCCCACTGCTAGGACACAGGCCTTCTCTCTAAGAGAGGAAATGGGTCATAATCCACCAAGCGGGCCTGGGCACGCCATAATCTCGGCGGTAAGTCCCCTCTTTGAGGCGTAGCTGGATACACCTCACGGCGTCCTCAACTTCCGCATGACGCAGGTTCTCACCGGTCATGGCAAGTTCGGGAGGTTCCTGCACCGGATTCGTGCGGAAGAGACGCCCGGTTGTCGCCACTGTGTGGCCAGCCCGGAGGACACAGTGGAGCATACGGTAGAAGCGTGCCCCGCTTGGGAAGAGCAACGCCGTGCCCTCGTGTGGGTGATCGGCGGCGGCGACTTCTCGCGCCTTTGCCTGATGCGGTCGGCATTAGGCAAAGACAAAGACGCACGCGCCGTAGCCGTTGCCGCCGCGATCCCGCCGATATCCGGCCACCGTAGACACTGGCTCGCGGACAGTCGTCTGGTAACAGTCCAGACCGAGCCCAAGTCATCGACGGCGCGCACTGTTCCCGCGCGCCTCAAGGAGTTGTCAGCAAACTGTACGGGCCCTTCAGGGTCGAAGCCTCCTGAAGCCGAGGGTTGGTGCGAAAGCTTTATATCGGGGCTCTGGGAATAAGGCAAGGGAGGAACGGGGTAGGTACATTAGTCAGTAAGAGTCTGACACTGTTTCCCGCTCCGCCCACGAGCGGGATTCGTCATCGGGTGACTTTTTCCTACCATACAGAAAAAGGCGCGGGCCCAGTGTGCATTGGTGGATGTTACAAGTCTTCGAATTTTTTATTCTAGGACATGCCGGTTTCCTCACGATGTTTTCCTTCATCGTTTTGAGAGCAGTGGTGATGAAATAAATTTTACAAAGCGCCTGGCTGGGTTTGGGCCTTTACCACGCGGCCACCACAGCTCTACCTACCAATACTAAAACATTAATTTACAAAGTTCTAGCCTTTTGTCTAACAGGTTCCTCGGTTTGACCACTAGCTAGCTCTTCCACTAAATAGTTTTTGATAAAATTAAATTCGTCAAAGTAAAATAAACTTAGTAAAAGTGATCGGTTCCCAAAATAATCATCTCTCCACATAAACATTATACTAAACGAAATTAATCGTAAAATTATGGCAAAAGTAATTATCTATTAAAAGGGTTTTCCAATAATAGGTGTTATTTTGATATTCAAAGAAAAATGCCATTTCTTTATATAAATGGTCGGATGTTAATCTCATCATAAAGAGAAAGGTATGCCGTTAATAGTGAAAAATAACATCAGGCAAATAACCACCACGACCAAGCTTACAGGACCATATGCTTTTCATGAAATTTTTCATAACCAAATCGCAAAGTGGTTGCCGCAATAGAAGGATCCATTGGAGGTGGTATGTGGTGATGTGGCGACGTGGTTGTGTTGCAGGCGAGAGCGGCGCGGGCAAGACGGAGGCGGCGCGCGTGTGCCTGCAGTGCGCCGTGGTGGCGGGCGCGCGCGACGCGGGCGCCGCCGACGCGGCCGCCGCGGGCGCGCTCACGGCCGCCGGCACGCTGCTCGAGGCCTTCGGCAATGCCGCCACGGCGCGCAACCACAACGCCAGCCGATTCGTAACTATCTCACGACCACACACGCCGTCCCTGTACAACAGCATGCTACCGGCTCCAATACGTCACGCTCGTGCACTGTGCGGTTAGAGCGCGCTCGCGTCACTTCTGTTCCTGATCGGTAGCAGTGCGCTCACTGTTGGAGTATCACGCGTGTGTGGATGCATGCAAGTTGCTTAATGAGACGACTGAGTCTGTAGGCTGTGGTAGTGTGTAGGCGCCAGCCACTCTGCGCGCACTAACGTGCTCGTGTTTCGTTTCCAGGGCAAGTTGCTGGAGATCGAGTTTGATTTCAAAGGCGAGCCAGTGGGAGGACACATCACTCACTGTGAGTATATTTATTATTATTTTCAGCGCCAGTTTATCGTACATTATCACATTTCGCAAAGATTTCTTGACATCACATATTATAATATTTCGCCAGTTATAAGGTTCCATTAAAATAGATGGACAAATTTTGACACAGCGTTCAGTACGTCTAACCAACGGTATCCAAGCAAAAAAAAAACTGATTAGAGTGTTTTTAATTTGACCAAAAATAATAAATCAATTGATGGGAATGAGGCACTCAAGAATGAACTCCTTCATTATGGGTTAGTTGTATGTAGGTTTTTTATAGTGGGAAAAGTCATCTAATCATGAATACCGCCCTTGGTATTGTATAAATTTTTACGAACATACAGGATACTTTCTAAGATATAAAGAGAAGGCAGAGTCAGTATATCGATTTCTTTAAATTTATCTCTAAGGGATTGCTCTTTTTTGTAATATAAAAATTGAGTTTACATCGGCTGCAGATCCCCACAATAAAATGCCATAAGACATAATACTGTGGAAATAAGCATAGTAGACTAATCTAGCTGTGGCTACATCTGTCTATTGACTTATGTTTCTTACTGCATATGCAGCTGAGCTTAGTCTACCAGAGAGAGTTCTAATATGAGGGCCCCATTGCAATTTAGAATCGATACTTATACCTAAGAAAACAGTTTTCATAATAACGTCAAGCTTTTTGCCGTCAAGAATTAAACTGATGCCAACTTGAGGGACATTTGGCAGTGAAAATTTTATACATTTCGTTTTATTCGCATTTAACAGGAGTTTGTTAGCTACAAACCATTTAGAGAGAACAGCTAGACTTTCGTTGCCATGTAAAACATCCACATCCTTCCTATCTACTTTAAAAATAAGGGAAGTGTCATCTGCAAAAAGGATTATGTTGGATAAATTAGCCATCATGTAAGGGAGGTGTAAGGGAGGGAGGTAATATAAACTAGAAAAAGGAAAGGGCCAAGAATTGAACCCTGAGGCACACCCATCTTACTAAGGACCCCGAGGACGTCGCCCCATCAGCAGCTCGTCCACGAATTCCGTAATGATGAAATTTACAGTTTAGAGTACTATGGTCAACGCAGTCAAATGCTTTTGAGAGGTCACAAAATATGCCAATAGCATTCTGGGACCTCTCCCAAGATTCCAAAATGTGACTGATGAGTTTCACTCCCGCATCCGTCGTTGACCTTCCTTTCGTGAAGCCAAACTGATGACCATGCAAAATCCCATTTGAATTGTAATGAGCTAACATCTGGTCGAGCATGATTTTTTCATAGATTTTACTCAATGCTGGAAGCACAGATATAGGTCTATAGTTAGAGGGGTCACTCTTACTACCTGATTTGAAAATTGATACTACTTTACTATGTTTTATTAAATCAGGGAATGTACCGCTGTCAAAACATTGATTAAATATGCCTGTTAGAATAGGAGCAAGTGTATCAATAATATCTCCCAAAACCCTAACATATATACCCCATAAGTCCTCAGTGTTTTTCATGTTAAGACTTTTGAAGGTTTTTATAATTGTATCAACAGAGATACGCTTAAATTCAAAGGTTGGTATATCCTTAGTAAAATGTTCCTTTAACAAAGATTCGGCTAACAAAGAAGAAGAAGGGAGAGATTTGATAACCTCTATTGGGGTGTTGGTGAAAAAGTTTTCTAATGTTTCAGTCACCTTTGACCTATCTGAGATGATTTTATTATTAATGTTTAGTAACAATTCATTCTGGTCTCTTTTCGTTTATCTTTCCAGTTTCTTTGTTTATCACCTTAAAACTGCTTTTATATAATTACTAGCTTTTGCCCGCGGCTTCGCTCCCGGCAACAGATTATTCTACTCTACCCTACTCTACCCTACTCTACCCTACTCTACCCTACTCTACCCTACTCTACCCTACTCTACCCTACTCTACCCTACTCTACCCTACTCTAAAAAAAAAAAAAAAAATGTATCCTATGTCATTCTCCTGGCTCTAAACTACCTCCCTGCCAATTTTCAGCTAAATCGGTTCTAGCTGTCCCGGCAAACTTCGTTTCGCCTATTTTTTTTTTTTTCGTTCTCACCGTTTAAACCTTCCCTGAACTATCACGAATATTTCAAGACCAAAATCAGCCAAATCGGTCCAGCCGATCCCGAGTTTTAGCGAGACTAACGAACAGCTAATTATTTTTATATATATAGACTAGCTTTTGCCCGCGGCTTCGCTCCCGGCAACAGACCTACTCTACCCTTCTCTACCCTACTCTACCCTACTCTACCCTACTCTACCCTACTCTACCCTACTCTACCCTACTCTACCCTACTCTACCCTACTCTACCCTACTCTACCCTACTCTACCCTACTCTACCCTACTCTACCCTACTCTACCCTACTCTACCCTACTCTACCCTACTCTACCCTACTCTACCCTACTCTACCCTACTCTACCCTACTCTACCCTACTCTACCCTACTCTACCCTACTCTACCCTACTCTACCCTACTCTACCCTACTCTACCCTACTCTACCCTACTCTACCCTACTCTACCCTACTCTACCCTACTCTACCCTACTCTACCCTACTCTACCCTACTCTACCCTACTCTACCCTACTCTACCCTACTCTACCCTACTCTACCCTACTCTACCCTACTCTACCCTACTCTACCCTACTCTACCCTACTCTACCCTACTCTACCCTACTCTACCCTACTCTACCCTACTCTACCCTACTCTACCCTACTCTACCCTACTCTACCCTACTCTACCCTACTCTACCCTACTCTACCCTACTCTACCCTACTCTACCCTACTCTACCCTACTCTACCCTACTCTACCCTACTCTACCCTACTCTACCCTACTCTACCCTACTCTACCCTACTCTACCCTACTCTACCCTACTCTACCCTACTCTACCCTACTCTACCCTACTCTACCCTACTCTACCCTACTCTACCCTACTCTACCCTACTCTACCCTACTCTACCCTACTCTACCCTACTCTACCCTACTCTACCCTACTCTACCCTACTCGATATTAGGTCCTCCAACGCGCACGCGAATTTGAACTTTATGCAGCGGTAATAAATTACAAATTGACTCTCCATTTTATTTAGAAAACGTTTGTATGGGAAATAGAAAAATGCTGTTTTGAGGATTTTCCCGGCAATTATTCGAATTTTTCTCACCTTTTAAACCTTCCCTAGACCTCCACGAATAATTCAAGACCAAGATAAGATAAATCCGTTCAGCCGTTCTCGAGTTTTAGCGAGACTAACGAACAGCAATTGATTTTTATATATATAGATTAGAGTTTTCAATTGTTTTGATTATTAACTTAGATTTAGCTTGGTTGCAGACTCTTTTAAATATTTTCGAATACAATCTAACATGGTTATGGAGGTTACAATCAGACGACAAGGACTTTTTAGGGCAGAGCTGATATAAAGTATCTCTGCTTTTTCTTATTCCAGCAGTAGCCTATTCATTAAATTTTGATTTATTACTGATTTGAACTTTTTAAACTGGACACGCCTTGTTGAAGTCTTGGCATACTGTAGAAAATAATGTATTATAGTTAACATTGGGGTCACGTCAGTTTTCGTATTGACGAGTCACATATGGGTTGCACAAAAGACCCCTAGCAGCTTTGGACTCGGTGGAAAGGCATGCGTAGAGCCCACATACTAATCCAGGTTCGGTTAATTCCGATCTACGCCTTGTGCAAAGGCGTTGGGTAGCCGGGCTTTCGGTATTTTACAGGATGCTTTGAGAGATCGCGGGAATTGGGACATGACTTGATTCTGTTATCTCATTTCTGCTGGTGGCTCATCATTAGTGCCGAGAATCCACGCGCGAATAAAGGCCATGAATTGCGGCACGATAGGGGAATCGGGGGGCGCTTCAATCTCGCGAAAACCGAAAAGCGCGCAATTACGTAATCACTAACCCCCGTGTGCGAGGGGGTGCTTACACCATCTTAGTACTGCGGCGGGCGCTTACTATATGTACAACCGGAGGGTCGTCTTGTAGGGAGTTTAATTAAAACACTATCGGATTACGTCACTTTCACTTCCCGTTTATATTTGATTTATGTGAGTACAATATTTACCGATAGGTTCGCTGCTCGTTTAAACAATAAAATTCATCTGACCTAGGTAAACAGCGGTAACGAAACCATACCGCGATCTATTTCGATCCCAACGCCATCTAGGGAGATTCAGCGCCCAGCTCAGACACTATAATAAAATGCTTCTTTGATTTTATGTGTCATCATTGTTATTCGAAGCAGTTATTTTATAAAATACTAGCGACCCGCCCCAGCTTCGCGCGGGAGCATGTATTATACACATAAAACTTCTTGAAACACTCTATCTATTAAAAAAAACCGCATCGAAATCCGTTGCTCATTTTTAAAGATCTAAGCACACATAGGGAAAAAGCGACTTTGTTTTATACTATGTAATGATTTCAGTTTTATTTTTCTGACATTGCTAAAACAATCCATCTATCTATCCAATCTTACTCTTCTTAAACATATCGCGCCAGTTTGAGAGTGAGCGCCCGTGGCCGCCAGTCTTTCGTCCTTTATAGGGTTCCGTAGTCTTATAGTTTCGCCATGTCTGTCTGTCCGTCTGCGGATAATCTCAACGACCGTTAGCACTAGAAAGTTGAAATTTGGTATCAACCATGCCGACAAAGTGCACAAACAAAAAGTGGTAAAAAATGTTTTAATTAGGTTTTTTTTTTGGAGGGTGCCTCCCCTACACGTAAAGTGGGAAGTGATTTTTTTTGGGTGCTAATTAAACAGGCTTCTTTTTAATATCATAATTCGCCCCCAAAAATGTATGTTGCCTTCTAAATTACTAAGTCAGCCACAATTAACGATCATCTAAAAAATACTATCATGAGCATGACCACTAGTTATCTTCTATGTGAACCACTCTAAATACAACTCAGCACGATAGTTATTTTTTAGCATCTAAATTTGTAACATGCATTGTAACAGTAAACTTCTAAAATACTGTTAAATGACATCAAAAAATATTTGTTTAGCTTCTAATTTTTTAACTCAGTACGTTTAAAATGTACCTCATCCCATATTAATTGATCGTCAAAAGTTTGCTAAAAATGTCATCAAATATATACTATTGGCCACTAATATTACCAGAAGGTATTAAGGAGAGACAAAATAATGAACTTTATTTTTGAAAAATCAATTTTTTTTATTGAATTATCGTCATTTTACGTATAGTAAATAATAGAAACGTAAAAAGAATGTAGGCACCTTCCTGGACAAAAAAGAAAATAAAACCATTATTGGTTAATTAATGCAGCTCGCGCTTTAGTTGGCTATCCACGCTTTCTTTTACAGTGGTTGTGACTTTGCCTCTAATGGTTTTTTTTTATGGTAGGTAAAAATCATCCAATGGCGAATCCCGCTCTTGGGCGGAGCGGAAAACAGTGTCAGACTCTTACTGACTAAACAACCTACCCCGTTCCTCCCTTGCCTTATTCCCAGAGCCCCGGTAACACTTTCGCACCAACCCTCGGCTCCAGGAGGCTTCGACCCTGAAGGGCCACTACAGTTTGCTGACAACTCCTTGAAGCACGCGGGAACAGTGCGCGCCGTTGACGACTTGGACTAGGCCTGGACAGTTACCAGATGACCGGACGGCGAGCTACCCATTGCTCATTGTCCGCGAGCCAGTATCTACGGTGGCCGGATATCGGCGGGATCGCGGCGGCGGCGGCGTCGGCTGCGGCGAGGGCGCTGTTGCCTTTGCCTTATGCGTTCGGCTTCCTCCTTTACGAGCATTACTGCTTCGCAGAAGGAGGCGTCCGCCTGCCATTCCTCTTCGCTGCGGACCATGGTCTGAACGGCTCCTTCGCAGAATGTCCACTTCTCAAAATGTCCACTGGTCGCAAAATGTCCTTTTCTCAGAATGTCTCTTTCGCAAAATGTCTCTTTCGCAGAATGTCCACTTCGCAAAATGTCTCTTTCGCAGAATGTCCACTTCGCAAAATGTCCCTTTCGCATATTGTCCCCTTTTTAGGGTTCCGTAGTCAAAAAGGAACCCGTATAGTTTCGCCATGTCTGTCTGTTTGTCTGTCTGTCTGTCTGTCTGTCCATCCGCGGATAATCTCAGCGACCGCTAGCACTAGCAGGCTGAAATTTGATACGAATATGTATATCAACCACGCCGACAAAGTGCACAAACAAAAAGTGGTATTAATGTTTTATTTGGGTACCTCCCCTACACGTAAAGTGGGAAGTGATTTTTTTTTTCATTCCTACTATAACGTGTTATATATTGTTGGATGGGTATTTAAAAATGATTAGGGGTCTCGTAAAATATTTTTTTGAAAATGTAAATATTTTCGGAAATAATCGCTCCAAAAGTAAAAAATGAGGCGTCCCCCCCCCTCTAACTTTTGAACCATAACTTTAAAAAATATAAAAGAGTAAACTTTCTAGGAAATTTATTTTGAACTTGATAGGATGAACACTTTTTAAAAATTAAAAAAAAAACGTTCTGAACTAATTTTGTAATTTAACCGTACATGCAAGCTTTTTTTTTAATTTTCGGTTCGTAGATAATTAAAGAGAGCTCAAATTTCGTTTATTGCGAGTCAATAACAATTAAGTTGGTAAAATAATTACTTTAAATCAAGCGATTATGCATAAAAATATATATATATTTTTATGCTTACCCATATCAATACAAATAAATACACGTCATACAAGATGTGTGAAAGCTAATTGCTAAAATGAATTATGATTAAAGTAAGTCAGAAATAAAAAGGGGACAATATGCGAAAGGGAAAATTTGCGAAGTGGACATTCTGCGAAAGAGACATTTTGCGAAGTGGACATTCTGCGAAAGAGACATTCTGAGAAAAGAACATTTTGCGACCAGTGGACATTTTGAGAAGTGGACATTCTGCGAAGGAGCCGTCTGAACCAAGGCCCGGCGCGAGAGGTCGTCGCCGCCGATTACCTCTGTAGCTGTACTTGCGATAAAAGTCTGGACAATCACAGCAACCAGTAAACCACTCGGTCTAATTGTTCGGTAGTATTACGCTCCAAGCTGAAAAAAACACTTTTTTGTATTCTTCAAAACTCCTGAATTTCTTGTCAGCTTGATTAAAATTGAATGAGTTGTTGCCTGGAATTAGGTGCTGGCTGATGTTGAATGTACGACTCTAATTTTGATATCAGTTTCAGCGATAAAAGAATATAATGTATTATAAATACATGCTAAGTTATAATAAGTGATGCTTTCTGTCGAAGCTTGAATTATATTTTTTCGAGGACAGTGTTTTGAAGCTATAAAACGTAAAATAGTGACGAGATGTAAAATCCGTGGCCGAGTTAGTAAATTAGGTGGCAATGTATAAATGAGAATGACAAGTCATAATAATTGATGATCTTTACTTGACGCTTTCTATAGCATATTTAGTTGGCGGTGTAAAAAAGTCGAATTAGTTTATTAGAGGCTATGTTATTTTCCCGTTGCTTAGTTATAAAATTAGAAGTTTAATCCAGTGTCCAATAAATAATTTTGTGGCTAGACTTATAATTTCCCATTTTTTTTTTAATTTTTACCTTTACGTGAAATTATTGTACCGGAACCCTAATTATTTAAAAGTGATTAGGGTTCCCGTACAATAATTGTTTGATAGGTAATGTAAATATTTTCGGAAACAATCGCTCCAAAAGTAAAAAATATGAAAAAAATCTCAAAAGTAGAACATAAAATAAACTTTCAAGGACAATTATTTTGAACTTCAAACTGATCATTTTTTGAAAAATTAAAAAAACGTTCTGAACTCATTTTGTAATTTAACGGTACATGCAAGCATGCTTTTTAACTTTTTTACATATTTCATTATCCTCAGCGAATCTACTTTCAAATAAAAATATATAAAGATTTAAATCTGTTCACGCAAATTAAAATTACCACCGGGTACAGCGCCACCTCTCGGGTAATTGGGATACTAATTTCTACAGGGGCTACTGGGTTCTGAAGGACGGGAAACTACAGAACCCTACACTGAGCGTGGCCCGACACGCTCTTGGCCGATTTTTTTTTTTATAAAATGACAAAAGTATAAAAGGCTATGAAGTAAAAAGAAGATATATAAATTGCATATTTATCACACATAATACACGATTCTACAATATACTAGTAGAAACTTGCGACGAAGCGTTGATGCGGAGCGCGCACGGCGGCAGTCGTGGTTCCCTAGTGCCCGGCCTGCAGTAGCGCGTCTCCACCGTGACATCGTTTTAGAGTACTTTTCTAAACTGCACGCTAATAAAATGTTATGATAATAACTAAGTATATGTTTTTATGTTGCAAGCAGATCTTCTGGAAAAGGTAACATTTAAGAATAGTCGTTAGAGCGCAAGCCGCGCGTCACTAGAGCCTGCTTGCCTTGTCCGTGCCTCGTAGCCTGCCTGCTTTGCCTAGTTCTGTATTTTATCTACATTTTACTGATGACCACTCGGACATCTCTCTATACAATGACAAAGGTCTTTACTTTGAGTGGAAAAGTTTGTTTGGAGATAGCTTGAAAAATCAGAAATCTGGTTTGAATTCAGAATCTCAGATATCGTTGGAAACGCAAACTCAGAGTTATACATATGCACCGTTAAATTTTGATCGTTTTCATCCCGTGGAGGATCGATCCGGTACATAAAATATAAACATATTTATGCAATATAAACATATTTATGAAATATAAACATATACATACACCGTGAAATTTTAATGGTTGTTTTCCCTCAGCGAAATGGTTGTGTCTTGGTAATACAAACGTTTAAAAAAAAAAAATATTAAAAACAAAAAATGGACCTGTAGAGTGCAAGCTAATTATGACGTATCACAACGTGCGAGAGCTTATTTTGGTTTAAATATTTAATGAATCGGTTTCCTTTGACGGCGTGCTGCTCATGCGACTCTAGTAGTACCTACAAATTACGTCTAATGTTACTATTGTTTTCGTTTTACTTTTTGAGTTGATGAATATTTTTAATAATTATTAAAGTTAAATTAGTAAAAATAAAAAAAAAAACTATTTATTTTTTTATTTTTACTGTATGCTTCAAAAGTACTCCTTATGGCAAGCCATTCTGCTGCGGGAAAACAACCATTTAAATTTCACGGTGTATAAATAGATTTTAAAGATAAAATAAAAAAAACACTTCTTTTTCTAAAACTTGAATTAATACACGCATGTACGAAATTAATGTTTTTAAGTATACGAGTCATTATCCTTGTAGGTAGTTGTCGGTCGTTGCTTACTAACTACCTACAGGTCATTGAACTCGCCCAGCTGACGTTTACTTAAAGAAATTAATTTCGTACATGCGCATCTTAATTCGAGTTTTAGAAAAAAAAGTACCAGCAACAAAGTTAATTAACGTAGATGTGAAGTGTGCGGCTCGCGACACCGGCGATTCGCAGCGCGCGCTCCGTGCGGCCGCGGCGGGCTGGTCTCGGAACTGTACCTGCATGGCGGCCGGTGCCCGTTTGTGCGGAGGAGCCCGTACATACTCACTGGTTGCTTCAGCAAACTGTTCATTCTGACAGTACAGATCGGGATTCCTAAACTAGTTGAAAGAGATGATGTCACATTCTACGGAATCTTCGACTATTATAAAAATAATTAAATCGAACAGGAAATAAATATTGCGCACGCCAGAACCAGGTCGGTTACAAAACGGTTCACGGCTGTGGGAGTGCCGCGATACTAAGTACACCGTTGACTCATCGTAGGAACATGAGTGTATCTGAGATTGTGTATTCAATTAGCTACCAAATGATATAATATGGTGGTGATATAACATTCAATTCTATGATTATTTTAAATTCGCTGATTTGTTTGTCAAAGTCGTACTTTGATGTTCTACTGCCTGCGAACTTAGTGAGAGCTAGAACTGCCGCTGTTTGAGTTGTGTCGATCTGTGTATGAACAGCTTTCATTGTTAATCTTGACTTTATTGTAGTTGTTTTAAATTGGTTCGCTCGGAAACTTGTAGGCTGAGTTCGAACATGACGATGATGTGCGCGTACTGTAGTGTGTTGTGTCGCAGGAGCGCGTGTGCGGCGTGCTGGCGGGCGAGCGCAACTTCCACGTGCTGTACCAGCTGCTGGCCGGCGCCGACGTGCCGCTGCTCAGTGAGTGTCGCGCACACTGGTGCGTGCTGCGTGCGTGCTCGCGTGCGCGCCGCGTGCAACACTGAGCGTGTGTGTGTGTCCGCAGAGCGGCTGCGGCTGCAGCGCGGCTGGGAGCAGTACCGCGTGCTGCGCGGCGAGGGCGAGGCGGGCGGCGAGCGCGCGGGGGCGTCGCCGCGCCGCGCCGCGCCCGCGCCGCGCGCCGCGCAGCAGGACCAAGACCACTTCGCCTTCACCACGGTCAGCACTACTCTGCTCTCTTGTCTAACTTGTAGCTCATTCTGTAGCTCGCTAATGTACACTATACGCAACTGTCGAATATGTAGCTGTGCCCTGACAGGGTTCACGTTTGAGACCACAGGACAGAACAATGTAGTTGTAAGTTGCAAGCACCTCGAGCCTTCACACGGTGGAGGTGTGCCCTGCTTGGGAAGAGCATCGTCGTGTCCTCGTGGGGGTGATCGGCGGCGGCGACCTCTCGCGCCGGGCCCTGGTTCAGGCCATGGTCCGCAGCGAAGAGGAATGGCAGGCGGTCGCCTCCTTCTGCGAAGCAGTAATGCTCGTAAAGGAGGAGGCCGACCGCATAAGGCAAAGGCAACAGCGTACTCGCCGTAGCCGCCGCGATCCTGCCGATATCCGGCCACCGTAGACACTGGCTCGCGGACGGTGAGCAATGGGTAGCTCGCCGTCCGGTCGTCTGGTAAGACCGAGTCCAAGTCGTCAACGGCGCGCACCGTTCCCGCGCGCCTCAAGGAGTTGTCAGCAAACTGCAGGGGCCCTTCTCCCTTTTAGTCAGTAAGAGTCTGACACTGGTCTCCCGCTCCGCCCGAGAGCGGGTTTCGTCATTGGATGATTTTCACCTACCATAAAAAAAAAAAAACCTCGAGCCTTGCGGAGTATCGCGCGGGACTCTACGCGCACGACACCCGAGTTACGTTCGCCACGGTGATAATGATAAATAAATGATATTTATTTTGTAAATAGGTTTTAAAATAACACATTTACACGTCAATATTTTTTTCTTTTCGTCAGTTTAAGCTAGATGAGTCCGGTAATAACTAGATAAAAAGTACAAAAATCCCCGTTGTGTGGTTTTGGACTGCGAACACGACAGTAGATCCAAGACTATGAAAAGGTGATATATTTTACCGTCGGTTAGTCCTGCTTTATTTTATTTTTATTATTTTTGAAAAACAAATTCTTATTTAAAAACAACAAATAGAAGTTTACTTTATTTTGTTCTGCATAAGGTCTACTTTCTCTTAATGTCAAAAAAATATTCAAGAACATTCAACAAATGTCTAGGGCATTCAAACTCGGATAGTTATCAACTCCGGAGCTAGTTACGATGTTGAGCAATCAAATCCGGAACTCCGGAGTTGGTTCCGGAGTTGACAACTTTTTTAGAAATTAATAAAAAGGGCCTTTTATTTTAATCAATAGAAGTTTTATTTGTTAACAATCAATGTTTTTGTTTAAAAAATTACTGTCTGACAGATAGAAGCTGTAAAAGTCAACTAAGTAATACGAATTACAAAATATTAAAACAATCACAAAAAATAAACATTTGTTTAGCAAGAATCAGTCTAAAAGTTTAAAAGTTTTATTTCTGACAGCCAGACGTTGTACTAGACCACGTACTAGACAACTAATACGCGTTATAAAATATTTAAAAAATCAACAAACATAAAAAAATCATCATTTGTTTGGCAAGTTACAATAAAATAATAATCATGAACTTATCCTAATAAAACTAAAAAATCAACTTTTTTTGAGATCGAAGTTCTTGGTAATAAATTTTGAGAAACGATAAGGCATTTAAAAAGATAGGTCAGAAAGGAAATGTCTAAGTTTCGTGCAGAAAAAGCCTGCTGCCGAGAATGCTCGTTCTGACTCCATGCTCGTCAGCAAGACACACAGCAGATAGTGGTACGCTTCTGAAAGGTATTTTCCTCTGCATCCGCCAATGTCATAAATTTCTTTTTCTATTCATACAAATCCATCCATATCCAAATTAGCCGATGAGGTACTTTGTTTTTTATTTTTTAACTACCGAATAATACCGAAGTGTTGAGCTAAGGACTTAGGAAGGAATCAAACAACGGGTTACGTTACGCTCAAGAATTAAGATGTGTTATTCGTGGTTTTGTAAATAATGTTTACATGGTTTTTGAAAACCGGTTTCAACTCCGGTGTTCTATTTCAATTCCGGAGTTGAAAAATGCTTAAAATCGCTTCGAAACTCCGGAGTTACGAAACTCCGGAACTCCGGATTGAAAGCCCTACAAATGTCACTGTCAGCTGTTCAATTACAGATTAACATAATTGAGGAGACACTGGCACAAAAGTCGACACCGGCTCTGTTGCCAAAGAATTAAAAAATATATTATTGAGTTGTCGATATTGTACAATTAAAATGTTCTTCGTTGTATCGGGAAAAAATACACAAGTGCTTCGACAAAGTGATGTACACAATGTTTTAGTGGCACTGATTTAAACAAGCTGTTCGGGGTTAGGGCGAGATAAACATGTACTAACATTGTACAGATTGATATGTTTCAGTATATAAGTGGGATAACAATTAAAATGAGTGAGGTGAATAGGATGAGATTGAGTCGCGCCCGATATACTGTCCGAAAGCGTACTGACTAGTGTACTTATGTGATACATAAAATATTCAATGCATATAGCGCGGTGTCGCAATTACGCTGACAAGTTCTTAGTGTTCGGTGACTGAACCGAACAGAAGCAGTTGTAAACAGCGATTCTAGCAAATTAAAAATTATAAATGACACGTTTGATAACTAGTTCAGCAGTTAATACTAATAGTACAGGATCCGGGGCCTATTTTGTCACTTGATTACTATCAAGCTAATTTTCCGTGAGTAGCTTCATTTTGATAAGACGCCCAACAATTTCCTGTGCGAAAATTTTTGATTGTGGTAGTTAACAGAGGTAGCAATGATAAAATATGACGATTTGATGATTCTCAAGTATTAATTACTAACTGGATTGTTTTTTATTAAATCTTAAGATAATTATCTAAATTATTTGAAAAAATATTTGTCCTACAAAATCTATGGTTTCATCAAAGAGTCCTCCCCCTCCAACATGTATTGATAACGAGATCACCAAAAATTATTACTAACCAGCTGATTTTTTTTTATTACTTAGTTAATATATATATAATGTCACGGTCATATTGTCCTACAAATTCCGTGGTATGTTATCCCGGTCCTACGGTCAAAAGTAGTAGTACAGATCATTGATGTAAAAATAATTACTATCAAGCTGAATCTTCGTGAATAGCATCGTTTTGATGAGACGCCCAACAATTTCCTGTGCGAAAATTCTCGATATTGGTAGCTAACAGAGGTAGCAATAATAAAATATGTCGATTTGATGATTCTCAAATATTAATTACTAACTGGATTGTTTTTTATTAAATCTTAAGATAATTATCTAAATTATTTGAAAAAATATTTGTCCTACAAAATCTATGGTTTCATCAAAGAGTCCTCCCCCTCCAACATGTATTGATAACGAGATTACCAAAAATTATTACTAACCAGCTGATTTTTTTTTTATTACTTAGTTAATATATATATAATGTAACGGTCATATTGTCCTACAAATTCCGTGGTATGTTATCCCGGTCCTACGGTCGAAAGTCAGGCGGCGGTCGAACTAGCGACACGCGGGGTTGCGACAGTGGTTGAGAGGATCCAGCAGTTGGGACTCAAGGTGGCACTGCACAAGTCCGAGGCCATGTGCTTTCACGGCCCTCGGAACGCGCCACCAACGGGTTCCCAACTAACGGTAGAAGGAGTTCACATCGGCGTCGGGTCGACGATGAAGTACCTAGGACTTGTCCTCGACAGCCGATGGAATTTCGAGGAGCACTTCCGACGTCTGGCCCCCAAACTCAATCGGACGGGGGCTGCTCTCAAGCGGCTCCTGCCGAACCTTGGGGGTCCAGACGCCTTCTGCCGGAGGCTCTACGCCGGCATCGTCCGGTCCATGGCCCTTTATGGGGCACCAGTGTGGGCGCCGACGCTACGTAAACGCCCGGCGGCCCAGCTGAACGCCTGCCAGAGGGTCATGGCCATCCGGATGGTGCGGGGATACCGCACGGTGTCCCGCGAGGCGGCGAGCCTCCTTGCTGGCCTACCACCATGGGATTTGGAGGCAACAGTCCTTGCACACATGCACGACCAGCGCGTGGAGATGCAACGCCGGGGCGAAGATCCGCTGCCCGAACATGTCGAGGCGTGGCGGAAGGAGCTCCGGCGAGATCTCATGGTGAAGTGGAAACAGCGACTGTCGCAACCCAGCGCTGGGCACACCGTAATCTCAGCGGTAGTGCCCCTCTTTGAGGCGTGGCTGGATAGACCTCACGGCGTCCTCACTTTCCGCATGACGCAGGTTCTCACCGGACATGGGAAGTTCGGGAGATTCCTGCACCGGATTCGTGCGGAAGAGACGTCCGGGTGTCGCCACTGTGAGGCGAGCCCGGAGGACACGGTGGAGCACACGGTGGAGGTGTGCCCTGCTTGGGAAGAGCATCGCCGTGTCCTCGTGGGGGTGATCGGCGGCGGCGACCTCTCGCGCCGGGCCCTGGTCCAGGCCATGGTCCGCAGCGAAGAGGAATGGCAGGCGGTCGCCTCCTTCTGCGAAGCAGTAATGCTCGTAAAGGAGGAGGCCGACCGCATAAGGCAAAGGCAACGGCGTACTCGCCGTAGCCGTCGCCGCCGCGATCCTGCCGATATCCGGCCACCGTAGACACTGGCTCGCGGACGGTGAGCAATGGGTAGCTCGCCGTCCGATCGTCTGGTAAGACCGAGTCCAAGTCGTCAACGGCGCGCACCGTTCCCGCGCGCCTCAAGGAGTTGTCAGCAAACTGCAGGGGCCCTTCAGGGTCGAAGCCTCCTGGAGCCTAGAGGGTAAGTGAAAACTGTAACCTCGACTCCAGAAATAAGGCAAGGAAGGTACGGGGTAGGTTTTTTAGTCAGTAAGAGTCTGACACTGGTCTCCCGCTCCGCCCAAGAGCGGGTTTCGTCATTGGATGATTTTCACCTACCATAAAAAAAAAAAAAAAAAAAAAAACGGTCGAAAGTAGTAGTACAGATCATAAATGTAAAAATAGCGTGGTACGCTATTGCGGTGCTCCAATTGAATACTTACTTAATTTTTTCATGTTATTATAGAGTCAGATATCACAAGTGAGGAAAGTGACACAAATGAAGATGACAGCGATGTTAGTAGCGAAGATTATGATTCATCGGATGAATAAGATGAAGATTGATTTTTGTTATCTATAAATACACCAATACACCAATTTTTGTACCTCATTTTTCAAAAAAATAAACTTATTTAAATTTTAAAAAAGATTTTCTCACTGTATCTTATGTTAGAAATCGGAAAACGAAAAAATGACAATTTTTGTCGGACTAGTGATACATACCTGTTTTTTTGTAGGACATTGTTTTATTTGGGCACTGAACACACTAACCTATTATGTAATATTTTTGTCCTACAGTTAGTAATGAGAAAAATGGTCTTATGGTATTAACAATTTCTGACCGTAGGACCGGGATAACATACCACGGAATTTGTAGGACAATATGACCGTGACATTATATATATATTAACTAAGTAATAAAAAAAAAATCAGCTGGTTAGTAATAATTTTTGGTGATCTCGTTATCAATACATGTTGGAGGGGGAGGACTCTTTGATGAAACCATAGATTTTGTAGGACAAATATTTTTTCAAATAATTTAGATAATTATCTTAAGATTTAATAAAAAACAATCCAGTTAGTAATTAATACTTGAGAATCATCAAATCGACATATTTTATCATTGCTACCTCTGTTAACTACCACAATCAAAAATTTTCGCACAGGAAATTGTTGGGCGTCTTATCAAAATGAAGCTACTCACGGAAAATTAGCTTGATAGTAATCAAGTGACAAAATAGGCCCCGGATCCTGTACTATAAGCAATAAAGTAAACAAAAATGAATAATAAAAAATAATGAAATGGATCAGTGAATTTATAATTGAGCAGGAAATTAATTAAATGGGCGGTAAATTATTGAACGAGCGGTTACTTGTGACCAGTAATAAATCGGAATTTGTCGGTAACCAATCTCATTCTAAGCAATTCTATAAACAACGAGGTGGTAAAGTAGTTTTCAAGATATAGCGGTGTGACGGATGGACAGACAGCCGACACTCCACCAGAAGGGTTCCTTTTTACCTTTTTGGTACGGAGCCATAAAACAGGACTTCAATAGTCATGTTGGTTTTGACTGAAGGAATTAAATAAAACAAATTGTATTATAATAATAGAGCAATATACTGCGGTGTCTACGTCTAGTGTGTGTTGCCAGTGGTGACATGTGGCTCCGGAACGTGCTCGTTCGCAATGTGCCTCGTCAGCAGGTTTAAAGTCACTCAAAGCGCAATGGAAAGGGCTTTGCTCGGAGTTTCCTTGCATGATCGTATCAGAAATGAAGATATCCGCAGGAGAACCATAAACATGAACCATTATCGACGGCCCGAAGAATCGCCAAACTTTAGTGGCAATGGGCAAGTCACATAGCTCGCAGGACAGATGGCCGTTGGGCTTGAAAGGTTCTGGAGTGGCGGCCACGAACCGGAATACGCGGTGTTGGAAGGCCTCTTACAAGGTATGGCCTAGCAAGTGTTGCGGGAATCCGATGGATGCGAGATGCACAAGACCGTTCATTGTGGCGACACTTGGGAAGACTTGGAGAACTTATTAATAATATAACTCTTTTTCGTAATTTGAAGTCAGACTGAAGTCATCCCAGCATGAAGTACCTTGCTTATTAAAACGGAACTTGCTAATATTATTCCATTATAGGGCTGATGTTGTATTCGCACTTGTAGTTGAGAGCTTGTGTACGATACGTGTGCAGGCGGCGATGCGCGCGCTGGGCTTCGGGCCCGCGCTGTGCGACGCCGTGCTGCGCCTGCTGGCCTTCCTGCTCAAGCTGGGCAACGTGGAGTTCGAGCCGCAGCACAACATCGACGGCACCATCGGCACGCGCCTGCAGCAGCGCTACGGTGCGTGCGCTCGGTACGTGTGTCCCGCAGTACAGCAGCACGGCTGACTCGCGCGTGTCCGCAGAGCTGGTGGAGGCGTGCGCGCTGGTGGGCGTGGACGCGGACGCGCTGGGCGCCGCGCTGGGCGCCGCCGACGACGACGCGCCGCGCGACGCCGACAGCTCGTCGGGCGAGGAGTGCGCGTCGCCCGGCGGCGCCGCCTGGGCCGCCGCGCGCCGCGACCAGCTGCTGTGCGTGCTGTACTCGCGCCTCTTCACCTGGCTCATCAACGCCGTCAACGACTACATCAAGGTATCTCTGCCGCTGTCTCACCAATCATATTCCTCCAGTAGAGAGACAAGGCAAAACGAAACTTTGCGTGACTCAATAAAACCTTATAAGATCAATGATTATATGTCGTAAACTTGCTCTTCAAGAAAAGAACCCCATAGAGACAAGATACATGTCCTGTAAAGTTAATGCTCTTCTGTGAAAACACAACAAACATTAATTAATTGATCACAACAACGAGACCTGCTACAAAAACAATGTAAAACTGGATAACCCTACTTGGGATGTATGGCGTGTAGTTAGTCAGTAAACTTCAAGCCTACAATAATCCTCAGTCCTAGGACAACACATATTACCCTGACATCGTCCGTTCAACAGCGACGCGGGGCACTAGCAGACGCTTTTCTTGAAAATACTATGCTATCTAAAAATACCGAGTTGGATTTATTAATCCAACTCGAACAACAACAACACTGCAACACATACCTCACCTGACGCCCTACACCTAGCGATTCAACATCTATAACTTGCTCTTGATCTCCTATTAGATTACTTCTCTAAATGGATGGTTAAGGTAAACAGCAATCATTGTTTTCGTTTCACTTCCCACCCGCTATGTCAAAATCGATGTGAGTAACATTTCATGGAAAAAATCCGTAAAGTATTTCGGGACATCATTAGATGATAAAGTAAGCAAGTTAAAAACTTGACGGAATTTCGTCTTAAAGAAGTTAGGCCCCTTAACAGCTTAAAGCCAATCTTTATCGTAAATCCAACTGAATCCCACACGCCACTTACATACACTACACCTTGTTCGACCGCGCATGCGCCATCCACTGTGTGGAGCGATCAGTGGTCGCCCCTCGTGCAGCAGCGACAACAATTACAAACTGCGTCGACACATTTCCTAGTGACGCAGCGTGAGTCACTCACAGCGTGACTGCTGTCGCCAACTCCCTGATAACACTAGTTATTACAACCGCACATTGTGTAAACGCACTCTCATCAAAATTGAATTGTATTTAATTTACACTAATTTCAAGTCATCTTCAGTTTACATTCGGACCGCGTTATGACGCGGTCCGAATGTAAACTGAATGAGGTGTTGCTATGGCAACACCTCATTCACCTCAAGTGACTTACATAGTTTTACTTAATATCATTCAGCATCCTTATCAATCAATATCAATTAACAAAAGACGTACGGTAACAAACCATACATCTTTTTCTTTTTTTTGTTATTACTTAATAAGCATAAAAAATAAATGGTTTTTATCACACACTAGCGACTCGACCCGGCTATGCCTTAACTTATTATACAAATATAGTCATGAGAAATAAATTAGAAATACAACAAATATAAAATGATGAAACATTCGCATTCGCTGTAACCGTGACAATGTCAGCCGGGCGAGGCGGGCAAGCGCTGCTCGCTGGGCATCCTGGACGTGTACGGCTTCGAGTCGCTGGCGCGCAACGGGCTGGAGCGGCTGCTCATCAACTACGCGGCCGAGCGCGTGCAGGCCGCCGTCACCGGCGCCACGCTGCGGCGCGAGCAGGAGGAGTACGCGCGCGAGGGGCTGGCGTGGCGCGCGCTGCCCTACACCGACCACGAGCTGCTGGCCGAGCTGCTGGACGCGGGCCCCGACAGCGTGCTGGGCGCGCTGCGCGACTGCTCGCTGCGCGGCGCGGCCGACGCCGCCTTCCTGGCGCGCCTGCAGCGCCGCCGCCACCCGCGCCTGCTGGTGCTGCCGCCCGACCACTTTCAGTCAGTATGCGCTCCTCTTCCACCACAAGCGACACGTAGCGTTCACTTTGACCTCGATTTTTCAGAATCATAATTCTTTTTGTATCTAAAAAGTTGCTTAAGCAATCATGCCCGTGGCAGTCCGCCCAGACCCCCGCGACACAACCGTGTAGTTCTTTACTGTTGTTGTATTAATTTGTATTAAGTTTTCTTGCACAATAAAGCAAGAAGAGCCCTTTTCAAATGTTGTATGCTGTCAAGATCTTTTAACGTATTTGGCAACTCATTATATAACTTGCGTGCCATTCCATAAAAGCTCTCTGAGCAAGTGAGCATAGTGTGTGGAATAGTACTTATCTCTCTATAAAGTTTTTTTGATCTCAGTGTTTGAAACAAACGCAAGTTTGATTTTGCGAATATTATCTTGTAAATATAAACACAAGGCAAATAAGTTGTTTATATTTATTAAATAAGGATATACAACTATCAGTGATTTTTTAGTTTAACTAGAATACTAATCATATTTTAAAACCGTATTTATTAATCACGAGTATTTTCGACTCAAACTTATGAATAAAATGAGAAATGATCAACAAAATTTTTTTAATTTTTTTATTAATTTTTCTGTCGTATATTCCCCTTGGCACTTCAGACATCTAACTTTAGTCATGTGTGTTTTTAGCGTTCCGCAGTCAACCAGGAACTCTTATAGTTTCGCCAAGCCTGTCTGTCTGTCTGCCCGTCCGCGGATAATCTCAGCGACCGTTAGCACTAGAAAGCTAAAATTTGGTATCAATGTATATGTTACCGGCCAAACCCGATTTCAGGACAAACTAGTTTGGCCTAGGCTAAACTAGTTCTTCCTATTCGCGATAGGATAAACTAGTTTAGCCTAGTCCAAACTAATTTGTCCTAAGCCCGATAGGATAAACCAGTTTAGGCTAGGCCAAACTAGTTGGTCCTGATATAAATGCACACACTCTAGGATGAACTGGTATGGTCTAGTCTAAACATTCTAATATATCTAGAAAGTCAAAATAAATAGATAAACTGAATAAAATACTCCGTAATTGGAAAAATAATCAATTTTATTAAACTGTAATGATTCGTTGTTAAAAGTTATGTTTAAACGGTAATACCAAGGGTAATACGAACAATCATACTATAACAAATAATAATGTTTTTTTTTTTAATAGAAACAAATATCAATTATTAAAATTGTTATTTATTTTTACATGGTTTGCTTTGGTGGCACTTAGAATCGCAGAGTATCATTGTCTTCTTGCACTGGCATCTGTTTGTGGAACAGTTTTTGTTGCAGCTGCATCTCACAAAACTTTGGCCTGATCCAACTGATTGTTTCGTAGCTGCAGTTCGTAACGATATTTCAGAGGTAATATAATTTTTTTTTATAGCTTACTTTGTGTTCCACTGCTGGGCAAAGGCCTTCCCTTTCTCCTTCCAAACTTCTCTGTTTTGGGAGATCTCCGGCTAAGTTTGCCCCGCGAACGTGATTAAATCATCACACCACCTTCGCCGTGGTCGACCTCCTTCAGGCGTCCAGTGAGTGATAATCATCGCCCATTTGTCCGGATGCATTCGCGCGACGTGGCCAGCCCACTCTCACTTCAGCCTGGCTTTTTTGTCTCCGACATCTGTTATTTGGGTTATGGAGCGCAGCGTGGTGTTCCTTACGCGATCTGTTCGCTTAACACCACCATTATGCTACGCTCTATTGCCCTTTGATAGATCTTCAGTTTGGGACTTTTGTTGTTCAGTAAGTTAGTGACCAACTTTGATCACCGTAGGGTAGGACGGGCAGGATACACATATTTCTTTTAAGTGTCATCGGGCTACCCTTAAAAAAAATGGTAATATAAAATACTATCTTCCATCCGATGAACTTTATGATGGCCACGATGGTCATGACAAGATGTTAGCCGAAATATCAAAAAAATATGCCACCATCACAAAAAAAAAATTATAAGCTTGTATTTTTTTTTTTTTTTTTTTTAAATCTGGTCTTTAAGCCGGCTCCATGCGCCTGTACAGCCAGGTACTGTTTACTAACATAGTTGTTAAGTTTCTGTTACTAACATCTGGGTAGGTTTTGTTTATCTTGTTTAGTTTATAGGCTTTATTTTACTAACATAGTTACGTAAGTTGTATTACTAACAAATTATGGAGCAAGTCTCCGAAATAAACGAATTATTATTATTATTATTTATCTATGTGTAGTGGCTGTCATCAAAAGAAAACAAAGAAGAAGAGAGGATTAGTCTCTAAGTCCATTCTTCATTCGGAAATTTATAGTACGTGCCAAGTAGATCTGATCGATTTTCAGACACAACCCGATGGACGTTTTAAATTTATTATATATTTATGTTTAACAAAGAATCATTATAGTTTAATAAAATTGATTATTTTTCCAATTACGGAGTATTTTATTCAGTAATTTATCTATTTATTTTGACTTTCTAGATATATTAGAATGTTGAGACTAGTCCATACCAGTTTATCCTAGAGTGTGCGCATTTATATCAGGACGAACTAGTTTGGCCTAGCCTAAACTGGTTTATCCTATCGGTCTTAGGACAAATTAGTTTGGACTAGGCTAAACTAGTTTATCCTATTGCGAATAGGAAGAACTAGTTTAGCCTAGGCCAAACTAGTTTGTCCTGAAATCGGGTTTGGCCGGTAACATATATATCAATCACGCCGACAAAGTGCAAAAACAAAAAGTACCTATTAAAAAATATATATTAGGGTATACTACGCGTAAAGTGGCGAGTGACTTTTTTTTCATTTCTGCCATAACTATATAGATATTAAAAAATGATTAAGGGTCCCGTAAAATAATTTTTTGATAATGTAAATATTTTCGGCAATAATCGTTCCTAAAGTAAATAAAACCGGCCAAGAGCGTGTCGGGCCACGCTCTGTGTAGTAGGAAAATAATTTTGAACTTGATAGGATGAGCAGTTTTTGAAATATTTATAAAAAAATTCAAAAACGATTCATCCTATCAAGTTCAAATTTTTAAAAACTTTTTTACAGTACCCGGCAATAAATATTGCACATCGACCTTTGGAAAGAGACAATCGGCTAATTTCGGCTTCGTAGAGCGTTATATCTGTCGCACACTACCTATGTGACGTTTGTCAGTCGTTGTTCAAGGTGATTGGTGAACAGTCAGTCAGTTGTCAGTCGTTGTTCACCAATCACCGGGTATTGCCGGGTACTGTAAGTACATATTTTATTATACTGAGCGCATCTTCTTTCAAATAAAAATACAAAAGATTAAAATTAGTTCACGCACTCTAAATGACTATCGACCATAGCGCCATCTCTCGGAAAATTGGGTTACTAATTTATACATGGGCTACTGGGTTCTGTTACAATGGCCGACTCGCTCTTGGCCGATTTTTTTTTTTTGTTATTTGGATGATTCATCTTTTTGTTAGCTGGTACCTTCTCCTATATTTATAGGTACCAAAATCCTACATATATGTATATATATTTTATAGAGTTGAATTAGAAACCCGCTTTTCCAGGAAACGATTCTCAAGTTACATGTGCAAATCACGCATATACAGTCTTTCTATATCGCGGCTGCGGCATTAAGTTTGTTTTCGCTGTGTTACGTATTCTGTGAAAAAGGCACAAATGCCGTTTATTAGTTTTATAGCAAAAGTTCATGTGTGAATATATTTGGTCTATAGTGTCAACAGCACTTTCTGCGAAGTAAAGTTTGCACAAGTCGGTGTTTAATTAGAAACAACTGATAGAACCGACATACGACATAGTGTCTTGTTAGTGAAGTCGGTATATTTTTTGTAAAAAGTTTTTTATTTCACCCTCTTTAGTTGCGATACACTTCCAGAGTGCCTATTTCACATGTCATCTACACTAATATAATAAAGAGGTAAAGTTTGTTTTTTTGTTTTTATGTTTTTTTGTTTGTAGGGGGTAATCTCTGGAACTACTGGTCCGATTGGAAAAATTTTAGCAACAATAGAAAGCTGCTTTACTCCTGAGTGACATAGGCTATATTTTATGTACGCGGGCGAAGCCGCTGACAAAAGCTAGTTTTCAATAAACCCAAACCCTGGTAGCATACACCGTTTTCTTATGAAGTTCCTGTGCTCCATGATCAGATCAGTTCGATAGTATCTTAAAGCCAAAGTGCATCTCATGACAATTTTAATGAGCCCAAACACGGCTAGGATACATTGATTAATTGCGGAGTTCCGGTGCCTATCTTCCGGCTCCATCATCATCATCGGGTGATACCATTTTCACCATAACTATTCACAACCATTTATTACAAGTATTCATAGTCGCTTAGTTAGCTTAATTGTGATATTTATGTGAGTATCAAGTTCCATTGGCCATTTCTGGTCTTCTTCATCGGTTCCACTTCATCAAATGTTATTTTTTGACTGATGTTATATTCTTCTTAAATTCTAGATGAAAATACCAAAAACCCCATATGTTTGCCTATTATATTTGAGGAGTTCATCATCAGAACTGGATTTGGAAAAATAATGGGACGTATCTTGAAGCATATATCTTTTCAAGAACAAAAAAATAATAATGCAAATTGGTCCATAAACGACGGAGTTATGCGCGAACAAACATAAAAAAAGAAAAAAAAACATATGGTCGAATTAAGAAACATCCCTCTTTTTTTCCTAGCCGCTTAAAAAGGAGGATCCTCCCTTTTCAATGGAGGCTTGTGGGACTTTACTGTATGTATCTCCAAATTTTTGATTACATACGGCACTGTTGTTGAATTGTTATTTTTCTTGTAGTTTACTGTTGACGACCTTACGACTTTTTCGATGATTTTATATTTAGTGCTGTAGAGTGCGCGCGGACTGTGATCGTCGCCTGAGTACTGCCGGTGCGACATCGTATCTCGTGTAGTAGGAAGTAGCCAAACTGAAAAAAAAAAAACAGCGTCACTGGACACGGGCAAGATCAGATGTAGCTAGTCATCTCACACTAGGGATAGATTGAACAGAAGAAGAGAAAAAAATGTGGGGTCTCGAGTATTTCGGGCGTCGAGTTCGGTTTCGTTGGAGATACGTGGTGTGTGTCGCAGGGTGGTGCACTTCGGCGGCGCGGTGGTGTACTCGGCGCGCGGCATCGTGCACAAGAACCTGGACGGCGTGTGCCGGCGCTGCGCGGGCGTGCTGGGCGCGGCGCGCTCGCCGCTGCTGGCGGCGCTGTTCGCGGGCGCAGGGTCGCCGCGGCGGCCGGCGGCGCTGGCGTGCCGCCAGCGCGCGCTCGTGGGCGCGCTGGTGCGGCGCCTGCCCGCCGCGCCGCGCCTGGTGCGCTGCCTGCGCGCCGACGACAAGCTGCGCCCGCACCGCTTCGACGCCGCGCTGCTGCGCCACCAGATCCGCGAGCAAGGGTCAGTCACACGCGCCGACGACGAGACTTGATGACGAATGTCGTGCTTCTCTTACTAAATATTGACGAAGATATTGACACCCGTATTCACAAACGTTACTATGCGGGCTCACAGTGCTCGCGAGCGCACAGGGCAGGGTTTGTGAACTACGCAACACAAACGAACCAATCACAGAGCTCTATTTCAACGCTGTGCGTTTGCTTAGTCAAGGGTCGTTTGAGTATTGTTTGTGAATACGGGTGTAAGAGCCCGCCACTCACAACTGCATGTTGAAATGTATTCAAAATTTGCTCGCAGAACATTGCTATATATCTTTGCTTGACAAAAACTAGTGACCGATTCACTGGCGCAGCTGTGTGTGTATGTGAACGTATTACAATTTATTGTTAGTAAAATCAGGTATGTTCACCATATTGGATAACTAGCAGATACGTTATAAGTTACAGACCTGAGTGCTTTTTTCCATAGGTGGAAAATCATTAAAGTTCAGCCGCTCTTGGGCGTAGCGGAAGGGCGTGTCAGACTTGTACGTTAAAAAAAAGTCACTCATGTTCTTTTTTTCTTCGTTCCAAGGCTCCGGAATTCTCTTACGCACAACTCATGGCTCCGGCTTTGATTCTGCTGGGCTCCTACGGTTTTTGAGATCTACCCGTACGCAAGCCACGCCTACGTTGACTGAAAATAAGGGTCAGAATCCTGGCGGCTATGGCGTGAGGGAGGCCGCTCCTCACATGACCCTCTGGCATACGTTCAGCTTGGCTATCAGACGCTTTTAGTGACGGCGTCACACTATCGCTCCGTAAAGAGCCATGGACAACCCTTCTAGGTTTTGTCAACTTTGGAAGTCAGACGTTGGAAGTGTTCCTCGAAATTCCACCAGTTATCGAAGACAAGCCATAGAGAGTGCAATATTCACTATGCAGAGATAAATTTTCATGTTTGGAAAACCGCAGTCATACGTTGTCAAAGTGCTACGGTAGGTACGCTATATGTAACGTGTGACTACGCCTTTCCAGACATGAAAATGTATCTCCACATAGTGAATATTGTATACTTCAGAATAGTATTGTATGACATTATTGTCAATTTACAACGAAGGCATCTTGGTAGTCTACTGTGTCCATTTACTTGCAACTACATTAGCAACTTTGTTCAGTTCAGTATTCTGAAAATCTTGTTTTATACTTTTTCAGCGTCGTTTTTTGTCGTAGTTGGGTTGGTTGGGTTGGGATTTTTTACTTTTGTAAGGGTGGCGGTGGAATGAAACCACGTTGGATGACAGAGGGTATATTTACTGTACTTCAAACACTTGACAGATTATATGCAAAGTGAAACTGACGTATAAACCTATGAGTGGTCCTAGGGATGGACTGCGGGGCTATCCTATCCCTTAACCTCCTAGCTCGGCTGTTCCTGAGGGCGACGGGGCCTCCGCTCAGGTCAAGCTTTAGACAACAGTGACTGCGGGGCTATCGTCCACTGTGCCTGCTAATTAGCGAGTGTCTCATTCCTTCACGGTGCCGGTTTATATAGTCGGTTTTGACCGCTGTTGTGTGTCCAACATCTCATGCTTTAGGGGTCAGCGTGGTCTGCTACGCAGACGACACGCTGGTCCTAGCGCAGGGAAGGTCGTACCAGGCGGCGGTCGAACTAGCGACACGTGGGGTTGCGACAGTCGTTGAGAGGATCCAGCAGTTGGGACTCAAGGTGGCACTGCACAAGTCCGAGGCCATGTGCTTTCACGGCCCTCGGAACGCGCCACCAACGGGTTCCCAACTAACGGTAGGAGGAGTTCACATCGGCGTCGGGTCGACGATGAAGTACCTGGGACTTGTCCTCGACAGCCGATGGAATTTCGAGGAGCACTTCCGACGTCTGGCTCCCAAACTCAATCGGAAGGGGGCTGCTCTCAAGCGGCTCCTGCCGAACCTTGGGGGTCTAGACGCCTTCTGCCGGAGGCTCTACGCCGGCATCGTTCGGTCCATGGCCTTTTATGGGGCACCAGTGTGGGCGCCGACGCTGCGTAAACGCCCGGCGGCCCAGCTGAACGCCTGCCAGAGGGTCATGGCCATCCGGATGGTGCGGGGATACCGGACGGTGTCCCGCGAGGCGGCGAGCCTCCTTGCTGGCCTACCACCATGGGATTTGGAGGCAACAGTCCTTGCACGCATGCACGACCAGCGCGTGGAGATGCAACGCCGGGGCGAAACTCCGCTGCCCGAACATGTCGAGGCGTGGCGAAAGGAGCTCCGGCAGGATCTCATGGTGAAGTGGAAACAGCGACTGTCGCAACCCAGCGCTGGGCACACCGTAATCTCAGCGGTAGTCCCCCTCTTTGAGGCGTGGCTGGATAGACCTCACGGCGTCCTCACCTTCCGCATGACGCAGGTTCTCACCGGACATGGGAAGTTCGGGAGATTCCTGCACCGGATTCGTGCGGAAGAGACGTCCGGGTGTCGCCACTGTGAGGCGAGCCCGGAGGACACGGTGGAGCACACGGTGGAGGTGTGCCCTGCTTGGGAAGAGTATCGCCGTGTCCTCGTGGGGGTGATCGGCGGCGGCGACCTCTCGCGCCGGGCCCTGGTTCAGGCCATGGTCCGCAGCGAAGAGGAATGGCAGGCGGTCGCCTCCTTCTGCGAAGCAGTAATGCTCGTAAAGGAGGAGGCCGACCGCATAAGGCAAAGGCAACAGCGCCCTCGCCGTAGCCGTCGCCGCCGCGATCCTGCCGATATCCGGCCACCGTAGACACTGGCTCGCGGACGGTGAGCAATAGGTAGCTCGCCGTCCGGTCGTCTGGTAAGACCGAGTCCAAGTCGTCAACGGCGCGCACCGTTCCCGCGCGCCTCAAGGAGTTGTCAGCAAACTGCAGGGGCCCTTCAGGGTCGAAGCCTCCTGGAGCCTAGAGGGTGGTGAAAACTGTTACCTCGACTCCAGGAATAAGGCAAGGAAGGTACGGGGTAGGTTTTTTAGTCAGTAAGAATCTGACACTGGTCTCCCGCTCCGCCCAAAAGCGGGTTTCGTCATTGGATGATTTTCACCTACCATAAAAAAAAAAACATCTCATGCTTGTATGTAGTAGTAATTCGCCGACGTCACAGACACTTCACACGTCTTATGATAGATGTCGCTAGTAGTCTGTAGATAAGTTGTTTGGCGTCATGTTATACTTTTCATTATTTGTACTATTTTGGTGTTAAAGTGTATTTGTGGCGCATAATATTAACAAAAGTTAAATTGATGAACTAATGATTTTATATTAACATAGAAGGTTTTGTCCGCTAGAGGGCGCAATATTAAATTTGGTGTTAAGCTTTATAGCTCATAACCAACAGAATATTCCCCCTATTTGCCCTTCTAATGGTACTGCAGTGGTCTTATGCTGATAAGTAGTAAAGAAGCTATGAACGAAAAGATTTTGTGAAACCCCATATAGCCTATCCAGCGGACAATTAACCGATTCCGTGCGGAGGTCTTTTTGGCCATCTTTAGTGCCTGGCGTCAAACAAAAATTCCGTGATGCCTCTGGGGCACCAAGCGCCAGAGACTTTGATGATTCCTCTGGGGACTCATCCGCCATGAATTGTAACTTTTAGCTTGTTCTCCTGTTTCCACTTGTTAAAGAGTCATTTGCCATTGTGTATCGAAAGTAAGCAGTCAGTAAGTTCATTCAGTGCGTTTAAAAGTAAGATCTATGTGTTTTTATGGAAATGGAAGGCAAGGGACTAATTTCTACCAGGTGTTGTAAACCTTTTTGCCTTATTTTATTGATTTATTTATTCAAGAGTGTTATATAGAATTTGTTCACGTACCATTTCATTTTGCAGCCAGGTGATATTTATTTATTATGCAGTGTTTTGTAGGGAAACAATTTTAAATCCGCTATTTTGATGGTCATATTGTTTCTCTACAAAACACTGTATCCTAACTAATCCTAACTAATATTATAAATGCGAAAGTAACTCTGTCTGTCTGTCTGTCTGCTACTCTTTCACGCCAAAACTACTGAACGGATTTGAATGAAATTTGGTATACAGATATTCTAGACCCCGAGATAAAACATAGGCTACTTTTTATCGCGAAAAAGGGGTTGTAAGGGGTTAAAAGAGGGGGGGGGGAAAGTTGTATGGGATTTCACAATTTTTAAAGATAAAACCATGAAACTTTATATTTAAGCACTTGATAAAAAATAATAAAACATTTGTTCTAGCGTTTTTGAAATTTCGACCTGTGAGGGGATGAAATAGGGGTTGAAAGTTTGTATGAAGTTCGTCATTCTTAGGCATTTAGGCACTAAATAATAAACAAAAATCGTTTGTTCTAGCATTTTAAAATTTACACCAGCGTGGGGGTGAAATAGGGGTTGCATGTGGGTGTTCGTCATTTTTGGAGATAAAACCATGTAACTTGGTACATAGGTCTCTTAGGATGTGCAAAGTTTTTATATAAGTAGGTACCAAAGGAATTCCAGAAATTGTAACTTTTGTTTTGTATCAATAAAAAAATCGACTTTTGAAGTTACGAATACTTATTCATCGCCGCCGCCTGCCGTCGGTCATCGGTCATCGTCGCGCACTTTCGCCGAAGTGGAGCGAGCGCGGGGGGCTGTCGTGTGGTGGGGTAGCGCACGGCACGAATCTAACTATGCCTACCCGAACGGGCAGACACGTGAGGGCAGACGTCGTTGCCGGACGCATGCGATTAGAGAAATTCATTTTGCAATAGAGTAAAAATATTTGATTGCTTCGCATAATTTTTTTAGTTCCTATTTTTTATTAGTAAGGTCCTAAAAATTAATTTTGTACATACTTAATATTTCGGGATATTTTAGTTCATAGTTCATTTTAATTCATAGTAGGTAAGATTGTTTTCGTTACGTTAAAATAATACGATTAAGTTTAATTTTTTTAAGTACCTTAGTATTTTTTATTAGTTAGGTCCTGTAAATTAATTTTGTACATACTTAATATTTCGGGATAATATTTAGTTCATTTTATTTCATAGTAGGTAAGATTGTTTTCGTTACGTTAAAAAAATACGATTAAGTTTTATTTTTTTAAGTACCTCATTATTTTTTATTAGTTAGTTCCTGTAAATTAATTTTGTACATACATAATATTTCGGGATATTTTAGTTCATAGTTAATAGAAGATTTTTATATTTTTTTATTTATATTAGAACGTAGGTACAAATTTGGCACAGGTATAGAATATACTCCGGAATAGGACATAGGCTACTTTTTATCCCGGAAACCCCAACCCCAACCTCAATACCACGCGGGCGAAGCCGCGGGCAAAAGCTAGTAATAAATAAATAGAACATAGGTATGTATACCTGAATGGGAAGTCCGATTCTAATGAATCAAAAATATTCTCCTTGTACCAACAAACTACTAACATGATTATGAAGTGTTTTATTTGGATTGAAATTATAAACAATAATAAATTGTGATTCGACAACTTGGTTTACAACCCCTGAAGTCTGCTAATTTACGAAATTACTTCAAACGAACCCTGTGGGCATGATATGGGTGACAAATAAAGACACTTTTATTCACGGGACTCTTTTGACAAGTGTCGTTTTAGCCGAGTTTTTTATGTTTTAGTTTTGTATCCTCTCGGGCACCATACGCCATACGCAATAGATTTACATGGTGCCTGTGCGGCACCATCCGCACGGAATCGGTTAAGACGCTTCTAATGATATGTCGTTTGTCGAATTCTGATAACTAGTTTAGAAGTTACGAGGTAACAGATGAACATACATACTTAAATACATAGCCTGTCAAAATCATAACCCTCTTTTGCTTTGCCGTAGTCGGGTAAAATTCCAAAGAATTTTACGAATAAAAAAAAAATTAAAAAACTGAAAACCCTAAAGATTCGATTCGGAAATTGAACTCTTTTCGTAGGTATACGAAAAGAGTAAATTTTCATGTGGACGATGAGTGGTTGGGCACATTGATGCTGGCAGGGCTACCGGAAATGTATAAGCCCATGATTATGAGCATGGAAAGTTCAGGTATAAAGATTAGTGCTGACTTAGTAAAAAATAAATTACTACAGGAAGTAAAAATGGCAGACACTACCGCACTTTATACAAACTCAAGGAAAAATGTGCCCAAAAGTGACAAAAAAGGTCCTAGATGCTACAATTGTAATAAGTACGGACATCTCGGCAAAAATTGTTGGCATAAGAAGACAAACAATAATAAAAAGACTGATAAAGATACAGGTTATGTTGCAGCTTTTTCATCATCCACAGCAAATGACTCCAATTCTTGGCATGTTGATTCAGGAGCATCCATGCACATGACGATGCACAGGGACTGGCTCACTGATATCACCGCTTCACCTGTACCGAGCATAAGGATTGCTAACAACAAAGAATTAAAAGTAGAATGCTGCGGGAATGTATGCATTAAGGTAAAGGCACATGATGGCAGCACTGATTCAATACAGGTGAGGAATGTTTTACTTGTACCAGAATTGAGAACAAATTTGTTATCAGTCAGCAAAATAATTCAAAATGGATGCAAAGTAATATTTAATGAATCTGGCTATCAAATTTACAGTCCTAGTAACAAATTGGTAGCACAGGCTAGATTAATGAATGCAACATACCTATTAAATACTTGTCAAGAAATGCAAGTCATGATGGCCAAGGCTGATGATGATACTTATCTGTGGCACCAGAGAATGGGCCATTTAAATTTTTCAAGACTTAATAAAGTGCCTTATTGTACAGAAGGAGTTAAGTTGTCAACAGGAATGGAAAATTCCATCTGTGTTACCTGTATCGAAGGCAAGCAAACGAGAAAACCGTTCCCTGCTGAAGGTTCCCGAGCAAATAGCTTGCTAGAACTAATCCACAGTGATGTGTGTGGACCAATGCAGCAGATATCAATAGGGGGAGCAAGGTATTTTGTAACCTTTATTGATGACTTTTCTCGCCGAGTACATGTATATACTATAAAAAACAAAAGTGAAGTCTTTGAAAAATTCGTTGAATTTAAGAATAGAGTGGAGAATGAATTGAATAAAAAAATTAAAATTCTTAGATCTGACAACGGAACTGAATATAAAAATAATAATTTCGAGACTTACCTAAAAAAGCATGGAATTTTGCACCAGACATCTAATCCGTACACGCCTGAACAAAACGGATTGAGTGAACGAATGAACCGTACCCTTATTGAGCGTGCTAAATGTATGTTGTTAAACTCTGGTTTACAGAAAGATTTTTGGGCTGAAGCCGTGACCACAGCCGCTTACATACTGAACCGTTCTCCCACCCGCAGTTTATCAGATGCAACGCCATATGAGGTATGGACCGGAAAAAAACCAAGTTTGAGTCATATGAGAATATTCGGATGTCCCGCAATGGTGCATATTCCTAAAGAAAACAGAAGTAAGTTGGATGTAAAGTTGCGAAAATTAATATTTGTTGGCTACAGCGATGGTACAAAAGGCTACAGATTTATTGATCCTGAAACAAGGAAAGGAATTGTTAGCAGAGATGTAGTATTTCTCGAAGCTGCAATTAAAAGAAATAAAGTCAATGAAGTACCTGAAAAAGAAGAAGTAAATGTTAAAAATATACATGGAGAGAGTAAAATGAATAATGAACACACAGAAATAAACTTACCTCTTTGTGATGAACCCGAAAAACCTGTGGATAGAAACATTGTTGATGCGACACTTGAAAGAGATGAAACACAGGATGTATCTCAAAATATTTCAGATGAATCTGATCAATTTGAGGATGTTAATGATGAAACATACATACCTGATAGTACGATAGACACTCCACCGGTATTCAATATAACTTTGAGACCGCGGCAACGTGGAATAAGGTCAGAAAATAATGACGCTTATCAGAACCCGTCTTCACTAATGTGTCAGAATGTTGAATCAACAATGAATTTTCTGAACAGTGATCCACAAAGCCTTGAAGAAGCTTTGAGCAGTGATAAGGCTGATGAATGGAAGAAAGCTATGGAAGCAGAATATCAGTCATTGATACAGAATAACACGTGGACCATAGCAAACTTACCAGAAGGAAAGTCAGTAATTCCTTGCCGCTGGGTTTTTAAAACCAAGTTAGATGTCAATGGTTCCGTCTCACGATATAAAGCTAGATTGGTAGTTAAAGGATACAAACAGGTCAAAGGCATTGATTACCATGAGGTATACGCTCCGGTGGTCCGCTATACCTCCTTAAGATACCTTATCGGTCTCGCTGCCAAGTATAGACTCAAAATATACCAAATGGATGCAGTCACGGCCTTTTTACAGGGCGGTATTGATGAAGAGCTTTATATGTCCTTACCACCTGGCTATGAAGAAGTAAATAAAGTGTGTAAACTAAACAAGTCAATATATGGACTTAAACAGGCCAGCAGGCAATGGAACAAGAAGTTAAATTCTGCCTTGTTGCAAATTGGAATGACTCGTTCAAACGTAGATCCATGTGTGTACTACCGTATTTTAAGTGAGAACGATATGCTTTTTATAGCAGTCTATGTGGACGATATTTTGTATTTCTTTAATAGAAAGGAAACGGCAGACATGATAAAAGAAAAAATAAAAGAAAAATTCAATATGACAGATTTAGGAACAGCCAAACATTGTATTGGATTTAAAATATCACAAGATGAAAATGAGATTTCTATAGATCAGTCTATTTATATAAAATTAATACTTAATCGCTTTAACATGGACAAATGTAAGCCGATGTGGACACCTGCTGATCCGAATGTCAAGTTTAAAAAGGCTGAGAGTCAACAAGAAATCATGAGGAACATACCATACCAAGAAATTATTGGCTGCTTGTTGTACTTATCACAGGGGACTCGTCCAGACATTACTTATATAGTAAACTCTCTTAGTAGATATAATAGTCAACCTACTAGTGAACATTGGGCGGCGCTGAAACGAGTTATGAGATATCTGAAAGCCACAATGGACATGAAACTAGTTTACAAAAGGAATGTTGATGAGAGAATTTCTGGCTTTTGCAATTCCGACTGGGCGAATGATATAGAAGACAGAAGATCGTGTACTGGCTATATATTTTTATTTCAGGGTGCCGCAATAAGCTGGAACTCTAAAAAACAGCAGACTATAGCCCTTTCGACAAGTGAGGCTGAATATATGGCGCTAGCGTCAGCCATTCAAGAAGCACTTTGGTTGAAACAGCTGGCAGACGAACTTCTACCTGAATTTAAAGGTACACCTTTAACCGTTTATTGCGATAATCAAAGTGCGATTAGCCTTTCAGGAAATGCAGTCTACCATGCACGCAGCAAGCACATAGACGTGCGGTATCATTTTGTGCGAGAGAAGATTGCTGCCAAAGAAATCCTGGTTAAATACAGATGCACTGGAGAGATGGTCGCCGACATATTGACGAAAGGACTCAATCGACCGAAGCATGAAAACTTCACCGCATCTATGGGTCTGCATTTAAAGCATCTGCGTCCAGGAGGGGATGTTAAGAGTATGGACGCCTATGCAAAATGACATAGCAAGTTGTGTAGCTGAGCTTGTCCTTGACAATTAACCAAGGCTCCCTCTCTCGTCTACATTTGTGTACTGTCATACCGTTATAATTATTTACCCGTTAAATAAATAGTTTAAAGTCTTTAATCGCCTTTGTTCTCATTCCAACAATTTCCGTTAAAAAAAACCGGCTAAGAGCATGTTCAGTGTCCGTCACAATGAGTAAAAAAAAAATGGGCTATTTGCTACATTGAGTTGATAACCATAAAAAAATCGTACAAACAACTTGTTAGCAGAAGATGTCAGAGTATTGCTTCAGATTCTTTCTGCCATTGTTGTTGAAACAGTCATTTCGCAGGAACACTGTTCACAGAACACAGTAATTTGTACAGCACCTTTTGTTGTGGTGCACTCGAGGCGAGTGTAGGCTCCTAGCGGCACAGGGGCAGCGCTCGCAGTGAGTCACGTGACGTGCGCAGGATCATGGACATGGCGCTGTTGCGGCGCAGCGGCTGGTGCGAGTCCATGTGCGCGCGCGCCGCGCTCGCGCGCTACGGGCTGCTGGCGCGCGCGCGCGCGCCTCCCGCCTCGCCGCGCGCCTCGCCCGCGCCCGCCGCCGACGAGCCCGTGCGCGCCGCGCGCGCGCTGCTGCGCCAGCTGCCCATCCCCAGCGCCGAGTTCGCGTACGGCCGCACGCGCGTGTTCGTGCGCAGCCCGCGCACCGTGTGGGAGCTGGAGGCGCTGCGCGCGGCGCGCGTGGCGCAGCTCGTGGCCGCCGCGCAGCGCGCCTGGCGCCGACACCGCGCGCGCGTGCGGGCGCGCGCCGCCGCCGTGCTGGCGCGCTGGTGGCGCGCGCGCCGCCCCCCCGCGCCCGCGCCCGCGCCCGCGCGCGCCGCCGCCGCCGTGCTGTGGCGCGCCTGGTGCACGGCGGCGCGGCGCCGCTACCTGCTGCGCCTGTGGCGGCGCCTGCCGGCGCGCCAGCTGTCGCCGGCGTGCGCGGCGTGGCCGGCGTGCCCGGCGCCGCGCCTGCTGGGCCGCGCCGACGCGCTGCTGCGGCGCCTACACCACGCGTGGCGCTGCCGCCTGTACCGCGCCGCCTTCGACCAGACGGCGCGGAACCGCATGCGCGAGAAGGTGACGGCCAGCATCCTGTTCAAGGAGCGCAAGGCCAACTACGGCGTGAGCGTGGCGCACCCGTTCGTGGGCGACTACGTGCGGCTGCGCGCGTCGGCGGCGTGGCGGCGCGGGCTGGGCGCGGCGGGCGACCGCTACGTGGTGTTCGCGGACGTGGTGGGCAAGGTGGCGCGCTCGTCGGGGCGCGTGGCGCGCTGCCTGGCCGTGGTGTCGACGGGCGCGCTGCTGCTGCTGGAGGCGCGCTCGCTGCGCCTCAAGCGGCGCGTGCCGGCGCACACGGTGTACCGCCTGTCGCTGTCGCCGTACGCCGACGACCTGCTGGTCGTGCACGTGCGCGCGGTACGTACCCGCCAGCGCCGCGCTCGGCTCGTCGGCGCTGTGCTCAGCATACTGTTCTGTTGCAGAGCGGTGCGCTGGAGAGCTCCACGGAGGAGTTGTCGCAGTGCTCATCGCGTGACGCGGCTGACGCGCCCGGCTGTCTATTTGGGGTGAGTGGCGCATGCGTGCGAGCGTGTGGGTACATGCCGCGTGCGGGTGACTATGTGGGTACTGACATGCCGCGTGCGGGTGAGTGCGTGAGTACAGACGTGCCGCGCGCGTGCGTGCGTGTGGATACAGACGTGTCGCGCGCTTGCGAGCGTGTGAGTGTGTGTGTAGTGATGTGCCGCTTGCTGGCGTGCGTGCGAGCGTGTGGGTACTGAATGCTGCATGTGTGCGCAGGGCGAGGGCGCGTGGCGGCGCCGCGGCGACGTGGTGGTGCGCACGTGCCACGTGCTGGAGCTGGCCACCAAGCTGTTCCTGGTGGTGCAGAACGCGGTGGGCGCGCCGCCGCACGTCAACATCGCCACCGAGTGAGTACTTGACTCGACACAAAGTCACATATGTTCCAACAGCTCCGATGGAGTGTATGACGTGTGCGTGTGTGCGTGGGCAGGTTCGAGGCGAACTTCGGGCAGCAGCTGGTGACGCTGGCGTTCCACGCGGTGGGCGCGGCGCCGGGGGGCGCGGGCGGCGCGGGCGGCGGGGCGCGCCTGCTGCGCCGCGGCTCGCGCATGGACGTGCTGGTGTAGCGACGTGTTCATGTACAGTCCGCTAGCTCTTATGACGTAGCCACAACACTTGTGTATCGATAGCTTACTCTCCCTAAGATAGTGAGGCCGCGCGGTGCACGAGCTCTCGTGCGGCGTGGCCAGTACTTAGTGTAACGTATCGTAGGGTTCTGTAATATTGTAACAATAACGAAGTCGTTGCGCAACTTGTCTCGGTACACCTACGTCGCTGTAAACCCCATCCGAACCTCCTGCCCTCTTCACTTTGCTTACTATTCTAAACTTTACGAATACCTACAATAATCTATACGGACTCAAATAAACTTATAGTTATAAAGAATGAGGTATACTGATGCTACACAAATTGTAATTTGATTGAGTTTGCATTTTATTTTAATTCCTACAATAAATTATATGTTACAGAAAAAATCGAATCAAAATGAATTTTAGTTTCCGCGACGTCGTTTGATTGACGCTTGTGTTTAATATTGAAGCGACGTCATGACCATAGTATAAAGAGGAAGGAAGTAGGCTATCTTCGGCCAAATCCGCGTTATAATTGCCTACTGTCTTATGGTTGTAACTTTTAGCTAAATTTTAATTCAGTGCCAATAAATGGGCAAGGGTCAGGAAGTTGTATTTTTTGCTTGTATTGTCTGGGTACAGGGTTTATTTACTATTTATTATAAACTTGGTTTGTGGGGTGTGACTAGTTTTTATTTATTTGGCGGTAACATAAACTAAGAGCTTGTGTTTAAATTATTTTCTTAGTAGTTTATACATAAACTGGTCAGATTTTTGTATTTTTTTAATAGGCATAATGTAGTTTTTTTTTTAAGGACCATATTTATTTTTAATTAATACAAACGTATCTATTGAATCACACGTTTATTACAAAATTACAAATTAGCTAAGTAAAAATACTTTCTTCCGTTACGACTATTACGAAACGACAGAATATCAGACATTTTGGTTTCATTTAGTGGTGCCGAAAAGCAGTGACGCGCGAACCTCGTGCAGTGCTAGCCCCGACTGGGGCACTGAGAAACGGGTCGAGATTTTGTTACAGTGTGCGTGCGCCGACGCATAGATACTAAGGCGCACACATACAAGCTGCGCGCGGTGCGTTTGTATTAAGATAACCTACTTCCCTCCTCTTTATACTATGTCATGACTGCGTCGGTGCCAGCTTTCTTATTGTAGCGTGAATGCAAAACAACACAAAACCGTGCTCAAACGTCAATATGTGCCCCCCCCCCCCGACCTGCTGCGAGATGTGGTGATGTGCACGCGAGCAGTGCCTCAGTGTGCGCCGCGGGCCCGCGCGCGACCGATCTCACAGCGCATAGTTCCTACACTAGCATAACTATTAGCTGATATTGCGGGTTCATTATAAATTCTCAGACGCCGATTTAAAAGAGATGAAAAAATGTATAGAATTGAAATCGTTGTAACCGAGGGTCTTTTTTAATTGATTAAACCAAACAAACTAGATTTTAGCCTTAACAGTAATTCTTCCTCTTGTTTTCGTGTCGATCGGACTCAAATTTGGTCCGACCAATATTAGCCACCTGGACAGCTCTTTTGTTGGCAGATTGTCGTCACAGTTGGGACAAACCTAAGTGACTAATTGCGCTACAATAAAATGCACTTACAACATTTAAACCAATACTTGCATAGACCCTATAAATACAGTTAAAATTTGAATGCAAATTAATAACCTAAATATAAAATTCAACAAATTGCAGAAAAAATAGACAACAGTTAAAATAAAATTGACAATACGAGTATACAGGGTGTCATATTAACGCAAACGAATACCATAGATCCAGTACATGATTCTGGACACCCCAGTAGTGGAATTTTTCGTCGGTTTTTTTTTCAAATTTTTGAAATGAAGTTTTGTTTTTTTTTTACCTGTATAAAATCGTTATTCTAACCAATCCCAATGATATTCTTAGAAAAAAAAATGGTTGCCTGTAAAGTCGGTTTTACGGGCGAAGATTTTACGTGACAACGTCCTAATTCTCTAGTGCTGCGCGCGCGGCAGACCGATCATAGTTGAGTGGGAGAGAGACGCAAGGCATTCGGCGGGCCTCTCTCTCGTTCGGTGACTCATCGTAACGTTACCGAGCGTTACACTTTTTCATAAGTGACTCCCAGCCGCAACCTAATTTAAGACGTTGTCACGTCAAAAAATACAAAAAAATATATAATTAAAAAAATCATCGAGGCAATAAAGCTGTTATTCTATCTAACCCGATTTTTTATGGTAGGTAAAAATCATCCAGTGACGAATCCCGCCCTTGGGTAGAGCAGGAAACAGTGTCAGACTCTTACTGACTTAACAACCTACCCTGTTCCTACATCGCCATACATATCAGGACCAGAGCCTTCCTTTCAGACACAAACCCTTGGCCCTCATTGGCTTCGACGCTTCTGCAGGGTCCCTACTCGTTGAGGCGCGCGGGGATAGAGCGCGCCGTCGACGACTGGGATCAAACCCGATGACATTTTTAATTTGAAATGTAATTTAATCATGTTTTTCGCAAAAAAAGTTTATAATGACGTTTTTATATAGTTTAATTAAAAAAACGTAAAAAATTCATAAAAAATATTTTTTGAATTTTTAAATTATTATTTGTTTGATAGATATTTTGTATGGATATAGAAAAGGAGGTAAATGGAAATCACAATTGAATTGATCAAGTTACATTTATTTGTACGCATAAATACAATTGTGTCAATTTTTTTTTACAATGTACATAGTTTTTTTACAAGTATGAATGTGCTTTGAGCAATTGTTTTACAACTTTTATGTGCAACTTTTAAACATGTGTGATTTTTCACTTCATACTTGACGAAAACATGTAAGTGTATTATTTTTTTTTATTGTATAGCAGCTGTCCACGCGGACGCATTGCTCACTCAGGTAGGAGAGAAACAGATATCACTGCTGAACGAGGCCGATTGTGCCTCTTGGTCGTTCGTTGCGTGCTCTCGCTTGCACTTCAAACCTTAAATGGAACGCCTCAGAGCGAGGTAACACCGCATGAGTCATGTTTTTTCATGTGTGCAGCCAGCTCCATCGAATTATAAGACGTTGTCACGTCAAAAAAAATAAGAAAAAACCGACAAAAAATTCCACCACTGGGGGTCTAGATCATGTACTGGATCTATAGTATTCGTTTGCGTTAACATGGCAATGATACCCTGTATGTAAATAAATATTACTACAGACAGCATGCAACGATAGAGACGGCATCGAGACTGTGACGGACGACGTCACCAGCACGCAGTAGCGAGTGTCAGTGCGGGCACAGGCGCGCCCGGCACGCCGGCACCGCTCTACCAAATATCACATACATGCGTGCACACTTTTTGAAGATTTTCAACACTGTAGAATGTTATTTTAATATATCTCGTAGGATTTAAAATGTACGAGTAAAAGCCAATTTTTTTTTTATTTACGACATCACATTAGAAAGCTCTAACATTATCAGTCTTTTTGTACTATATTATGCTTGTATTATACATATAAACCTTCGTCTTGAATTACTCTATCTATTAAAAAAATGCTTCCAAATACTAGATTGAAATAAGCGCATGGCATGAGTTGTTGGCCGCGTTGTTTACTCCGACACTCTAATGAAGTTGTGTTTGCGTTCGCCGCGCGTCCGGTGTGGCGCACACTTGTGTACCTGATGCCGAGGGTCACCCAGCTACTGGAGTCCTATTGACTCCAAGTAATACACGAAAACTTGAATAAACATAGTGTTGAACGAGGGTGAGCGATGACGAAGGAGCGCGTGCGCCGCCTCTGTTGTGTCCAGTGTTGCCGTATCAACACAATGTTGATGCGTATATACTGTATTTCAACTGTGAGTCATCCAGGGGGCATACAGACTGGCGACAGTTTAACATTTTTACACTTGTATAACCTGTTGTAGAGTTCTAGCACAAACATACGCGATAGCTCAATAACTATGACGTTTTGAAAGTATCGTGATGCCGGTGCGCGCTGAGGCGGCGAAGCGACACAGGACAAGCGGCACGATCCCTTCCTCACAACACAACAATCACAGCACTATAAGGTACTAAACTTGTCTCGCAGTGCACTCTACTGTTTGAGGCAGCAGACTCGAGCGGACCGCGCGTGCCGGAATGTCTTTGTTTTTACAAAGTGGGACTATTTGTATACTTTGAACAATTACAGTAGTATGCCACCTTTGTTGTCATTCTGTGTGATCCTGCGGACGGGGCTCTGTGTGCCTGCCTCCGGGGCACACCAACTTGTTTTTTTTAATATTTATTTCTGTTCTGGTCGTAATTATTAATTGAGTAATATATTTACTAAAAGAATGGTAATAGTGGGTGGGTAAGGCACGCCCTCGGACCGTCTTACTGGCCGTCGCGACGCGCTGCTCCTAACTATAGCAGATAGTATAGATTTATTGTACACTAATACGAGATTATAATATGCTTTAATTAGCTAATATATACATAATTGCAAGAAAGAGAGTAAGACCGAGTAACCTGATGATGTTGACTCTATCGTTAATCTAGGAACATAACTAATAGTTTGAAATAAGTTTTATATCGAATTAAGTAGAATGTTATTATCATAAGGGAATAAATATAGAATAGTAAGAGAATGCCAATGGCAACACTGGGTGGTTGCAAGTGTCGTCGTCAGCAGTGCTGTGGCCGCGGGCTGCCTACAGTCTGTGTTGTATGTAAGTGATATTGCTGTTGAACTGTTTGCGCGGCATCGACCGCCCGCTGCGGCCGCGGCACGCGCTTGTCGGTGCTGATGGACTCAATTTTTGTTGAATAAATGTTATGTTATGTTTTCAACGAAATTAAATTGTGCAAAAGTTTTAACATTTTTAATAAAAAACAAAAAGAAAATGAAAGCTTTTATTTCACTTATCACCTGTCCCTGTTCGTTTGTAATCAAATCTTATAGATTGCGGGATGCAGGATTTCATATTTTTTTTTTCACATAATTCTTATGTGGCGCACTAGATTTCGCTACCTCACTACCGTTCTTGATACATGAGGTGCGTGTGGAACGACACGCGCCATCGACGACTTGGGCCCGGTTCGAAAGGTTACCCGGCGGTCGCACGGCGAGCTACCCATTGCTCGCCGTCCGCAAAACCGTGCCTAAGGTGGCCGGAAAACGGGCTCGGAATCTTTGCAGTGACTGGGGCGTGAGGGCCGTTGCGTCACCCGTGCGGCCTCTGCCTTTGCTAGCATTACTACCTCGCAGAAAGAGGTCACCGCCTGCCACTTCTCGCTTGGAGCCATGGCCTGTACCAAGGCCCAGTTTGAGAAATCACCGCGCAGCAGAACCAACTTTTGCGGAACACCGCAAGACATCTCTCACCAAGCTAAGCAGAGCTTGTGATAAGAGCACTAGACAACTGATAAACATACTTATATATTTCTAAATACATACATCTCTTCTTCTCTGTCGGTTCGCTCTTGGCAGAGCGGTCGTGGTCACGTAGAGGCATCCACATCGGCGGTAGAGGCGGACACAGCTCTCCGAACGATCTCCCGCCATCTCTCCCTGTTGGCAGACTGCCTGGTGCAGTCAGACACACGAGTTCCCACTGCCGATTTAACCTGGTCAGTCCAACGCATAGGTGATCTTCCGCGTGGTCTTGTCCCTTCCACCTTTCCCTGAACGACCAGGCGCTCTATGGAATTGCTATCCCGCCTAGAGACATGTCCGAAGTACTGCAAAATGCGCGACTGTACTGCGGCAGATAAACGCTGTGTGATGCCCAATTCTTGAAGAATGGACACATTGGTTCGGAACTCCGTCCACGATATCCCAAGCATCTTTCTCCAGCACCACATTTCCAGAGCATCTATCTTCTTCTTTTCCAACTCACGCACTGTCCACGTCTCCGCAGCGTAAAGAAAAATGGGGAATACAAGTGTTTGTACGAGCTTGATTTTGGTGGCTTTGGTGATGTTACGATTTCTCCACACTTTTCTTAACTTCTCCATCGCAGTTCTGGTTATAGCCATACGTCGTTTCACCTCATCTACACAACCGCCGTTATTTGAGATTAAAGCCCCAAGATATATGTAGGCTTTCACCACGTCACAGTTCGCAATCTGTGTCACTTCGGGCGAATTAGCGTTGACGCGATTCACGATCATAATCTTGGTCTTAGATCGGTTTATTTTCAACCCAAACGTAAGGCTTACGTGTTCCATTTTGAGAAGCAATTCTTCCATACGGTCAGCGTTACTCGCAAATAATGTGGTGTCATCTGCATACCGCAAGTTCGATATTTTGTATCCACCAATCACCACGCCATCGTTCCAGTTCTCGAGAGTGATTCGCATTACAAGCTCGGTGTAGATGTTAAATAATAAAGGTGAAATTATGCATCCTTGTCGAACGCCTGCACTTGGATGGAAACTATCTGAGAGGAGATCATCGGTCCGCACTGAAGCTGTACCTCCTTCGTAGAGCTCCCTGAGCAAGTGCACGAGGTGTTGTGGTGTGCCCATGTCCAGTAGTGTTTTCCACAACATTGGCCATTTCACCGAGTCAAATGCTTTGGAGAAATCAACAAAGCATATGTATGTTGGCTTGTTGAATTCTCGAGCCTTTTCGATGATCTGACGAACGATGAGAATTTGTTCACGGGTTCCTTTTCCCTTCACAAATCCAGCTTGTTCTGGCGCAATTTCTCTGGATAAATATGCTTTCAGTCGCTCGTTTATGATGTGTAGCATTATTTTGCTCGCGTGTGTTATTAGTGCAATAAGGCGAAAGTTGCTACACTTCTTCGTGGAACCCTTTTTATGAAGAGGTGTGAATACTGTGTGAGTCCATTCAGAGGGCCATTTGCCTGTGTGCCATATTTTGTTACAAATTATATAGAAGATATGAACGCCATGCTCTCCCAATGCTCGTATAGTTTCAATTGGGATCTCATCTCTACCTGTGGCTTTTCCATTCTTCAGATGTCGAATAGCGGCTCTCACCTCTGATTTAAGTATATCCGGCTCAAGCATATCACTCGTAGGCTCCGTTGGTGGAAAATTTCGTGACTGAGGATCTTCAAACAGGGACTGACAATATTCTCTCCAAACCTTCGAAATTTTATCCAGTTCAGTAACTACTTGGCCATTATGATCTTCGATGGCCCAGGTTTTGGATGGCAACGTTTTCGTAATGAGACGGATTTTGTGGTACAAGTCTCTTGACTCGTATCTGTCGGCATGAGCCTCAATCTCTTTACACATATTGCGCAAGTAGGTATTGTGATCTTGTCTACATTTACGTTGTATTTGTGCCGACATGTTATTAAGATCCTTGATGTCCGCTCCTGTTGCTTTCATCTTCCGGCGTTTTTCGACGAGTTTGAAGGTACTGTCAGTCATCCAGTGCTGTCTTTTGTGAGTTGTAATCGGTGGTGCGGTTTCGTTGACAGTTGAGGTGATAAGTGTCTTAGTTCGGTCCCATAGTGCATCGGGTGTTTCGTCAGCCAAATCTGCCTCTAACCACTGCGTCCACTTCTGTTCGATAAGCGAACGAAATTCAACACCATCCCTCACCTCCATTCCAATACATACATATTATAGATAAATTACACCCAGACACAGAACAAATGATCGTGCTCATCACACAAACATTTGTCCTGGGTGGGAATTGAACCCCCGACCTCCGACATAGCAGTCAGGGTCACTAACTACTATGCTGACAGGCCAGTCAGGTTTTGCTTAATGTTTATTAAAATGGCATTATTCCGTGAAATAAACGTATATTTAGGAAATGTAATGTAAACAGAAAATCTAAATTTAGTTATAAGTAACAAAATATATTTTGTTATTTTATTCTCTAAGGTAGCTTTCTGTGAACCAAGGGTTCTGATAGGAGTGGTTTCTATGAACCAAGTTTTCGGCAAAAAGTAGTATCTATGAACAGAGATCTCTATCAACAGTGCTAACCGAGATATCTACCTACAGTATTTTCTATCAACAAAGTTTTCGGCGAAAACAAAGTTTAGGAATAGAGATTTCTATTAACTCTGTTTTCTGTAGGTAGTCGTATCGTACAAGCGTGTTTCTGTATTAGGTTCCACACTCAGATTGAATAGAGCTTTAAATTGGTTGATGACGAATAATATTTTATACAGAGACGTGTGTCCATATTTTAATAGAGATGTAGACCTTACTGAAATTGTGCAAGTAGTTGACGAACCAACAACAAACCGAAATTCTGGAACAATTACATCTGTTAAGGCAGATTTATATTGAGTAAGTAACTGACGTCAGTCCACTGACGAGTCAGTGCTGACCTGGCACTGCTATAGTGTAAATTGATTTCAAGTCAGTACAGTGCTGTCACGTCAGTACTGACTTCAATATTCGCGCTGCAATATTTTCGGCGTCAGTCCACTCCCCCGCCACCCGCGCCAGCGCTACTGACAACGTGTAAATTGCCCAAGTCAGTTGTTGCCGCTCTGTTGTACGGTAACCACGATTCGTCGTACCGGATCACAAAATGACACGAAAATTGAGCGACACGGAAAACTTAAAACTTGTACAACTATACCGTGATAATTAATGCCTATGGGATTTCAAATCACAAAATTATAGAAATAAAGAAATGTGTGCAACAGCATTGCAGAATATTGCACAAAATTCTTTGATTCTTTGCTGTTTTTGAGAAATCATTTTTCCGCACTGACTTTACAAACGTGTGTACACCAAAGGAAATATCTTCGACTACTGACTGCTTGTAAATAGTACGCGTCAGTTTTCGGCGACTCCGCTACTGAATGTCGAAGTTTAAAATGTCGATGTATGTTAGTTCTAAAGTACACGATCTCGATGTACGCCAGTTCGAAAGTACAGGATCTCGATGTACGCCAGTTCGAAAGTTCACTGGAGCGAAGTATGCAAGGCCGACGTATCGTTAGTTAGAAAGCATACAAGTGCGATGTACGCCAGTTCGAAATTACCCTGTTACGAAGTATGAAATGCCTCCGTACTGTTACTGGTACTCCTACAACATTATAATTAGCAAATTTGTGTAAAAATAACTTTACACCACCACTTATGTATTCTTTTAAATCTACGTTATCCTTCTTTAATAACTGTTCTCTGATTTTTAGGATATGGCATGATTTTTTGTATTTACGTTTCTTTATATTAGCACATTAATTCTTTTAATCTACCCTCACAATTTCTATAATTTTGCAATAAATATAGTACCTGGTAAACTTAATATTTTTAAAATGCATTGTCTATTTGTGATGTAAAATAGTAAACACATAGTGTCATTTATCATTGTTGCGTTAAACTTCCGTTTGAATATATTTATCATAATAATAGGTACAACCAATTACATAATATTTGCTAATTATAATGTTGTAGGAGTACCAGTAACAGTACGGAGGCATTTCATACTTCGTAACAGGGTAATTTCGAACTGGCGTACATCGCACTCGTATGCTTTCTAACTAACGATACGTCGGCCTTGCATACTTCGCTCCAGTGAACTTTCGAACTGGCGTACATCGAGATCCTGTACTTTCGAACTGGCGTACATCGAGATCGTGTACTTTAGAACTAACATACATCGACATTTTAAACTTCGACATCCAGTAGCGGAGTCTTCGGCGACTCCGCTACTGAATGTCGAAGTTTAAAATGTCGATGTATGTTAGTTCTAAAGTACACGATCTCGATGTACGCCAGTTCGAAAGTACAGGATCTCGATGTACGCCAGTTCGAAAGTTCACTGGAGCGAAGTATGCAAGGCCGACGTATCGTTAGTTAGAAAGCATACAAGTGCGATGTACGCCAGTTCGAAATTACCCTGTTACGAAGTATGAAATGCCTCCGTACTGTTACTGGTACTCCTACAACATTATAATTAGCAAATTTGTGTAAAAATAACTTTACACCACCACTTATGTATTCTTTTAAATCTACGTTATCCTTCTTTAATAACTGTTCTCTGATTTTTAGGATATGGCATGATTTTTTGTATTTACGTTTCTTTATATTAGCACATTAATTCTTTTAATCTACCCTCACAATTTCTATAATTTTGCAATAAATATAGTACCTGGTAAACTTAATATTTTTAAAATGCATTGTCTATTTGTGATGTAAAATAGTAAACACATAGTGTCATTTATCATTGTTGCGTTAAACTTCCGTTTGAATATATTTATCATAATAATAGGTACAACCAATTACATAATATTTGCTAATTATAATGTTGTAGGAGTACCAGTAACAGTACGGAGGCATTTCATACTTCGTAACAGGGTAATTTCGAACTGGCGTACATCGCACTCGTATGCTTTCTAACTAACGATACGTCGGCCTTGCATACTTCGCTCCAGTGAACTTTCGAACTGGCGTACATCGAGATCCTGTACTTTCGAACTGGCGTACATCGAGATCGTGTACTTTAGAACTAACATACATCGACATTTTAAACTTCGACATCCAGTAGCGGAGTCGTTTTCGGCGCCAGCACTGACGACAGCTACTGACTCAATGTAAATCTGCCTTTAATCATTACACCAGTTTAAACGAAAATGTGGCAATTCTTCGGGGCTCATTTCATCAAGGAGATGAAAGATTTAGTCACGTGGCAGGCCATGCACTGCAATTGCAACTACTTCTTGTATAGTTTTTTATAGTCATGATCCCAATTTATTGTGCGAAAGCGACATTAACTACATAGTTATTAAAGGAGATGACTATTATCACGATTGCGTAAACACTCGACCACATCTTAACACTGGAGAAGTAAATCCGGAATATCTTACTGCTACTGAACTTCTATCACAGGTTGTTGTTTATAACAGACAAACATTCAATGTAAGCGGCTACGAACAACCTATTTACAATGGTCATGTAACTAATGACGACAGTGAAAACGGTTTCCCGAACTTAAAGAATGCGTTAATACTTTTTTTTTGAGAACATTCTTTCGGTTTGTTACCAACAAATTCTTCAACAGTAGCTGTGCATAGTACAAGTCTGCTTCTGATTCATTTTGGCTGTTTGATTCCCACGCACGTGGCGCTAAAGGTGTTAAGGCACCGTTAAGAGGTACTTCCTGTTGCATGCGTTTTAGCAATATTGATAGATAGAGATAGAAACTACACGTTATATTATGCCGACATTTGATTGTCAAAGATTCCGTGAACCGTGATTATACATTAAATGTTTATTCATTAACATCATTACAAATTACTCCAGAAGTGGCCATTCCAAGAACATCCCTTCAAAGTAATAGTATACCAAATGCTACCAATGGACAAGCTGACCTAGAACATACCACCACTGTTAACGAGCATCGAGTACTAACCCAGACAAGGACTATAGAAACTACAAGTACCTATGCTTTGTACCTAATATTGACGAAGTAGTACCGAATTTAGATAGTGTTATAAACATCTCTAATTCTGACTTAGAACCCCAATTAAGACTGGCAGAAATCACAAGGAAAACAGCACCACCCCTAAATTTAGAACGAGAGCGCAGAATAGAAGAACTAATAATAAGAGTACCATGCGTACTTTCTTTTCCCGGATGGCAAAAATGGGTATCAAGAGCAAAGAGAAGTTTATATAACACCATTGGACTACTTTTAAAGCCGCATAATGGGTAGTGATAAACGTTTTCACAGAAACGGTTATTTATTTTATGCCTTATCAGTCATGTTCGAGTACTTTCGGGCGAAGTCGAGTGTTTCGGTATCCTGTCGAATGCGCCAAGGCCAAAGAGAACATACTCCTCAAGGAATTGTTGACAATATGCATTTAACGATGAGGAATATAAAAAATTAAAATTTCTTTATTTCAGACCCAAATTAGTCCATAAATTGTTAGTGTATTAGCACAGATTACTAAATAGTTACTACGTAACAGATACTTCACTCCATACAAAATTCTCAATACCTACTGCTATAATAGCCTACTTCGTCGCGTCAGCAACCACTGCATGCCAAAATGTGCCTTAATACTTAAGCGTACAGTTGTGATTGCATCGCACCGCGTGATCAATCGCAGCTCACCGAGAAATCGCAGGGCTGTTTCTTCGATAAAATTAAATTAACATAACTTTTTCTATGTTATTGAAAACTGTGAATATGTTCTGACTTATGTGTGGAAATTTAAAATTGTATCGTTTATAAAATATTTTTTTATAAATTGGTGCTGACGGTGCTGACTGTGTAATACGTCTAAAAAAATAAAGTTTAAAAACTAACACCCGACTACTTAAAAACACGCTCTAAAAAGTACGAAACAAGAAAACAAGAAAGCCGTGGTCGTATACCACTTTTTTTAATTTATTATTCTTATGGCATACGACCACGGCTTTCTTGTTTTCTTGTTTCGTACTTTTTAGAGCGTGTTTTTAAGTAGTCGGGTGTTAGTTTTTAAACTTTATTTTTATTTAACATATTTTGGAGTTCTAAATAGGTTAATCTTGGGTTCATTGATTTCTCAGCCCATGAATACAGGTAAAGTCACAAGCAAATGCTAGTAATATATATATATTCAAAATGTACAAGTAAAGCCCTTTCAAATGATACCAAACACGGCATATTTATCTTAACTTTATTTTTTTACTTCGTATGTTTTGTCCGCTAGAGGGCGCCACATTAGATTTTGTGAAATCCCATATAGCCTATAACCAGCGGACAATTAAGACGCTTCTAATGATATGTCATTTGTCGAATTCTGATAAGTAGTTTAGAAGTTACGAGGGAACAGATGAACATCCATACCCACATACATACATACAGGTCAAAATCATAACCCTCCTTTTGCTTCGCCGTAGTCGGGTAATAACACCATTGTCAACCTTGTATGTCTTTGTTTTTTTCCTAAGTACCTACATGTGTTTCTTGTTTATGTTGACTGTATTTATATAGGTAGGTGCTTAGATTTTACCCGACTACGGCGAAGCAAAAGGAGGGTTATGATTTTGACCTGTATGTATGTATGTATGTATGTGGGTATGGATGTTCATCTGTTCCCTCGTAACTTCTAAACTACTTATCAGAATTCGACAAATGACTCATCATTAGAAGCGTCTTAATTGTCCGCTGGTTAAAGGCTATATGGGATTTCACAAAATCTAATGTGGCGCCCTCTAGCGGACAAAACATACGAAGTAAAAAAATAAAGTTAAGATAAATATGCCGTGTTTGGTATCATTTGAAAGCGCTTTACTTGTACATTTTGAATATATAAATATTACTAGCCTATTTAGAACTCCAAAATATGTTAAATAAAAATAAAGTTTAAAAACTAACACCCGACTACTTAAAAACACGCTCTAAAAAGTACGAAACAAGAAAACACTCTCCAATGAAATTACTTAGTATGTACAAACTATTAAATATAATAGATAAAGCCGTGGTCGTATGCCATAAGAATAATAAATTAAAAAAAGTGGTATACGACCACGGCTTTATCTATTATATTTAATAGTTTGTACATACTAAGTAATTTCATTGGAGAGTGTTTTCTTGTTTCGTACTTTTTAGAGCGTGTTTTTAAGTAGTCGGGTGTTAGTTTTTAAACTTTATTTTTTAAAGTTTAATTCTGCCCTACAAAGCGCAAAAGCGGTATCTCAAAAAAATCTTAAATATTGTTTTTGTGCCATCAAAACTGAGACTTTCTTAATGATATTTTTTTATGTTTCGGACAAGTTTGCACTAAAAGCCTTAATTACTTAAAATAAAAGCTATCTAATGTGATAACTATAAAAATAATTATTCATGATTTAATTAATTAATAATTAATTTAACAAAATAATAAAGTTGATTTTTATACCATTGTACAAAAATCAACTTTACTGTTTTTGTGAGATATCGCTTTTTGGCTTAGAAGGGCAGAATTGTGCTTTCGTGTATACATTGTATTGTAACAAATAAATGGTTTAACTATCTATAAAACATAATTATAGACACTGACGTCTATAATTATGTTTTATAGATAGTTAAACCATTTATTTAGGGTAGCTAAAATAAAAAATCTATAAAAGTTAAAAATGTTAGGTGTTTATCACTTCTATTACTTGATTTGCGGTACGAGTACGAACGAATGGAACTATTAAAATTGAACAACGTGCGTGCCCTTCGCTTGCGACAACCGCACCAAAACCACACTGACTTTAGTCCGCCAGCGGCTCGAGACCGCTCGGCCGGGCGGTAGGTAATTATAGCGCGCAAGTACATGGAGTGACGGAGGCCTGGTATTAGTAACAAAAAGTTCTTATGTACTATATTAGTATAGTTAGTAACCTATAGCTAATTTCACCCAGTGTCTTTGTATAGGGCAGTCCGGCCTATCAGCAATCATTTTCAGGATACTGTTACGAGTGTTTCGCAAGCGTTGCAGTAAGGAAGCCGCTTTCTTACACATAATGGCGTGAAAGCTATCCCTGTGAGCTTCGGCAAACATTCCCGATGCACTGCAACGCCGCGGTAGCCGCAACAGCATCCTGAAAGCGTTGTTATATTGTACACGCAGGACGTTGTACGCCCGGTTTGTATACGACACCCATAGGCCGCTCGAGTAGAAAGACTGACAGAACGCCTTAAATAAAGTAATTTTGACGTCTGCCGTACAGCGAGTGAACCTACGGTGTGCGTTCGCGCAGCGGAATGTTGTTGAATTTAAAGATTTTAATAATGCAGTTAATTAGTGTATGACGTCGTATAATTGTGTATGGTAAAAAAAAATTTGTGCACGCAGCCATTGGGGAGAAATTCACCAAAAACTGATTCCGCTGGGCGAACGTTGTCCTGGCGGAACTTTTTTCAATCCATAGACTTTAGAAGAAAAGAGATATATCCAATAATTAGTGTGTATTTGTGTGTAATTGTGTATGTATGAATAAAATTAGTGCATGCATAAACTTCGGAGAAATTCAAGTTTTCGCTGCGCGAACGTTTGGCCATTAGCTAGTTTTCATATAAAGTGCTTACATAGAGAGCTGTAAATTTTTACATACGTTGTTTTGAATTTGTTTATATTTGTTTAAAAAACAGATTTAGAAAAAATCCTAGGTCTTAGAAGATAAAAATATAAACGTAAAATACGCTTATTAGGTCTTAGTTTTTAAAGTATGCACTTTGGGGTCTAGATTTTCACGTTTATACAAACCTTGTAAGTGTCTGCAACATGTTGCCAAGTATCAATGACGTTCCGTTTGTAATTAGATAGTTACAGTTTAATTTACCATGAATAGATCACTGTTTACAAAGCAGTCAAAAGTCACGACGTTCTAAAGGAATTGCATGGTAAAATGTATGCCAATAGTTAGTGTATTCATTCAACTATTCACATGCAAAATTTCATGTCATTAAATTCAGTAATTAAAGAAAAACAATTATAAGGTCAGGTGGGGTAAGAGAAACATAGTTTACTGGTTTTTGAACATTTTGACTTCCGGCTAGTATAAATATGTATGTATTCTAATAGCAATACAAACAAAGTTTCGGTAACGAACCATGCTAACTATTATTTTAACACAGAAATTGATTCATCCAGCAATGACGGCACAATCGGAAATCAAAGCCAGATCTTTTAATTGTTCCTCTTTCCCGAAATTTGGGGTAAGAGAAACACTTTGATTTGTACAAGTAAAACCACGTATTTTTATATGTATCTCTAGAAATTTGAGAACTGCCTTTCGGCCTAATGGAAATGAAACCATGCCATTGTTAAAATATGGTTTAATTTAGCTTTACCGAAGAATAAAGTAAATTTGGGGTAAGAGGAACATATAAGTAAGGTCAGGGGTGGTAAACTGCGAATATAAAAACATTTAAACACGGTTTTTAATAAAAAAATAAGAAAAACAAACTTCTGTATGAATGTCTTTAAGTATTTATTTATTACTAATAGAAGTATCTAAATCACTTTCCAACTTCAACTGAATAAGAACGAATACAAATAATTGTGAAAATCTTTGTTGTAGGTACTTAAGAAACGTAAAAAAACTTAAATCACTTTGATTCATCATAAAGGTGACTTTACACCTTTACGATCATAAAACCGATTGATTGAGTATAGTTGCTCTTAGTATTCCATAATGTTTTGAGTCTGCATAACCCGACAGTGCACCAATTTTAACAGCTGCCAATGCTTCTAATAATTTTTCTTTTGGGTAAGAGTTCCGTTCCGTTTTTCTTATATAATTTCGAGGCATTTTACTTTTTCTGTAACAAATATATATACCCACATCCAATACGACAAAAATTGCACTTTCACACAAATTAAAGCTGTATAATAAATACAGGCTCATGCACACATAGCTCCGAACACCGAGTTAAATTATCTATACCTACCTAATTTAAATAGGTAATATTTCAACTTGCAAAATGTTTGTTACTCCTAAAACCGGGAAAGAGGAACATGATGTTTCTCTTACCCTGGTATGGTAGTTCCTCTTTCCCAGCTTGGTGTTTTGTACGTTATGTTTTTGATGACATCGAAAAAACACTAAAAACACATGCTACAAGCAACATAACATGCGAAAGATAAAGATTCAACATTAAAATTATACTTACCAACAAAATTTGCCCTATTACAGATGTTTTTCATCCTTAAAACATCGCAAAAAAAAAAAACGCCGCTAGGTCACTATTTTATAGTTTGTCAACTGATTATTTTCTTTCTCTTTTACTCACGTACTGAATGTGTTGTAGCGTCATTTATACAAAAATATTGAAACTATACCTGATACTGTTTTATCGACGTAGTAACCATAGAGCTAGGCTTTATAGTTTTCTATTTATGAGTTACTGTTCCTCTTTACCCAGCGTCCCTCTTACCCGACTTGACCTTAATAATGACTAAGCATTAAAAACCTACTTAACCCGACCAAGTTCGGATAGCTATAAAAAAGCGGCCGTGCCATATGTCTAAGAAACTTCTTAACCTTCCAATATAATATTTATTAATATGGTACAGTTGCGTGCACAAGCGTTAGGAAAAAATAGTCAACCTTTGGGTTTATTAGTTGCTTTCCATTTAAGTATGTCTTAGTGATATTGAATCATATGCATAATTAATTATTAAAAAACAGCCGTTATTGCCATCTCTACTGCGGAGTTATGTCCCCTCCCTGCAAAATAGTACATTTTGATACAAGTGGCGAAAGATTGTCATTGCGACCGGATTCGCACGAGCCATAGACGAGTGTGTTATGGAGCTGAGGGCTGCGGTGAGAAATTCGGACGTATATCAAACGAAGTTTTTCATTACACTTACGAACACATTACTTTCTTTGAAAATTACGACGCATTTTTATTAATTTCTTACTGATGATAATTTTCCAAAGTTGCCGCACAATTTAGTTTTGATTTAGATTGCAGCAATCTATAGTAAAGCACAGTATCTGGCGGCAGTGGTTTATCATCTAAAAAATCTCATATATCTTACGTTCAACATATTTTTTACAACTAACACCAATAAATAAGTTGGTTAATAAGACTATTATTTAATAGACATTTTTTCCCGCGCTTATCCTTTGCAGGATGAAAAAGAAGCAAAGGAATCAAACCGTTATACATCCTACTTAATATTAAGAATATAAATTCAAATATTTTTGAATTTAGAACACAGATATAAGTATATTAATTTGTTCCTAACAATAACATTATTGCATAAATAATCATGTTTGAATAATATGTGAAAATAAGGAGGGAATGAAAAAGCCCTTGTTATGATAAATGAAACAAAAGCACGCGGGTGATATGCATGTCATTTTTAACCTAATCATAGTGCTATAAGTGGCAGTTTTCGAGTAAGCGTATTGAAAAGAAAGTAGCTATAAAAATCTGCTTTATACGTACACATTACATATCATATATGTGTTGGTAAGTGCAAAACTCGAGAACAGCCTGACCTGGACCAGCTAATTCTTTTTTTGTTGTGTTTGTTATTGTCAGGAGAAGGTTCTTATGAAAAAAAGGGTAGAGAAGGGTGTAGGGTAGAGTAGGGTAGGGTGGAGTGGAGTAGAGTTGAATAATCTGTTGCTGCGAGCGAAGCCGCGGGCAAAAGCTAGGTAATAAATATAAGGTGATTATTTATTTATTGATCTGGTCGGTCTTTTAGTTGATTCAGTATTTATTCTGTGATTTTCTATTCAGTAGTTTGTTTTTAAACAGAAAACATCTACTTTGTTACGATTTTATTATAATAATTTAAGTAAATAGATATACAGGGTGTTTGGTGCATCGTTTGCCAAATTGATTTGGCCGACAGGATAGATCATTTGCTATATATTCAGCCCCAATAAATCATTCCTTGCCACCCCGGTTTTTTTTAAACATGTTTTTAACTTTTATTCTGAAAAACACCGGATTTCAACATTTAAGCTTACATAAATAAAAAAGTTATTAGTCTATCCAACAAAATTTATTTTTATATTTAAGTGTACTGTTGTATGGTTCTATGAAATCCAAAATTACTTGCTAGTAACGTGTAGTTTTTCTATAAAAAACCTACAAAGTGTATGGGATATGACAAAATAATTTTAAAACTCAACTTTTAATATCTATTAAAAAAAAAACTAAAAGCGTTGGAGATCTTCGAATTCTTTTAAAAAGTTCTCTAGTTAATGCCCTTTCCAACGGTGTGCAATATGCTAAAAAAAAAATTTTATTAACTTCACTAACTGGCTAAATGTGCACTCAAATCACAAAAGGCTGATATTTTATATTACGGTAAATGCACTAAGAAGTTAAAGAAAAAAAAAATAACTTGCTCTAAGTAGGTAGATATTGATATCTCATTTTTACGCACATTATTTTTTTTTTTTTACAAAGGGTATTAACTTTCCTCAAACTTGAAATAAAAATTTATTTCACAAGCAGGTACTAAAATCACAAATCTTGTTCAAATTGGGTACCATTGTTTCGTATACATGCGCGACATCTTTCTCTTATCTCGAGTTGTAGTTCGAAGACGAATTTCTGCTTTAACGGTCACACCATCATCAGCCCTTTAATGTTCCCACTGCTGGGACACAATCCTCCTCTCTAGGAGAGGGAATGGGCCATGACCCACCACGCGGGCCCAGTGCGGGTTGGTGGATGTCATATGTCTTTGAATTTTTAGTTCTAGAACATGCCGGTTTCCTCACGATGTTTTCTTCACCATTTTGAGAGCAGTGGTGATGAAATAAATTACACAAAGTAATGCGCCTGGGTGAGTTTGAACCCGCGACCTACAAACTCGTAAGTCGGGACCGTTACCACTCGGCCACCACTGCTCCGTTTAACGGTCACAAAAGCCGTCTCAATACGTTACACTTAATCATCTCTCGTGTCAATTTCCGTCGCATAAACCAGTTCTTTGACCCGACTCCCGACGTAAAAGTCCAGCGGAGTTAGGTCTGGTGAACGTGGAGGTCATGGAATAGGGCCATCTCTCCCAATCCACGAGTCTGGAAATGCGTCATTTAGGAATTGCCTTACAGTTCATCGCCAGTGAGCGGGACAACCGTCATGTTGAAAGACAAAAGACCTGTCTTCATTGAAAATTGGCAGCTCAGATAACAATAAGGGCAGCTCTGTTTGAAGAAATTTAAGATAATTATCCCGTTGAGGTTATCAAGTAAATAGTGCGGTCCAACCACATGACTTGCAATTACTCCTGCCCAAACGTTCACACTGAATCGTCTCTGAAATGACCTCTGTCTTTTTAAATTTAGCCAATTAGTGAAGTCAATAAAAGGATTTTTTAGCATATTGCACACCATTGGAAAGGGCATTAACTAGAGAACTTTTTGAGAAATTCGAAGATCTCCAACGCTTTTAGTTTTTTTTTTATAGAAATTTAAAGTTGAGTTTTAAAATTATTTTGTCATGTCCCATACACTTTGTAGGTTTTTTATAGAAAAACTACACGTTACTAGCAAGTAATTTTGGATTTCATAGAACCATACAACAGTATACTTAAATATAAAAATAAATTTTGTTGGATAGACTAATAACTTTTTTATTTATGTAAGCTTAAATGTTGAAATCCGGTGTTTTTCAGAATAAAAGTTAAAAACATGTTTAAAAAAAACCGGTGTGGCAAGGAATGATTTATTGGGGCTGAAGATATAGCAAATGATCTATCCTATCGGCCAAATCAATTTGGCAAACGATGCACCAAACACCCTGTATAATTAGATCAATCTGTAGATATTAACTTGGGTTTATGGTGTCTGTCCAATCTTAACATAACACAATTACTTATTATAATTGATCTGCCTAATAAACTACGTAAATGAATAAGTGTATAGCTATTAATTTATTATAAAATCTTACCTTATATCTGTTATCAGCTTCTCACTATCACTCACTTAATATAGGTACCTACTACATTATTATGTTAAGCTTCATTGTTATAACATTAATAACATATTTTGTCAATATTATTATTACAGAGCATAGCAAAACAACAGTGCATATATGCACATTGTCCTTGACTGCACATTTGTTTGTGACTGGGGATAAAACAAAATCAGGTTGAAGTAAAACAGTAAACGAATACGCGCGGGCCGCGGCTAATGAAAACTAATTGCCCTCTTTTTTCTTCAAGGATCGAAGTACCGTTTCAAACGGGAGTTGTCTTTTTTTTCACACTATAATATTTTTGATCAATTCATAACTACAATACTTAGACTATTTAACCAAAAGACTAGCCTTAAGCGTACCGCTTCGAACAAAATAATTCTGCATATTTTGATGAGGTGCGGGGGAACACGCTCACATACATAAGTCACTACAAGTACAACGGTATACATCAATTAAAAAATCGATTCAAGGAGTCGTTTTTTTTTTAGGTAGTTGCAAAGGGGAACGCTCGTGCATGTCTAATCCATTGGTTAAATAGTGTAATAAGCTACAATATGATAAATATTTACCTGAACAGTAGTACTTACATGTGGTAATTATTTAAGTTCCCTAAGGGGTCAATAGTTAAAATCCTGATCCGTGAAATCTTCAAAAGAAATGAGCTGTATGAATTTTATTTGTCTTAAATAATATATAATCTAGGTTATATCTCAAGTCTCAAGCCCATACTTAAATAAAGTGCGTACGTAAATAGTACCTACTTTTTGTCATAGTCAAATACCTATATTTAAATGACCTATAAATTATATCGAAACAACAATTGTGTTATCATCTGTACTAATTCAATACCGGTATTATACTGTAAATTTTGGGATGTTACCTAAATACATATATCGCACGGCCGCTTTTTTAAAGCTATCCGAACTTGGTTGGGTTATGTAGGTTTTTGATGCTTCGTCAGTATTATAATTGTTTTTCTTTAATTACTGAATTTAATGACATGAAATTTTGCATGTGAATAGTTGAATGAATACACTAACTATTGGCATACATTTTACCATGCAATTCCTTTAGAACGTCGTGACTTTTGACTGCTTTGTAAACAGTGATCTATTCATGGTAAATTAAACTGTAACTATCTAATTACAAACGGAACGTCATTGATACTTGGCAACATGTTGCAGACACTTACAAGGTTTGTATAAACGTGAAAATCTAGACCCCAAAGTGCATACTTTAAAAACTAAGACCTAATAAGCGTATTTTACGTTTATATTTTTATCTTCTAAGACCTAGGATTTTTTCTAAATCTGTTTTTTAAACAAATATAAACAAATTCAAAACAACGTATGTAAAAATTTACAGCTCTCTATGTAAGCGCTTTATATGAAAACTAGCTAATGGTCAAACGTTCGCGCAGCGGAAACTTGAATTTCTCCGAAGTTTATGCATGCACTAATTTTATTCATACATACACAATTACACACAAATACACACTAATTATTGGATATATCTCTTTTCTTCTAAAGTCTATGGATTGAAAAAAGTTCCGCCAGGACAACGTTCGCCCAGCGGAATCAGTTTTTGGTGAATTTCTCCACAATGGCTGCGTGCACAAATTTTTTTTTACCATACACAATTATACGACGTCATACACTAATTAACTGCATTATTAAAATCTTTAAATTCAACAACATTCCGCTGCGCGAACGCACACGACATTATCTACATTTTATCCTGTAATTTGTATATAATGTAGTCAAAGTGGTTCTGCTGCGGAGTATGACACAAATATTTAACTATAGGTTAGTAAATAGTAGCAAATAGGTATTAAATAATGCATATGGTCTCAAGGACATATTATTATCTCGTTTGGTCCAGCCATCCTGACGCTGACGAAATTCATAGCAGGCGCTTTCCGATAAAACATTTACATATTACTAAAAATCGGCAAGCATTTATCTAAAATCGTAGATGTTATCTTGATATACAATAAATATACATTTGTTTATATTATGGCCTGTGCATAATCAGCGTGAGATAAAAAAAAGCGTTTAATTACTACGTTCAATTTCAGTTTTTTTTAAATTAAATTGCTATAAACTAGTGTTTGACTGCGATCCCACCTGATGGTAAGCAGTGATACAATCGTTTATTAAGAGCCTATTCACTCTAGCCTTGAAGACACCTAAATTACCACCTTTATATGTATATAATACATGCATAATAATATATTTAATATCAGCATTGCGCTCTTGTGAGGCGGGGGCGGTTCGCTAGTGTAGTAGGTATAATATAAAAAATATATCATAAATTCAACACTTGTACTGAAAATAAATCCATATTTATTCTTTAAAATCAGAAATAACTCATTTATTATTTATTAACTTTATTGCACACCTTAGACCTTGATTGCTCATTATTATTGGAGAGACAATATTTCTGATAAACTTAAAGTCACTAGTTTTCAGTTGTAAAGTTAAAGATTTTCACCCTTTCGCGGACTACTTTTAAACTATTGCAGACTACCGGTGGTCCGCGAAACACAGGTTGGGAATCACTGGAACTAGTGGGTTCAACTCGGTTATGGAGTTCTACTTTACCTACTGTTCGAATCACTTATTTACTCATCATCATCATCTCAGCGTTAGTCCCGGTTGCTTCCTTGGCTTTCACCTCGGTGCCCGGGGTCCGCTTTCCAACCTAAACGCCTCCACTTCGCTCGGTCTTTCGCGTCCTTTGCCGTAAGCCGCATTGGCACGCATATCGTCCCTTACGACGTCGATCCAACGCCTCTTAGGCCTTCCTCGTTTTCCGGGTCCCGGCGGAGGCGGCATGGCGAGGCATCTGTTACCAACGTAGTCTGCCGGTTTTCGTAATACGTGGCCATACCAGCGTAGGCGACCCTCCTGCAGTTTATCCGCTATGTCACGGACCTGAAGGCTGCCCCGGATGCGGGAGTTTTTAATGCGGTCTTTCCGCGAAACTCCCGACATCCAGCGCAGCATATTCATTTCCGTGACACGCAGGCTCTGCTTGTGCCGCTCAAGTACAGGCCACGCTTCACTGCCATACAAAAGGACAGGCCTAATGATGGTCTTATAGACCTGTCCTTTGAGCTTAACCGGCATTTTGGGGTCACAGATAACCCCCGCCACCTCACGCCATTTCGCCCAGGCCGCCGAGATACGTGACTCGACGTCGCAATCGACATCCCCGGACTCGTGGAGCACCGATCCCAAGTACCTGACCTGTTCCGTGCGCTCGACTGTGTCTTCGCCAATGCGAACAGGAGCAGCGTTTGTTGTGTTACAGGCCAAGTACTCGGTCTTCGCCGCATTAATTTTCAGACCGCCGTTTTCCAGCGATTCCTTCCACGCTGTCACACGTCGAACCAAGCGCCCACTATCCGAGTCCGCCAGCGCGATGTCGTCTGCATACATGAGCAGCCATGGCGGCTGCTCATGTAAGTCCCTGATGTTGAAGGACAGCACGTCCTGCACCACGCTGAACAGAAAGGGACTAAGGACAGAACCCTGGTGAACTCCGACGGTGATGGGGAAGGGTTTCGTATCGCCAACAGCGGTCCGAACCACGATTCCGTGCCGATTCCGTGCGGATGGTGCCGCACAGGCACCATGTAAATCTATTGCGTATGGCGTATGGTGCCCGAGAGGATACAAAACTAAAACATAAAAAACTCGGCTAAAACGACATTTGTCAAAAGAGTCCCGTAAATAAAAGTGTCTTTATTTGTCACCCATATCATGCCCACAGGGTTCGTTTGAAGTAATTTCGTAAATTAGCAGACTTCAGGGGTTGTAAACCAAGTTGTCGAGTCACAATTTATTATTGTTTATAATTTCAATCCAAATAAAACACTTCATAATCATGTTAGTAGTTTGTTGGTACAAGGAGAATATTTTTGATTCATTAGAATCGGACTTCCCATTCAGGTATACATACCTATGTTCTATTTATTTATTATACAGTGTTTTGTAGAGAAACAATATTACCAACAAAATAGCGGATTTAAAATTGTTTCCCTACAAAACACTGCATAATAAATAAATATCACCTGGCTGCAAAATGAAATGGTACGTGAACAAATTCTATATAACACTCTTGAATAAATAAATCAATAAAATAAGGCAAAAAGGTTTACAACACCTGGTAGAAATTAGTCCCTTGCCTTCCATTTCCATAAAAACACATAGATCTTACTTTTAAACGCACTGAATGAACTTACTGACTGCTTACTTTCGATACACAATAGCAAATGACTCTTTAACAAGTGGAAACAGGAGAACAAGCTAAAAGTTACAATTCATGGCGGATGAGTCCCCTGAGGAATCATCAAAGTCTCTGGCGCTTGGTGCCCCAGAGGCATCATGGAATTTTTGTTTGACGCCAGGCACTAAAGATGGCCAAAAAGACCTCCGCACGGAATCGGTTAAGCGTTATTTTAAAGTGGTCCTGCTGGAGAGTATGCTCTGTGGCATGACCACTTTGAATTGATATTTTCCAGTGTCATACTCCGCAGCAGAACCACTTTGACTATATTATATACAAATTACAGGATAAAATGTAGATAATGTCTATATTTTTGTAGCCTAATATCAAAATTTGTATATTGTTAGTTTCTTGGAAAATATCAATTCAAAGTGGTCATGCCACAGAGCATACTCTCCAGCAGGACCACTTTTAAATAACGCTTATTTCACGCTCATTATGCACAGGCCATAATATAAACAAATGTATATTTATTGTATATCAAGATAACATCTACAATTTTAGATAAATACTTGCCGATTTTTAGTAATATGTAAATATTTTACCGGAAAGCGCCTGCTATAAATTTCTTAGCAAAGCTAGCTTAGCTTCTGTCATTGGCTGTTATTTGCTAAGAAATTCATGGCAGGCGCTTTCCGGTAAAATATTTACATATTACTAAAAATCGGCAAGTATTTATCTAAAATTGTAGATGTTATCTTGATATACAATAAATATACATTTGTTTATATTATGGCCTGTGCATAATGAGCGTGAAATAAGCGTTATTTTAAAGTGGTCCTGCTGGAGAGTATGCTCTGTGGCATGACCACTTTGAATTGATATTTTCCAAGAAACTAACAATATACAAATTTTGATATTAGGCTACAAAAATATAGACATTATCTAAATTTTATCCTGTAATTTGTATATAATGTAGTCAAAGTGGTTCTGCTGCGGAGTATGACACATTTTCCAAGAAACTAACAATATACACATTTTGATATTAAGCTACAAAAATATAGACTTTATCTACATTTTATCCTGTAATTTATATATAATGTAGTCAAAGTGGTTCTGCTGCGGAGTATTACACGTCTGATCTTCTACGATTACGCTGACATCTCTGAAACGCGCGTGGGACACCACACGCTATCGACGGATCGGACGGTCCTGTGATCCTGTCCTGTTGTTGTCTCATAGGACAAGTGAAAGAAGATTTGGGGAGAAGAAATGAAAAATAGAATACTTTTTAACAATTTTATATTTAGATACAAACAGACATATTTATTTAAAGTATATATTATAATATTTAAAGTGACCGGTATTTCGCACGCGGTCCGCTACCAGCTGCTGCAGCTGTTTAGACAGAAACAGCTCGGGCCACGCATCGCAGCACAACCGGGCCATGCAGCGCAGTGCAGCCGGGCCACGCAGCGCAGCCGGGCCACGCAACACACCCGGGCCACGCAACGCACCCGGGCCACGCAGCGCAGCGCAACCGGGCCACGCAGCGCAGCGCAACCGGGCCACGCAGCGCAGCGCAACCGGGCCACGCAGCGCAGCGCAACCGGGCCACGCAGCGCAGCGCAACCGGGCAACACAGCGCAGCGCAGCCGGGCCACGCAGCGCAACCGAGCCACGCAGCGCAACCGGGCCACGCAGCACAGCCGGGCCGCATGGATCGTGCAACTGTAGTGTCGCAGCGCATGCTGCGTTGGCCGCAGTCACTGCCACTAGCTAGTGCTTGTTTACGGAGATGCGGCGCGATAGCCGACGCGTCGAGCGTTCGTTGCACATTGCAGCAGCAGGCTGCGTCATCGCACGCGCAAAAAACACGGAAATGTACGACACGCGCCGCGTCACCGTAAACAAGCGCCTAGGCGACTGCGGGCCGCGTGCGCAGTATCGCTGCACATCATATAAATACCTAACACGACATATAGGTACATCACATGAATTGAACCTAAAGGATAGTCATCAGATAATACTCTTACTACACGCTAGTCGACACTTCATTCAGTCTTCTCGTTACACTCAGCTCATACGGAACGACAGATACGATTCTTATATCATAATAAAGTATTATGTTCAAGTGGAAACTTTGTCCAAGTCAATCATTGGTGTTATTCATCAATAACACAGTATTATTCCCAGAGTGTGGCGGCGACGTATTAATGCATTGCATTTCAAAGATCTTCGTAGCAGTGTTATACTTGAGTAGTTGCTTCAGAGGTCGACTAAAGACGACTCGCCATTGCATTTCGAAGGGCGTGCGAATATGTTTAATGTGTTGGAGAATTGTATTCTCATAGCATTCTCTGTCTGCCCCCCCGAATGATGCGAGCCACTAGTCACTACTAGTCGTTCTAAAGTCATGGGGTATGTTGTAGTTTTTTTTAATGTATTAGAATGTCTATCATTTGTTTTTTAATCAATAACTAAGCAATATAGGCCATGTTAAAAGTCAGTTTATTTTGAAAGTATGCATGTTTTCCTATACTTATATATAAATATAATAATAAAGAAAATTGGAATCAATCTTTTGCCATACATTTCTGGTATAGGTATACCTACTTATCTATTTTTTTTCTTTTCGCTAAAAGTGAAACCTAGGCCATTTCCTAAAGGACAGCATGAGAAACATCATCCTTTTTAATGTTCCCACAGCTGGGACACAGGCCTCCTCACTCCTCCTCCTTGCGTCGTTGATCCTCAATGCTGAGGGTCGTGATCTCGACGAACAAAGTTTCCTCACTAGGACAGGTTTTGTTATCACGCATTACTTTTTATTTAGGTTTTCTTTATTGATGGTGTACTTGTCAATCAGTATCGTAATACAAACGCATACCTTATCAATTCCTTTATCACTTATTTTTTTTACACACTAGTTTTAGTAATGAAAAAGAAGTGTGGTAACCTTAGAGCTTTAAACCTAGGTTAATGCTGGTGGTAACCGACATAATCTGCTTTATCAATAGAATCTTCAAAATATGTTACGTATAACACTAGGTGCGCACACTTCTATAAATATCTTTGTTCAGTTACGGTTAAGAACCAAAGACAAAGATTTTACATACCTAACTAGATTGCCTGCGCCAATCCCAAAAACTTACTGAAGGGTACAATACCAAACGTGTATGTCATCTCTTTCGACTAGTGTATCCATAGACTAGTTTGTATTACGGGACTGATCTGTTCTAAATGAGTTCAAAATTTTAAAGGAAGGTGGGCTAAGAGACGGGATAGCCAAGTAAGACGGACACCATGCCAAAACCGATTATACAATGTCGTTAGAAATATTATTTTAATGCCATGTGACGGTATTTAGCAGAAGTTTTTAGGGTCGCATAAAGTTTGGTCGATAGTGCGCATGTTGTAACTTGGCAAGTATTTTTCTTATTATTTTGCGTGGTATAGTGTATTACCGATGTGGGCAGTAATTTCTGCCCTGTTTGTAAAGATAACGACGGTTAAATATTGAATACTACATTGTACCAGGTCGAGTAACGGAAAGGTTTAAATGTATTAAGTTTTATACCTATTCGTAGTTCTTTGTAATATCTCAAGTTGCTACAGTCTTTATATAAAAATAATAACAATTTACTAAATACTAAATTTATGGTTACCCTAGTAAAAATTGGCGAAAGAAAGGGACACACTACCTCTTTGTCATTGTCTCGCTAGGTACCCTTTTTCCATTTGCTTGTCAATGAAACATATTGGACGTTATATTAAAGATAATAAAGTACACTTTAAGGTTGGCAATATTGCTTCGTCATCAATCCAGATTACCCATAGGATAGGAGATATAACAACCTTGATTGTCCTCTAACTTACAACCTAGGTTTCAATTCTGGCGTTCGCGTTAGTAACGTTATTTACTAGTTATTTTCAGAGATCGCTGGCGGATGCACTACATTAAATAAATAAGTAAGTAGCTAAATGACTGAGCTTCGATTGTTGGCTAATCTAGGAGTTCACTACTGGAAAAAACATTCACGGTTTGATGGTCCATCCATCCAGTAGATCGGTACCTGTAGTAGGTTGCTTGTTTATAGTCACGCGCAGCCTCCCGTTATGGTTGACACCCGAAAATTTATTACACTGCGCATTGAAGGTCTGTCCACATTTTGGTTCAATTTATTTGCCGCTCATTGTACATAAATAGGTACAAACCTAATGTAGGTCGGGGTCATCAACTTCTTTGATGACACGCTTTTTAGAAAAGCATGACTAATTCATTGGTAGTAGGTACCTATCTTTCGGCTTCATTCGGAGTCATTTAAACATTATTCTAACATGGTTCGTAGTCGCGTCACAAGTCGGCTCACCAACGTTCTTGGCAACACCCGGATAGCGTATTTTGGGGCCGATTCTGCTATTTTCATAATAATATTGTTAAAACGATCCCAGCGCATTGTCATTTTGCTATCAGTCTGTTAATTCTTTTGCCGGTCAATGGTCTCGTAATTTAGAATTGCAGTACAACCTGTCTTGTAATTAAAAGCAAAGACTACTTAATGACGTTCTAATGGTAGCTACAGATCAAAAGAACTGCCAATATTTTAGCAGATTCCCCCATACTGCAGATATAAGTAGTTAGTGACCCTGACAGCTATGCGGGAGGCCGTTTTTTTTTATGGTAGGTAAAAATCATCGAATGACGAAACCCGCTCTTGGGCGGAGCGGGAGACCAGTGTCAGACTCTTACTGACTAAAAAACCTACCCCGTACCTTCCTTGCCTTATTCCTAGAGTCGCGGTAACAGTTTCTCACCACCCGAGGCTCCAGGAGGCTTCGACCCTGAAGGGTCGGGTCGGGTACAGTTTGCTGATAGCTCCTTGAGGCGCGCGGAAACGGTGCGCGCCGTTGACGACTTGGACTCTGTCTTACCAGACGACCGGACGGCGAGTTACCCATTGCTCACAGTCCGCGAGCCAGTGTCTACGGTGGCCGGATATCGGCAGGATCGCGGCGGCGACGGCTACGGCGAGGGCGCCGTTGCCTTTGCCTTACGCGGTCGGCCTCCTCCTTTACGAGCATTACTGCTTCGCAGAAGGAGGCTACCACCTGCCACTCCTCTTCGCTGCGGACCATGGCCTGAACCAAGGCTCGGCGCGAGAGGTCGCCGCCGCCGATCACCCCCACGAGGACACGGCGATGCTCTTCCCAAGCAGGGCACACTTCCACCGTGTGCTCCACCGTGTCCTCCGCACGAATCCGGTGCAGGAATCTCCCGAACTTCCCATGTCCGGTGAGAAACTGCGTCATGCGGAAGGTGAGAACGCCGTGAGGTCTATCTAGCCACGCCTCAAAGAGGGGCACTACCGCCGAGATTACGGTGTGCCCAGCGCTGGGTTGCGACAGTCGCTGTTTCCACTTCACCATGAGATCCCGCCGGAGCTCTTTCCACCACGCCTCGACATGTTCGAGCAGCGGAGTTTCGCCCCGGCGTTGCATCTCCACGCGCTGATCGTACATGCGTGCAAGGACTGTTGCCTCCAAATCGGTGGTAGGCCAGCAAGGAGGCTCGCCTCCTCGCGGGACACCGTGCGGTATCCCCGCACCATCCGGATGACCCTCTGGCAGGCGTTCAGCTGGGCCGCCTGGCGATATCGCAGTGACGGCGCCCACACTGGTGCCCCATAAAGGGCCATGGACCGAACGATGCCGGCGTAGAGCCTCCGGCAGAAGGCGTCTGGACCCCCAAGGTTATGCGGGAGGTCGTGGGTTCGATTCCCACCCAGGACAAATGTTTGTGTGATGAGCACGATCATTTGTTCTGTGTCTGGGTGTAATTTATCTATAATATGTATGTATTTAGAAATATATAAGTATGTTTATCAGTTGTCTAGTATCCATAACACAAGCTCTGCTTAGCTTGGGACTAGATGGTGTGTGTGATAGTTGTGGACATATTATTATATTATATTATATTATTATTTTGTCATTACGTGAGTACGAAGTTACTTGATGAAGGGTCACTTGTTGAATTTTGTAAAGTCATAATGACGTCATTATATTAGTAGATTACTAAAATTGACAAAATGTGAAACGGCGTCCTCGCCTTCCACATGATAAAGCTCCTCACTCAATATGCCAAGTTCGCGAGGTTCCTGCATGGTATCCTGGCTGGAGAAACACCCGCGTGTCACCACTGTGTGAACTGGCCAGAGGACACGGTGGAGCATATGGCGGACGTGTGTCCCGCTTGAGCGGAACACTGTCCTCGTGGAGGCGGTCGGAGCCCTGGCTCAGACCATGGTCCGGAGTGAAGAGGAGTGGTAGGCGCCTCCTTCTGAATAAGTAACTTCAAATGTACTTGCATCGAACGACTTCAATCAAACATTCAACTGGCCACTAACCAAAGAACATTAAAATGTTGTTACTGTTGTGTCTCTGAGTAACAACGAAACAGAGGATCATATTTAGTACAGACAATTAAAACTATAATTTAGTAGATAATGAATTTTGTGTTTCTAACAAAATATTTAACATGTCGAATCATACTTACATTTCTCTTATATTAGGTACCTATATAATTTGTTTCAGTATACCTATTGTCTTTTAATTTCCTCACAAAAAGGTGTACCTAAAAGTAGAGTATCAAAAGCGGGGATAAAGCTGTCTTTGTGTTGGGCGGGTTGACCTCCTCACTTCACTCAGGTACCGTCCCTCGCAGTCGCAGTGTTCATCTGCGTTCGGGATTAACACTTAGCAGCCTTTGTTTCATTCGTAACTCAACATGCCACCCACGACTTGAAGACACGGCTTTATCTCCTTGTCACATAATTTACTATTTGAATCTCTTTAAAACTTTTTCCAATAGGTATGTATGTAAGTATAAATATAACCTTAGACACGCAACATTCAAAAGAAAGATGCTAGACTCAATGTTATACGACCCAGAACACTCGTTCTGGGTCGTATAACATTGAGTCCAACAATAAGAATTTAGTTTGCATAACCTATTTTTTTTAAAGTACCGAAGTGAAAATTATAATATAAGTAAGAAGGTCCACACATCCAGCTGCCGGCAGAAGAGCTGCCAGAGTCAGCGTGCGTGTACTCGCGTCGGCACACACTGCCTTCGCGCTGGCACGCGACATCACGCGTACCTACTTCAAAAGTTTAGGAACTTTATTTACCTACCTTACACATAGGTACACGTTTTAGATAAAGAGAAAAAATCGGATACACTCTTCAAGTACCTATCCCATATGTATTGCTATATTGTGAATTAGTGATGCTCTGCGGCGCCCCGCGATCGCGATACAACAGGCTCCAAGCATCGCCCAGTGCGAGCGGGGTACTTCGTAGCCGTAGGCCGTCTCATTACATACTAAGTGATATTACTCAAGTAGTTGGGTACAAATATGAAATAACTGTTTACGTCTGTACTACTAATGTTTCACCTATGTCTTAAAAAAGTTAAACTTGACTTCTGTTTTACTGTAACGCAATCGGCGACGCGTCCATCAGTCTGAGACAACGTGTCAGCGCAGTTCTGCTTCAAATGCACTTGATATGTTCTATTTTCTGAAGGTTTTTTAAGTGCCCATATAGATGTAGTGGCATCTTAAAGGTGAAGCACACGGTGGCAATCTAGCCTTCCAACAGAGGTCACCTTGGAGCTTGGTTTGTATGTTTGGTTCGTGTTGCAGCAGTGAAATTAAATATTTAATTTAAATAAAATAGGGGATCACTGATACGTTCAAGTAAAAATCTCAATTCGGTGACAGGTCTACCTACCTATAGGTCTATATACCTAGCATCTTTAATTTATTATTTTATTCTATTAATTATGTTTAATTATCAAGTAAAAATGTTTATTTATGTAGGTATAGGATCATACCGGCGCAGAATACAGTCTATATGCTATTAAAATAGCTAAATGTGAGGTAGAGGTAGAACAAAAGCCACGAGGCGTGCCACAAGTCGCGCTCCGCGAGGCTGCGGCAGTATGTTCGCCGACCTCGCGCCCGGGCGGCGCCGCCGCCGGCTCATCGCTACTGTATCAACAGATGCTTGAATTTGCTTCTCATAACAAACGACCGGCACAGAGAGCTGCTCGGCGTGCACACCGTGTGCATCAACTCGATGTTATCCGATCAAGTGACGATCATAGTAACGATAACGTTACAGCCTTTCATCCCAAATATAATGTTGAAATCAGATACATTAGGGGACAAAATATCCACAACATGATTCTCAACTCTATATCTCCGTGACGCTGCAACGTCGCCCAGTTTGTCGCAACTCAACAACATTTTACAACGCACTCTTGTGTCGCAAGACATTAGATTGGACATTTTGAAAGACATTTAACGTCAGGATGAATGGAGACGCGACGGGACTATCTCCGTGTGCGAGTGTAGTGGCGGAGCGGCGCTCGGCAGGGGGCGCGAGTGTAGTGGCGGAGCGGCGCTCGGCAGGGGGCGCGAATGTAGTGGCGGAGCGGCACTCGGCAGGGGGCGCGAGTGTAGTGGCGGAGCGGCGCTCGGCAGGGGGCGCGAGTGTAGTGGCGGAGCGGCGCTCGGCAGGGGGCGCGAGTGTAGTGGCGGAGCGGCGCTCGGCAGGGGGCGCGAATGTAGTGGCGGAGCGGCACTCGGCAGGGGACGCGAGTGTAGTGGCGGAGCGGCGCTCGGCAGGGGGCGCGAGTGTAGTGGCGGAGCGGCGTTCGGCAGGGGGCGCGAGTGTAGTGGCGGAGCGGCGCTCGTCAGGGGGCGCGAGTGTAGCGGCGGAGCGGCGCTCGGCAGGGGACGCGAGTGCGCATATTATTATGCGTGCAAACATTTTGGAGCTTGCTCTTTGATAGCCAATGACGGCAACAACGCCGGACACTCCAGCCGTGCCGGCGGCGAGAGCAAACTACATGTATTACTTCGCGGCCAAATTGACCTGCTACCAAACACTGCTTACCTAATAAAATAATAATGATCTTGTTGATACTGTAAGTTTAAAGATGTGGATGCTAATCACGCCCCAGCGTCTGATAGATTAGTATGAGACTTGCTATACGCAAAATAAGCTAGCACAGCGTTACTTTCGCGAGTTTGTTTTGTCAATGTTGCTAGTGTACCTACCGGTATTTACGGCGTTCATTTTAAAGAAAAGAATATTTCGCAATATACGTACAGTGTTGTGCAATCGTGACGGAACTTTGTTTCCAATCAATACAACGGTGTTTTCAATTTAGAAGAATTAACTATTGTGTGTCTGGTAGTGGACAGTGTCTGCGGGCTGAGCGCTACGCAGTGGGCACCTCCGCGCCGCGGGCGACTCGCGACAACAACATGTAGGTAGGTACAAGAAGGATATGTATGCACCGTGGTCCTCACGGGGAGGTACGACACAGATATGTGATCATCTAGTCTCTGTCCTACTACAAGAAATAAAGCAGGCTCTAGACTAGAAAATGTAATGTAAGACAACGACAAGAGAGCGCGCGGCGAGCAACGCGGCGCGCGCCGGCGACCTCACTTGATGGAGCACGTGAACTGCGCGCGCAGCCGCCGCAGCGACGCCGCCGACTCGCCCTGCAACAACAGCCAGCGGTTAGCGCGGGGCGGCGGCGCGGCGCGGCGCGTGCAGCGGCCTACCTTGTGCGGCGCGGCGTTGTCGGTGTGCAGGTCGGCGGCGGCGGCGGCGGGCGCGTTGCCGTTGTCGTCGGGCTCGGAGCCCGTGCTGTCCCAGCAGCCGGGCGACGCGCTGTGCGCGCTGGGGGCGCTGTGCGCGCTGTGACCGAGCGACACGCTGGGCGACTCCGACGAGTCCAGCTCCAGCGACGACTGCGAGCAGGACGACGACCGCGACAGGCCCTCGTCGCCGCCCTGCTCCATCATCTCCTGAGACACACAACACGCGTTACGTACTGTATACGAGCTTGATGGCAATTTATAACCAGGTTGTTGACCAAGTTTTTCGATTTAATGATTTTTTCGAGACCATTACTTTTTCCAGCCGATTGCGATTCACAGATTTACCTTTTGTAATGTTTGGGTCTATAAAGAAAATAATTTGACCCACGTACATGTAGTCCTCTAAGTATTTGGAGGTAGAGGAACAGAAAGTAAAGTCCCGCATACTTACCTTCTTTGAAAAGAGAGGATCCTCCGACCAGAAAGGTGTTTTACTGTCTGGTGTGCTACTAATAGTTGATTTCAGGCTGTCATATGTGTTCAAATCGCGCGGAGAACTTTGATTGCGCGATGCAGGATTCTTGGTGCTATAGATGGCGCTACAAGTATGTTTGTCTTTCCATGTTTATGCCAGTTTTACTACTCATAGTTAGTCATTAAGTATATAGTGCATATTGTAACTAAATTCTAGTAACATTTTAAAGTTTAGTTCGTAAGTTGTTATGTTATCATTTCTGTATACATGCACCTAAGCTACAATGATTATTAATGGGTTCCCTACTTGAAATCGAATGACGTTTGCTCGAATAACATTTGCTTGAAAACGTTAGCGCCAGTACATGAAATCGATGAATTATGAGCGCGAGTGTTCACTATCTCGATGCATCAAAATCTCGAAAGCTATAAGGTCGAATCATCGGGCAGCTCGAAGGGCCATTATTTTGAAACATCAATTATTATTATGAGCCCGCCGTGTCCCTCTGCAGGGCAAAGGCCTCCCTTCTGTAATTTCCGAAAACATAAACATTATCAAAAAAATATTTACCGGGACCCTTAATCATTTTTAAATACCTATCCAACAATATATCACAAATTATGGTAGAAAGGAAAAAAAAATCACTTCCCACATTACGTGTAGGGGAGGTACCCTAATAAAACATTTTTTACCAGTTTTTGTTTGTGCACTTTGTCGGCATGGTTGATATACATATTGATACCAAATTTCAACTTTCTAGTGCTAACGGTCGCTGAGATTATCCGCGGACGGACAGACAGACAGACAGACATGGCGAAACTATAAGGGGTTCCTTGTTGACTACGGAACCCTAAAAATGGATTCCGGCAAAACTGGTTCTAGGGAAAAAAGGTAATGGCAAACTTGTAGGACATAAAAAGATGTACAACTTTAGTATTTACACTTTTATCGCATAATCTCTAAACCTATGTTTTGTTAATTCTAATAACCGAGGTTTTGGTTTTTAATTTTTTTCTTCTACAAAAAATTGTTACTTCTTTTTCCCAAAATGATGTGAAAAGTTACCTTTTTATGCCTTAAACACGCAATAATTTTTGTGATCCAAAATAATTATATTTCTTCTTTATTTTGTCTTAATATCGAAAAAACACCCTAATTTTCAATCGAAATTTCTCACGTCAAAATATATTTTTTGAAAGTCGATATCACTATGAATTTCATCCTACTACTATTTTTTTCAAAAAATATCGTCACTAGTCTTCTCCGCGATTGGGTCTGTCCCGCAGTCCCCCAAACTGGTGACCCTCGACAAAGAACGTCAGCGCAGCCTTCGTGGAAGTGCTTAGTGTACGTCATCATCACTTCCTCAAGCCTGGTTATTATACAGGTATCCTGACCTCCAGCATGACATCCTGGGCATATCTGGTCATCACCTTCAGCCTCATCAGCTACCTTGGCTAAGCACCTGCACCTTCGGCCAGTCACAAGAAGAGCCTTGAAGAACCTCTCCTGGTCGACGCCAGAAGTCAAGCCGCTCCGACTCACTGGGGGATCACCGCAGCCAGTTCCGACTCACCGAGAACTATGCGAAAACCGGTTCCGACTCACTGGAGCCAGCAGCATTACTCCGACTCACTGGAGCCTGCAGCAATCATCCCGACTCACTGGGATAGCACCACCCCGACTCACTGGGGCATCACCGCAGCCAGTTCCGACTCACCGAGAACTATGAGGATTCCGGTTCAGACTCACTGAAACCAACCTACCACTGGCCTGGCACGCATCAAGAAGCCTCAAGAACCATCGATCTCCGATCTTCGGAGGGGAGTGATGTAGCGCCACCAGACGATAACCTGTTTGGTCGGAGGATCCTCCCTTTTCAACTGAGGTATGTGGGACTTTACTCTCTGTTCCGCATACCCCCCCAAAAGGTTATAGCTACCAGGAAACACAGAGATCGGTGAGGAATTCCGTTCCTTAAAGGTGGACCAAATTGTTGTAAACCAAAGTCGCAAAACCAAGGTGACCTCACTAGTTTCAATCCTAATGTATGCGGTGGATGTAAACCATGACCTTCAACGCTCTTGTGTGGGAGGCGCGTTTTCTCAACCACAGTGATTAAATTTTGAACGCGTTGGCACGTGGTTTACATCCAATCCAAGTAGCTGTAACAGATCAAACCTTATTTTGAACGCGATGGTGTTGGTGCGTGGTTTAAAACCATGTAGCCACACTGTAAACCATAAACACAAACTCAGCTCCACTAGTTTGAAAGAGTCTGGCCCAACCTTTAGCTGTCCGCAAAATCAATGTTCAAGTTAAACAAGTTTTCAGTAAAAAAAATTTTTAATTTTTTTTTTTATAGCGGTGGTCTATACTTATACAGTATGGATTCGACATATGGGCAATAAATGAAACCACGAGTAATACTCGTCCACAGATGTATAACAAAATTGATTATTAAATAAAAAAATAAAAAATGAAGCTACTAAAATTTTCAAACAAAATAAATATCAAATAAGTAAAAGTCAGACACTCTGTTTAGACTTCAGAGAAGTAGGTACAATGCCTACTTAAGTTTCATAGAGTGGCATCGTCGTATTTCAAAATTCAAGGATTTAGGGAACAAAATAAGTTATTGACCTAGTACCGCAATTCTACAGTGTTCAAATTTAATAAAACTTTTTTTGTCTAAACTACTGGACCGATTTCGTTCTTTTCGAAATATCGTCAGTAAACGCTCAAACGAGCATGTGATTTCATTTCTTGCCTTATGTCGAATACATATGGTATAATCAAAACATGTCAAGACGATCACGAGCCCAATTTCGACGTGGTTGTGCGGTTTAATTACAGAGTTCCTATAGTCACCTCCCGGTTCCATTATCACATCAACTCCTTGACATAATAATTTTGCATTATCAATTTCAGCTCAATCGGTTGAAGATATTTGCTTCAAAATTTAGTTGCAAAATTTGAGTCGAACATATATAGTTATATTGCAAGCTAAAAAAAAGTTCGTTAAAAAAAATGTATAATAAATAGTAGTTTAACATGTGAATCACGTGTTAAACTACTATTGCGTGGTTATGTCGCGTTGTGCGTACCTGTGCGCCGGGCGCCGAGAGCTGCTGGTCGGTGTGCGCGCTCGCTTCCTCGCTCGAGCTGCCGCGCGCCCAGCCTTGTTCTGTAACAGACGCACGTATCAGTGTCCTGGTCGCGACCCCCGCACCGCCGCCCCCGCCGCCGCACTCACCCGCCTGCCGGTGCGCCTGCACCTTGTGCTGCAGCAGCGGGTAGAAGCCGCGCGCCGTGGCGTTGTGCGGCTCGTACTGCAGGATGAGCCGGCAGTACTTGAGGGCCTCTGCGTACTGACGCCGCATTATGGCCGACAGGAACTAAAAACAAACAAAACAGTTGGATTTCTTCCGATCACTCCGAAACAATGATAATTAAATTCCGATGCTCACCTCCGCGAGGAACTCGCTGGGCGCAGACTGCGTCTCGTTGCTTTCGGAACAGTCCTCCGGGCTGGTCGAGTGGCGGCTGGCGTCCATGGCGGCGCCGGGCTGCGGAGCGCGCGCCCCCGCCAGCGCCGCCGCCGCTGTGGACGCGCTCGAGTCCGTGTCCAGCGAGTGCAGCCGGAAGTACTCGCTAGCGGGCCGGTAGCGCCGAGCCTGGCCGCCTGGCAGTGACAACACTAGGCGCCGCGGCGGAGAGACGTCTTGTTCGCGCGGCGGGGGAGGGGCACGCGCCCGCACTGCCACGCGCTCGGTCTGCGCCGGTGAGAGCGCTGCTCGTGCCTTCAAATGCTCCACCCACACTGGCGAATGCGCTGCTTGCGCTAGTGAGTGCGCCCCCCGCGTTTTCAAACGCTCAGCCCGCACCAGAGAGCGACCTTTCCTCGCAGGTGTGCGCGCCGCCCGCACCGGTGAGCGCGGTGAGCGCGCTGTCCGCGCCGGTGAGCGCGCTGCCTGCGCCGGCACACGCACTGCCCACACCGTGGAATGCGCTGCCCGCACTTTGGACCGTTCTGTCGTCGCTGTACGCTGTGGTAGGCGCGTGCCGCGCCGCTGCTCGCTCAAGCGCAGCGCGACGTACGAGGCGGTGTCTAGGATCGCGGGCGGCTCGGGCGGCGCCCAGTGCGTGCGCGGATTGGCGGGCGGGGGCGGGGGGCGCGGCGGCGGCGGCCGGTAGAGGCGCGGGTTGGGCACGGCGCGGCGCAGCACGCGCTTGCGGCGCCGGCCGCGGCCGTCCTTGCCGCGGGCCTCGGCGCGGTTCGGTCGCGTCTTCGGCTTGGGCTGGGGGCCCGGATACCTGCGGTGCACACGGAGCGTTAGTGGAGAGTAGAGAGCTAGTTTTGTTTGCTGGTGGTTTTTACTCACAGGCGGGGGTTGGGGGTGTAGGGCAGGGCGAAGCGGCGCCTCGGAGCCGCGTGTCGGCGCTGCAGCCGGGGCGCGCCCAGGTCGATCACGTCTTCGCGCTGCAACCTGTGCAGGAGCTACATTTAGACAAACATTAAGCCTGCAGTGTCAGTACACTACAGGCCAGTGCACTTCCGATTCCAAAAGAGAGTATTTCAGAGCAAGTTGCTGACCTACCCAACCTTGTTTCCACCTGAGAGAAGACTATTGAAAACCAAAGAAACGCTCCTTCAACGATAGCTTCATGTCAGTGATGTTAATGCCTGGAACTTTATGTCTATTAACTGCTCCATCTTTGTTTTTATATACACTTTCTTTTTCCCTCTTTTTTCAACACATTGCTTTTGCAATATTTATATTATTAAGATCTAAAAACTTTTAAATTAAATAATAATTTATTTTGTTAGCATCTCGCAGTGTAACTGTTGTGATGATAAATGTATTTTTTTTTCATACTTATTAATTTTTTTGTTTTATATAATATTTCTTTCTTTACATTTCACGTTGTAAAGTAAGAACACTGTAGACTTCGCAAATCCTATTACGACTCACCTTTAATTTTTTATTATTATGATTATTTTTATTGTGCTTTTGAGTACAATATTGACTGGTCTACACTGTTCTTACATAATGATATAAATACTGTAATAACGAGATAACATTGTAAGAAACCATTTTTTTAAAAGAGTAACCATGGAGTTTCTTGCCGGTTCTTCTCCATAGGAAACGACCAATTTGGAACCGTGCACTAGCTTCTGACGTTTTATAAGTGCCCATGTAGTCCTATATGAAATAAAAACCATTTTGATTTGATTTTGATTTTGGAACTTTCGAGATACTCATACACTTTTGGGTTTCGGTTGGAGAAAGGGATCTCAGGTTTATGAAATCTGTGAGTACGACTTCCGTTCCATTCCTGTGGTGTCATGCATCTTTTCTTCAAGTATGACATAATCGCCTTCATTCAGGACTGGTTTGCTCAAAGAGAATCGTCCAATAGATCGTCCCCCGAAATGGAATGTCGGACATTCCATTCTGCTGGACGATTCTCAATTTTGATGGCCACAATAGACTTTAAACTAAGATATCTCAAAATTACGTAAAATTATTAAAATATCTTTAATTTTCTCGAAAAATTAAGAAAAAAAATTCCCACCCAATTTAAAAAAAAATGCTGTTTGTTGATACCTATTCACCTCATTAATTTACAAAATGTTTCTTGTTAAAATAAAAAAAACAAACAAAACAAGATTGATTTAATGTGATTAAATTGAGGTCTACTTACCTTGGGAAAAATAAAATCATACTGCTCTCTGCCCTTTTATAAATATTCTTCCCATTTGTTTCTCTCGTCAAGTCATGAGGTGACACTAACAGTTGTCTCCTGCTCGTTCAACAAACTGCTTCAAAAAAACCACAATAATTCAGCTTTTTTTGCTTTAAAATATAATTTATATTTCACAATTTAGCTGAATTATTAATATTAACAATCTGTTTCTTTTTTTCCTATTTAAACTAGATGAAGCCGGCCACATGAGTCATGTAGGTTAGTGCAGACACTAAAATAAACTACATGAAGAAACACAATATTCAGAAAATAGTTTTTGACAAAATAATCATACAGATTTGAATAGATTTGCTTCCATATCTCTGGTATAGCAATATATAATGGCAGCCGGCACGGCACGCGGCGCGGGGTCAACGGTCGCCAAGTAGATCAATTGCAGAGGCAACGGCACCCATTGTGCGAACACGCGGCTGCACTTGACAACTTAGGACCTAGTGTCAGACTTTTACTGACTAAAAACCCACCCTGTTCCTACATTGCCTTTCATACCAGGGGCGAGCCTTACTTCCAGAACCTGACCCTGTAAGCTTCGACCCCGCTGGGCCCCTACGGTTTGCTGACAACTCCTTGAAGCACGCGCGGAACATTAAGCGCTGTCAATAACTTGGGACGGTTACCCCGTTGTCCTACAGCGAGGTACCCATTGCTCGCCGTCCGCAAACCCGCGCCTACGAGACCAGATCTCGGGGTCGGAATACCGGCGGCGGCGGCGGCTAGGACGTGAGTGACGTTACCTCACGCGTGTGGCCTCCGCCTTTGCTAGCGTCACTGCTTCGCAGAAGAAAGCAACCGCCTGCCATTTGTCCTCGCTTCGGATCATGGCCTGTAGTACCAAGGCCTGGCGCGAGAGATCGCTGCCGCTGATCATTCCCACGAGCACATGGCGATGCTCTGTGCAAGCGGCGCACACCTCTACCGTGCCCCGCGCACAGTGCTGACACCGTCCCATCATACGTAAGGCGAGGACGCCGTGAGGTCTTTCTAGCCACTCCTCAAAGTGGGGACTTACTGCAATAATTATGGCGGGCCCATGCGCTTGTGAAGTTGTGACCGTGTTACGTTAAACGACAGTTGGCGCTCTATGTGTATGTTTAGGGAGTGTTTTGCGCGTCGCGCAGGAGCGGCCCACGGGGTGACACGGTAAAGCATGCGGCAGAGTACTTTCCCACTAGAGCAAGGCGAATATGTGGGACGATTCCACGTGACGTGTAAAAATGGTTCGCGCATAGTCTAAGATAAGATGAACAATACAGCAAGCGGAGAAGTGTTTACTTATAGCATCCTTCTATGTCAAATGTTTCTACTCAGCCATCTTGTACGTTAAGCTTTACCCTACTTGAAAGAAATTAACTTTGAAGAAAAGAATAACTGCACGCCCTCAGACGTCTACTCATTATAATATACCTACCGGTGGCCTGCGGCAATGTTCAACAGGATTACAATGAACCTGGAACTCGGGGCAACTGATGGAACTGATATGACAGGATGGTTTTAGCTTCTCATTTTATTGTATTAGTTTTGTATAATTGCCAAGCGTGTCTATGTCTGAAAAAGAACAGTGTGCCAGCAGCAGCACTGCCACATTTTGTCGTTCGTTCCGTCAGGGTTCATTTAAACCTAATTTTTAACAACGGTAGGATTTCTATTTGAAGCATTTTAAAGAGATGACCATGGGCCATGGGGGCAAGGCGTACAGGCCCGGTCGTTGTGGCGGCGCTTGGGGGAGGTCCGACAGCGGACGTGTTTCGGCTGAAATGATGATGATGACGATGAATATAAGACTAACGACCGATATCAAAGTATCGATATCGTCGAGTGTAGTAAGTGTCGATATCTAGTCGTCATATTTAGTTAACAGCATACGCTTTTATAACAAGCTGCGAGAAGCGGTAACCGAACTTAGTGCGGGAAAATTCAAAAATCATATTAAGAGGGTCCTTACCAAAAAAGCATATTATGAGGTTAAGGATTATGTAGAAGACAAGCTTATTTGGCAATGACTGCTCCTGCACATGTGGCTCCCTGGTAACTCATTCGTATTGTGTATTTGTGTCTATTAACTGCTCCATCTTTGTTTTTATATAAGTACCTACACATTTTTTTTTCTTTTCTCAACACATTGCTTCTGCAATATTTATATTATTAAGACCTAAAAACTCTTAAATTCAATAGTAATTTATTTTATAATTGCATCTCGCAGTGTAACTGTTGTAGTGATAGATGTATTTTTTTTTCGTACTTTTTAATATTTCTTTACATTTCACGTTGTAAAGTAAGAATACTGTTATATCATTATGATATAAATTCTGTAATAACGAAATATTGTTAGAAACCATTTTTTAAATAAAAAAAACTTTTTACAAAAAAAAAAACCGCCTTCAAAACAAGCCAAGCGATAAAAGTTCCTACACTAAAAAGTTGAAAATAAAAATTTGAATTGCTGTAAAGAAACTTAATTTATCATCATCATCATCAGCCTTTTAATGTTCCCACTATAGGGACACAGGCCTCCTCTCTCTAGGAGAGGGAATGGGCCATAATACACCACACGGGCCCAGTGTGGATTGGTGGATGTCACATGTCTTCGAATTTTTGGTTCTAGGACATGCCGGTTTCCTCACGATGTTTTCCTTCACCGTTTTGAGAGCAGTGGTGATGAAATAAATTACACAAAGTAATGCGCCTGGCTGGGTTTGAACCCACGACCTACGACTTGTAAGTCGGGGCCGTTACCACTCGGCCACCACTGCTCCAACATAACATTGAGTTTCAACAATAAAAATGCTGGCACCGACTCCAAAAATAAGTAATAAATTTTGAATATTTGCAAAATATTAATGTCAAATAAGTTTACCTATAAATTAAGTTTCTTTACAGCAATTTAAATTTTTATTTTCAACTTTTTAGTGTAGGAACTTTTATCGCTTGGCTTTTTTTGAAGGCGGTTTTTTTTTTGTAAAAAGTTTTTTTTATTTGTAGCCGTTTAGTGTTTTTTATTATAATGTGTTATGGCAACGAAGTCAATATCGTTCCTACATTTCTTTTGAAAAAGTTACCAATGTCATATAAGTAGGAATACATATTATAGGTACATAGTTACAGTGTAATCGTTTTGATCTCGTGAATACTTATGATTCATCTCATGGGTACATCTCATAACAGCTCTCATCATCATCATCATTTCAGCCAGAAAACGTCCATTGCTGGACATAGGCCTCCCCCAAACGTCGTCACAACGACCGATTCTGTGAGACTCGCATCCATCGCGTTCCCGTGATTCTCACCAGGTCGTCGGTCCACCTTTTGAGAGGTCTTCCAAAGCTGCGTCTTTTGATGCGCGGTCGCCACTCTAGAACCTTTCGGCCCCATCGGCCATCTGTTCTACGAGCAATGTGCCCTGCCTACTGCCACTTAAGTTTGGCAATTCTTCGGGCTATGTCGGTGACCCTGGTTCTCCTGCGCATTTCTTCATTTCTGATTCGAACACGCAAGGAAACTCCGAGCATAGCTATTTCCATTGCCCTTGACAGCATTGCCCATGACAGCTCTAATAAGCTCAAACAATGCTAGGATACATTATTTTATTTTGAAGTTCCCATGCCGACCTTCCACCTTTCAGCTTTATCATCACATCAGTTCAATAGTACCTCACAGCCAAAGTGCATCTTACGACAATTCTAACAAGCCCAAACACGGCTAGGATATATTAATTAGTTACGCAGTTCCAGTGCCTACCTTCCAGCTCCATCATCATCATCAGATCAGTTCGATGATAACATTTTCAACATAATTATTTAAGATCATTGGTTTATAGTGCATTTTCATAGTTGCTTTTCTACCTTGATTGTGATATCTATGCTATGTCAAGTTTCGTTACCCATTTCTGATCTTCTTCACCAGTTCCATCTCATCAAATGTTACTTTTTGACTGTAAATGCTTGAGTTCTCGATGAAAATATAAAAAAAACTATATAGTTGCCTATAATATTTGAGGAGTTCCCTCGATTTCTCATGGATCCCATTATCAAAACTCGATTTTGAAAAAAATGGGACCAATCTGGAAGCATATCCTTTCAAGAACAAAAAAAAATTTGCAAATCCATCCATAAACAACGGAGTTCTGAGGTAACAAACATAAAAAAAAAATAAAAATAAAAAATACAATCGAATTGAGAACCTCCTCCTTTTTTTTGAAGTCGGTTAAAAAAGAGTAACCATGGAGTTTCTTGCCGATTCTTCTCCATAGGAAACGACCAATTTGGAACCGTGCATTAGCTTGACGTTTTATAAGTGCCCATGTACGCCTATGTGACATAAAAACCATTTTGATTTTTTTTTTGTTATCAGTAGTATCACGTCATACAGGTAGACCTGTGTGTCGCCGGTGTGTGTGTCCTACCGTGCGGGATGGAAAGCAAGCTTGTGGAAATGTTAGTGTGGTACCGAGCGGGATGGCGCGGGCGAAGCGCTTTGCTGGTGTCGCTGCTGCTGCTGCCCAGCACGATCACGTCAGCGTCGGCGGCGAGCGCGGCGGCCGCGCGGCGTCTGCAACAACCACAACACTTACTGACCGGCGCTCAGCTCGGCGGCGCCCGAGTGGCTGCCCCGCGATCCGTTACACGCTTGAACTTCAACATTAAGGGTAACTTTTTAACCTTTAAATTTGGGCCTTTTTAGGGTTCCGTAATCAACAAGGAACCCTTATAATTTTACCAAGTCTGTCTGTCTGTTCGTCCGCGGATAATCTCAGCGACCGTTAGCACTAGAAAGCTGAAATTCGGTATCAATATGTATATCAATCACGCCGACAAAGTGCAAAAAAAAAATGGTAAAAATGTCTTTTTTGTGTAAGTACCTCCCCTACACGTAAAGTATAGTGATTTTTATTTCATTTCTACCATAACGTGTGATATATTGTTGGAAATGATTAAGAGTCCCGTAAAATAGTTTTTTGATAATGTAAATATTTTCGGAAATAATCGCTACAAAAGTAAAACACAATGCGCCCCCCCCCCTCTAACACATGGTTAAAAAATTTGAAAAAACATAATGATAAATAAACTTAATAGGTGGTAAATAAACTTAATAGGTTTATGAAAAATTTAAAAAAAATACGTTCTGAACTAATTTTGTAATTTAACCGTACATGCAAGCATTTTTTCGACTTAGTCTACATATTTACTATTCTGAGCGTATCTTCTTTCAAATAAAAATACAAAAAGAATAAAATCGGTTCACACAATCCAAAAATACCAGCGCCATCTCTAGAGAAATTGGGTTACTAATTTATACATGGTACTGTTACATTGTGAGAAAATTGTATTTGACGGTCGGGAAACTACGGAACCCTACACTGAGATTGGCCCGACAAGCTCTTGGTAGGTTTATTTCATTACAGACGACGACTTGAGAAGTGCAATTGTTAAAATTCAGAAATATAATAATAGAAAGTCGAATTACGTGAAGTCTGCGCGAGGCAGGGGGTGGAACATTAAGCACGCCCAGTGTAATTAGTCCAGTTTCCCCCAAATATTCAAAAATATTACAAACTTTAAGAAAATGACAAATTTTGAAAAAAAAATGTTTTGAAATGAAAAATGGGAAATGAGGTTCATTACTTAACATATTACATTTTAATATGTTTAGGTTTTCTAGAACTCGAATTAAACGACATATGTAGTAGCGATTTTATGGTAAAGTTAATTAAACAGTATTTTAGATAAAGAAACGCCAACATTATTTATATTATTTTCAGCTAGTATTTACACTAATCAAATAAAAGGAGAAACTGACTGACTGACTGATATATCAACGCACAGCCGAAACTACTACTGGGGACTAGGAGAGTGAAATTTTGCACAAGGCTTCCTTTTATGACGCAGGCGAACAATATTTTTTTTTTTTAAATTTGCCCCCTAAAGATATGAAACGCATGTCTAAAGTTTAGGCGGAAACCTATTTTCACGCGGGCGAAGCCGCTGGCAGAAAGCTAGTTATTAAAAAAAAGTCGTGAAAAGTTTGTATTTAAATCATAAATTTAATTTTCAAAAAAGCACTTTTAAAGTTGGTGAAGCAGTATGCTTCGGACACCCGCTACACGTATGCTACGCCGTAGCTCTGCTACACCGTAGTCTAGTCATGCTGTGGTTGGTGCAGCAGTGTGCGGCGGGCGCCGGCTACGCGTATGCTACGCCGTAGCTCTGCTACACCGTAGTCTAGTCATGCTGTGGTTGGTGCAGCAGTGTGCGGCGGGCGCCGGCTACACGTATGCTACGCCGTAGCTCTGCTACACCGTAGTCTAGTCATGCTGTGGTTGGTGCAGCAGTGTGCGCCGGGCGCCGGCTACATGTATGCTACGCCGTAGCTCTACTACACCGTAGTCTAGTCATACTGTGGTTGGTGCAGCAGTGTGCGGCGGGCGCCGGCTACACGTATGCTACGCCGTAGCTCTGCTACATCGTAGTCTAGTCATGCTGTGGTTGGTGCAGCAGTGTGCGGCGGGCGCCGGCTACACGTATGCTACGCCGTAGCTCTACTACACCGTAGTCATGCTATACGCTACAGCTGTGGTTGGTAAAGCAGTATGCCGCGGACTCCGGCTTCACGTATGCTACGCCGTAGCTCTGCGACACCGTAGTCATGCTATGTGCTACTGTGGTTGGTAAAGCAGTGTGCCGCGGGCTCCGGCTACACGTATGCTACGCCGTAGCTCTGCTACACCGTAGCCATGCTGTGTGCTGGTGTAGTAGGTGAAGCCGAGTGCGGCGGGCGCTGGCGACACGTTTGCTACGCCGTAGCTCTACTACGCCGTACCCTACACGGTTGTGTCGATGTTAGAGCCGCGCGGCTATAACGCACGTAAACTATATTATGAGTTACTCGCATGTAGTTCAGGACTTACCTTGCCTTTGTAATTCCTAATCATTGCATTGCACTACAACCCTCTCCTAGAGAGAGGAGGCCTGTGTCCCTGCAGTGGGAACATTAAAAGGCTGATGATGATAATTGAAGGTTGACACGACGCTTTAACAATAATGGGATTGTTGTCCACGAGTGCCGCGGTGGTGGCGCTATCGACCAGCGCTGCAGCTGCACCGGCCGCCACCACCACCGCCCGCGGCACACACCACCGACGGAGCCCGCGTCATCTTCACTTGCACACGTATACTTTCAACGACTTACTTAAATATTATTGATACTCCGAGGATTGCTTCAATATTTGCGTCTTGTATTATTAACTAAAGCAGATGTTAAACATAATCTAGACACAAGTGAGTCTACTGTAAGATAAACTCACCGACAACGTTATTGCGCAGCACACTCGTCAGCTGCATTTATCACATACCTATCTAAACATGGAAATGACACTCGAAATAAATATAGGGATCCTCGCAAACATGTCGCGTGTCATGTCGTGACCAAAACAAAAGCACACTCGAGCAGTATCGATTGCAGGAGCAACAGATAGCAGCGCGGCGGAGCGCGCAGCGGCGGCGGGGCGGCGCGCGCGGACTGGCAGCGCCGTCCGCCGGGGCCGCGGGGGCCGCGCGGCGCGCATGCTCCGCCCGCCGCGTTCCCATTGGACTCTTACTTTTAGATATCCTTTACACCATAACTATCAACCTAATAACTCATTTTCAGAAAATGAAAAACCCAAACAAAACTACACAAACAACATACGAGTGCGAAACTTTTACAGGAAGAACATTCAATACAATAAATAGTGTAGCATGTAGCGCAGGACAGCGGCTGCACCACCCGTGCGGATCAGAACACACCAACTTGTTTAATGATACTACATTATATGTTAAATACTATCTGATATTTATTTATAGGTTGAGAATGCCTCGTAGCATTAAGTACGTCTATGTACCACTACTGTACTGTAATAAATAAAAAGACCTGAGATTTTTAGGATTTGGAAATGTTGAAAAATCAGAAATATTTGCGATTTACGCTAGCTTACGTAACGTTTAGTAAGTAGGTATAAAGTTACCTGCGGACAGGGTTGGAAGAAGTACTTTTACTCCCTAGGGAGTTTTACTTTACAACTGACAGTTGTCTTTTTAATATTTAGACAGAAAATATTAAAAACTAATTCTATTTTGACATTTCTATTGAACCGTGACCCGAATGTTTATACTGCCAGTAGGTATAATTAAAATGACATTAGAGATAGAAATAATTTAAAAATACTTTTCTTAATGATTTTATTTTAATTTACTTTCAACTATTTCATTAAAACTAATATTATATTTGAGAAAAATGTTGACCTGACCCATTTTTACAATGATAAAATGAAAAATATTGACTGAATAGCCAGAAGAAGACTAAAAAAAAAAATGGCGGGTAAAGTCTCTCTATAATCTGTGGCCGATTTGGTCTTTCTTGATTTTTGTTTTGAGGTGTAGAGTTTTGTTTACATTTTGCTTAATCTCTGTTATAAGAAATTTGTATTAACACGATAAGTTCATCAGCTTCAGTTATAAATTTAACGCAAGATTCTTTGAGGAGAAAACCGCTTATTGCCTAAATCAAAAGAAATATATCTACTTACCTAAAAACGTACGAAGACATTTGACGACGACTCGGGTTTTTATTATTATTATTATTTTCCTCGTATTCGTAATGAAAAGCACAGTGTTTACCTCTGGTTAAAGAGTTATTTAGTCCCTCGAACTATTAGCGACCTCGCTGTCGCTCGGTCGCCAAGATATTTCTCGGGACTAAATAACTAACTTTCATCCCTCGTATAACAATGTACTATTACCACTTTTTGTTTTTGCACTTTGTCGGCGTATATTGATACCAAATATTAGCTTTCTAGTGCTAACGGTCGTTGAGATTATCCGCCGACGGACAGACAGACTTGGCGAAACTAGAAAGGTTCCTTATAGACTACAGAACCCTAAAAACGTACATTTTGACATTCTCAAAACGAAATCACATTTTATAGGGTACTTTTCATTGACCTCATACTGAAATTTGTAACGAAGCAAGGTCTCCAAGCATAAGTATAGGAAAAAATCACGTCATAAAAAAAATGCGATTCGGAAAAATCTTCCGCGGCTCGGTTCGGGAATGGAATTATTTTCATAACTAAAGTTCGGAACCCTCAGTGCGCGAGTGAGACTCGCACTTACCCGATCTCCTAATATTCTTACATTTTGATTTAAAATCATGTACTATAAATAAACGAAATAAATAAAGGCGACCAGGATTACAGAAGCAAGAAGCGCACGCAAGCGAGCGCCGGCGGCCGCACACCTATTGTCCTTCTATTACGGTATTGAAAAGGTTAAAATCAAAGCTATCAAACCCCAGTGACATTTAGATCATATATAATAAATTAAAATGACTCACGTTTTCAGAACGGACATAGTTTCGATAACCATTTTTTTACATTTAGGTATTACTAATTTAGCATATTTTTGTGTTTTTTATAAAATTATATAGTCACTGTTGATTTTCACAACCAATCATCACAAGTTACGACATACAGGAAAAAAGTTAAATTGAGAAACTCATTCGTGGAATCAAAAAAAAACTAGGTGGATTAGAACCTACTTGGTATTACCTATTGGCACTCTTTCAAACACCGATCACCGGAGTTGCTCGTTTATGCGGTGGCAGCACTGTAGAATGTCCTGTCATACAGTTTATAGGTTTTTTTTTTATGGTAGGTGAAAATCATCCAATGACGAAACCCGCTCTTGGGCGGAGCGGGAGACCAGTGTCAGACTCTTACTGACTAAAAAACCTACCCCGTACCTTCCTTGCCTTATTCCTAGAGTCGAGGTAACAGTTTGCACCACCCTAGGTTCCAGGAGGCGACTTGGACTCGGTCTTAACTTAACGACCGGACGGCGAGCTACCCATTGCTCACCGTCCGCGAGCCAGTGTCTACGGTGGCCGGATATCGGCAGGATCGCGGCGGCGACGGTTACGGCGAGGGCGCTGTTGCCTTTGCCTTATGCGGTCGGCCTCCTCCTTTACGAGCATTACTGCTTCGCACAAGGAGACGACCGCCTGCCATTCCTCTTCGCTGCGGACCATGACCTGAACCAGGGCCCGGCGCGAGAGGTCGCCGCCGCCGATCACCAGCACGAGGACACGGCGATGCTCTTCCCAAGCAGGGCACACCTCCACCGTGTGCTCCACCGTGTCCTCCGGGCTCGCCTCACAGTGGCGACACCCGGACGTCTCTTCCGCAGGAATCCGATGCAGGAATCTCCCGAACTTCCCATGTCCGGTGAGAACCTGCGTCATGCGGAAGGTGAGGACGCCGTGAGGTCTATCCAGCCAATACAGTTTATAGGTAGATTTATACCTGTTAAGGCCCTGATCGACGAACAAGCAAAACCACGGTCTTATAGCTCACCGGTGTGTATTGCAATACCGCGGATTTGTAAGATGCCTGACTCGCGGCTCGTTGTGTTTGTATCATTTTTAACCGATTTCATAAAAGGAGGATATCAATTCAGTTATATTTTTATGTATGTTACCTCAGAACCCAGTCTCAGTCGTTTATAGACAGGTTTGCACTTTTTTTTAAAGTCAGCCTCAATACTGGTGTGTTTTAGGTAGGTAATTAATAAACAATTAAATGATTTTGATGATGCTACCAAATTGGTCTCATTTTTTCCAAAATCCAGTTCCGATGATGGTTCAGGTGAGATAGCAGTCTATCAATAATTTAAAAAATATATATTTTTATGGGTAATTATATAACGATTTGATATTTTATATACATATAGTCAAAATGTGACATAAGTTATAGTGAACTGATGAAATGAATGAAACACTAGAAATGACTAATCGTCGCTTAAGTTCTAACACCGCGTATGTCAATAATAGCAACTTTTCAGTAGAGGACAAAAACTGTTTCGTTTCATTTATAGCGAGTATAATAAAAATATATTTTAATGAGAAATAATTAGAAAATAGACTCTATTTTAATTATTTCTCATTAAAATATATTTTTATTAGGTATACTCGCTATAAATGAAACGAAACAGTTTTTTTCTTCTACTGAAAAGTTGCTATTATTGACATACGCGGTGTTAGAACTTAAGCGACGTAATGGAACTTCATACTCACACAGATATCACAATGAAGATAGTCAAGCGACTATGACAACAGGTACAAATAAATAAATGAAATGATGATGATGAAATCAAAATATTTTTTGATGATGATTATTTCGATCGTTTAGAGCTTTTTTTGTAGTGATGTCGGTTTCTTTGGATTTATTTAGTTGTATCTTCTTATATATAAAAACTAATCGCAAAATGTGCTCATAACTCAACAACGCATGGACTAATTTTACGATTTTTTTGTTATTGTCAGGAGAAGGTTCTTATGCAAAAAATAGGGTAGAGTAGGGTAGTGTAGGGTAGAGAAGGGTAGAGTAGGGTAGTGTAGAGTATAGTAGGATAGTGTTGATTGTTGCTCCAGAGCATGGTGCAGTGGTCGATAAACGTCGCCGTGGTCTCCGAGCCGTACTTTGTCCTGCCCAGAGCTGACTGGGTTCAGGACCTGAGTGGCTCGGTGACCCTTATCTCGTCGGCCGCCGCCGGTACCCCACCCTCGATGGTTATGGCCATCCGGATGGTGTGGGGATACCACACGGTGTCTCGCGAGGCGGCGAGCCACCTTGCTGTCCTATCACCATAGGATTTGGAGGCAACAGTGCTTGTTTGCATGCACGATCTGCGCGTGGAGATACAACGCCGGGGGCGAAACTCCGCTGCCTGAACATGTCGAGGCGTGGCGGCAAGAGCTCCGGCGGGTTCTCATGGTGAAGTGGAAACAGTGACTGTCGTCGCAACCCAGCGCTGGGCACGCCATAAACTCTGCAGTAAGTCACCTCTTTGAGGCGTGGCTGGATAGACCCCACGGCGTCCTCACCTTCTGCATGACGCACGTTCTCACCGGACATGGGAAGTTCGGGAGATTCCTGCACCGGATTCGTGCGGAAAAGACGCCCGGGTGTCGCCACTGTGTGGCAAGCCCGGAGGACACGGTGGAGCACACGGTGGAGGTGTGCCCTGCTTGGGAAGAGCATCCCCGTGTCCTCGTGGGGGTGATCCGCGGCGGTGATCTCTCGCACCGGGCCTTGGTTCAGGCCATGGTCCGCAACTAAGAGGAATGGCAGGCGGTCGCCTCCTTCTGCGAAGCAGTAATGCTCGTAAAGGAGGAGGCCGAACGCATAAGGCAAAGGCAACAGGGCCCTCGCCGTAGCAGTCGCCGCCGTGATCCCGCCGATATCCGGCCACCGTAGACACTGGCTCGCGGACGGTGAGCAATGGGTAGCTCGCCGTCCGGTCGTCAAGTAACTGTCCAGACCAAGTCCAAGTCGTCAACGGCGCGCACTGTTCCCACGCGCCTCAAGGAGTTGTCAGCAAACTGTAGGGGCCTTAAGCGTCGAAGCCTTCTGGAGCCGAGGGTTGGTGCGAAAGTGTTACCGCGGCTCTGGGAATAAGGCAAGGAAGGAATGGGGTAGGTATTTTAGTCAGTAAGAGTCTGACACTGTCTCCCGCTCCGCGCAAGAGCGGGATTAGTCATTGGATGATTTACACCTACCATAAAAAAAAACATTGATAGCTGCAATTATATCGATGATCAAGGTGAAAATAAACATAAGTAGGTAGGCTGGGCGGCATTTTTCAGTTTTTGCCCCGCCTAAAAAAAATTGAAGATCCGAGGCTGTCGGTATCAATATCGATCTTAGAGCATATAAAATGCTCTAAGATATCGATAAATAAATACCTAACCAAATATCAATATTTATATCAATATTTTGGTATCGATAATAAAATTATATTGCTATCCAGCTTAGAGCATTTAACCTAAATTTAAATGATATTTATTTTGTAAATAGGTTTTAAAATAACACTTTTACACGTCAATATTTTTTCTTTTGTCAGTTTAAGCTAGATGAGTCCGGTGTTTCCTAGCTGACTACCCTGAGAAGAAACACCGAAACAAACTCAGGGGTCAAAGTCTCCTTTAAAGTCCATACAGTAACCATGTATTGGTCAAATCATATGAGAACCATGCAGATTAGTGTCTCAGGTGGTCTTTTGAAGAAAGAACCACCAGATTTGAGTAGACCTGTCCAGTCTGTGCAAGCATTTGTCAGTATTCATGTAGCTCAAACTTAGGACTACTAAGGAGCTCAACGACTTGACGATCAATACCAAAGAAAGAACATTTGTGTAGGCCGCATCAAATACTCAAATCTGTCAGACATCATATTAAAATTACGGAAAAGGAAAAGTAATCGACATAGTTCCCACATTCACAATAATAAAAAAATACAAAAATGTAACACTGCAAAATATATTATTCCAAGTCCAAAGTTAAAAAAAATAAATAAATAAAAATAAAATAAAACTACAATAATAGTGCTGGAGCAGGTCAATCCCAAGCCGTCTTGTCCTCAAGATACTCCTTAACAGTATAAAAAAACTTTTGACAAAGTTTTCGCTTTACAAACAATTTAAATTTATTCAGGCTAAGTTCTTGAATGTTACTGGGAAGCTTATTATAAAAGTGTACACATATATTGGCATCTAAATGAGCCCCCAATTTTTTTAGTAGTAGGAACCACAAATTTATGTTTGTTCCTAGTATTAACGTTATGGATATCACTGTACTTTTTAAACATGTTTTTATTTTTATGCACATACAAAATATTATCAAAGATGTATTGACAAGGCACAGTCAATATATTAATGTTTTTAAATTTATCTCTTAGTGAGTATCTAGAACTTCACTATCACTATCACTACATAGTATAAAACAAAGTCGCTTTCTCTGTCCCTATGTCCCTTTGAATGCTTAAATCTTTGAAACTACGCAACGGATTTTGATGCGGTTTTTTTTTAATATATATAGTGATTCAAGAGGAAGGTTTATATGTATAATAATATCCATTAAATAGTGTAAAAGTACTGTTATTTTTGAGGTTTCTAATGTGATGTCGTAAATAATTACATTTTTCCGCTTACATTGCAAACGCAGGCTGAACCCTACGAGTTTTATCAAAATAATGTACTACGTATTGTACACATGGAAGAGGTCTACAGAAAAGTCCGCGATGGTATATGTCTATCTCTTATGGATAATCCACAATAACTTTTTTTTGTCATTTACTTTTTACGACAAATAATGGCTAATTTTCGAAGCGATTTTAACCAATACAGCATTAATCCTTAACCAATTAAATACCTTGAATACATTGTTCATTTAATATAGATCTTTACACCGTATGATTTAAGTGAATATTTTTGAAGATATTACAGATTTAAAAATTGCGGGACGTAGCGTTTGCGGCGGTACCGGCCTACCGCCCGGTGCGGCAAGAGCGTGCCTATAAATAGCGGATTTTGATGGTTTTTTTTTTAATAGATAGAGTGATTCAAGAGGAAGGTGTATGTGTAAATTACATGCATAATATATTTAATATCACCATTGCACCCGTGCGAAGCTGGGGCGGGTCGCTAGTAATTTATAAATTGAACGAATAGCCCTTTTCTGTAATACAAAAATTGTCTGAATGTCGGCGGCATTTCTCCACAGTAGAATGCCGTAAGACATGACACTATGAAAATAGCTGAAATAAAATAAACGGGCTGTCTCTAAGTCAGTTAAATTGCGAATTTTTCTGACAGCGTATGCTGCAGAGCTAAGTTTTTTAGACAATTTATCAATGTGAGGACCCCACTGAAGCTTAGAATCTAGAGTAATACCCAAAAACACTATGGTATCTTCAGGACTCAAATCTTTACCTTTTATTTGTACACTAGTTTCAACTTGTCTAACATGAGGCATTGTAAACTTAATAAATTTGTTTTTTTTTCATTTAGATGCAGGTTATTGACATTAAACCAGTGTACTATTTTAGACAGAGCAATATTTATATCGTCAGTATTTGACTGCTGACGTTTATGTTTAAACAAAAGTGAAGTGTCGTCTGCAAACAACACTATATCGTGGTAATCCTTTATTAGGTAAGGTAAATCATTTATTTAAACTAGAAATAAAAACGGGCCAAGAATTGAGCCCTGGGGGACACCCATCGTTATAACAGATCCATGTGATCTTTGCTCGTTTATATCAACTCTCTGAATCCTATCACTGAGATAAGATGTAAGAAGATCCAGAGAGGAGTTACGGATCCCGTAATGGTGGAGTTTCCTGATTAAAGTTTTATGGTTAACACAATCGAAAGCCTTGGACAAATCACAGAAAATGCCCAAAGCATCGCATTTGTCTTCCCATGCGTTTTAGATATGTCCTAAAAGTTCAACAGCAGCATCGGTTGTTGAACGACCCCTTGTAAAACAGAATTGCTTCGTATATAACAATTTATGTTTATTAAAAAATCTTTGTAACTGTTCTAGAATAAGTTTTTCAAATATTTTACTAAAGGTAGGTAGTACTGAAATGGGTCTATAATTCGTAGGGTCTGTTGTACTACCCGTTATAAACAATGGCATTAATTTACTATACTTCATTAAGTCAGGAAACTCACCACAATCAATACAACTATTAAAAATATGTGCTAAACTAGAGCTAGTAAAATTAAAGGTTCAATGCTCTAAAGTATATAGGTATACAGTCCCTGTTGTAATTGTCAAAATTTGATAGAACGATTCTGACTTTAAAGACTTTGTATCCACGATCAAGTTAAAATTAAAAATAATTGACAGTGACACACCAGTTTGACGGTTGGTTGTCGTTTGTCACAATCAGTCGCAAAAATGGCTTCGGAGCTGTTGTTTGTTCCTTTTAAAAAAGGTTCAGATATAGAAATTGTGAAACCCTTAAGGAATTTGATACATTCGACGTACAATACCGGCGACAACAATGAAGACTATACCGACGCCCTCAACGAGCTCAGCCGGATGAGAGCTAACGCCATTTGGAAAGTTTTCGAAAAATCATCGCTAGACGGGATCTACAAGTAAATACAGTATTTATGTCGCATGAGTCACCCTAGACAGTTGAATCATTGCTAAGGAGATGAAATTAAGTTGCGAGTAAATACTTGACGATGAACGATCTTAGGAAATATCACTGCTAATAGTTGAAGGTGTAAAATGATGTCATCTGATCACGCACACAAACAAAGGAGTACTTGTAACAAACGACTTGACCGATTAGTGTGACATGTGCTGTAGTGTGCTTGTACTTGCAGCTACCACGACCAGCTCGCGTCGCTGGAGTCGAAGATCCCGCCGCAGGAGGTGCAGATCCCTTTCAAATGGAAGGACGCTTTCGACAAGGGCTCCTTGTTTGGAGGTCGGATGAGTCTCAGTAAGTTATGTCTTATTGACCATTCTAATAAGAGTAATGCACCCATAAACCAAACAGTTGTTTCTCAATTAATGTTATGCTCATTTGTATGGCTACATTGGTAGCCATTTCAAGTACACAAGGATAAATTTGAAAGAAAGTGTTGACAAAGTGCTGGTTACACGCTGGCATCAGTCCTGAAGCTGTGCCTGTAGGTAACAGCAGCAAACAATCATGTCTAGTTCTATCATTCTTTAATTGTCCTAAATTTATCCTCATATTAATTTGAAGTTTAAAAATAACTTTTAATAATGCAAATAAACTCTCATCTACCTAATACAATGGTTTGTATGTGTGGGTGGGGTGTGGTCTTGTAGAATTGGGACTCTATAAGAATCTATATCTCTTTTTACCTTTCTTTAAACAGCTTTTTCACTAGTGCCTATATAACACTCTGTAGGTACCTACATATAGAAATAAAATTAAAGTTAAAGTAACAAACAATAAAAATTATAACTAGGTTCTGGGTTGGTTTTTGAAAGTGAGTTTAACTATATTATTTGACTAGCTCTAGCCTTAGGCTTTGCTTCCGGCAATAGAAAAATGTGATTAATGAAGGATCGCTCAACTGATTTTCTGGAAGCTTCACATAAACCATCTACTAAATAGTTCGAAGAAACCCTGAACATTTGGTTTGGATAGATGAGCCCGTTCTTGAGTTATTAAGTGACAATGAAAATGCCACTTAATTTTATATATTAGGCTATGTTAATTTTATGCATGCCAGTATCTATATCTTGCTCATACACTAACTTCTGAGCCCTAGCTCATGAGCAATGAAATATTGTTAGTGGTTTACAATATTTTTGGTGATTAACCAAATAGCATGGTAGTTAAAATAGATTTAATTTTATCACCTTAATTTTTAACCTGCTCTTGTGGCCTTCAGCTATAAGCTCTCTGGCCTACGAGCGCATGTGCATCTTGTTCAACATTGGTGCCATGCAGAGCCTCATCGCAGCCCAGCAGCCTGTAGAGACGGAGGACTCGCTCAAGCAGGCCGCCAAGCTGTTCCAGGTAAGCACTCGCACCATACTAGCTCAAGTTCCCTCAATTGCAATCTTTAGAATATGAAATTGATTGCTCTACCTTCACTAGCTACATAAATAATAATTGAAGCACACTTTACAAAGTTTACCTATAAAGGAATTGCTGTGAAACATCTTAGTATAATCTAGACTATAGACATTTATTTGTATGTCCCTATAATAATAATAATAATAATAATTCTTTATTGACATAATTTACAATTTTGATTATAGGATTCTCTAACGCCTGCGCTAGTAAAAACTGTGTTGCAGGTGTTAGTGTCTTCCCTACAATAAAGTGACAAATAAATCTTACATCAGACAAAGTGTGTTAAAAGAAAAACAAAATGAAATATAATATTTTTACGTAGTACCTAATAGACAAAAACATGCTGCCATGAGTGTGTGTTTGTGTTTTTATGGTGTGTGGATGTATATGTGATGCCATGTAATGGTATGTTAGTGTGTGTGTGATGGTGTGTATGTGTTTATCTGTAAGTGTGTTTGTGTATATTTGAGTGATTATGCATGCGACTGTGATTATATATGCGTGGGCATGTAGATGTGTGTATGTATGCTTATGTTGTTTGTTGTGAGTAAGGATATGTGTTACTGTTTACCTATGATATTCAGAAATTATGTTTTTATTAAATTTTCTACTTCAGTGTAGTCCATTGCTTTTAACCAATTGAATAAAATAGTCTTAAATTTATTGTTATTTAATTTGCTTACTTTGCCATTTTTCTGATTTTTATTCAATGTATTATATATTTTTGGTGCTAGGAAAGTGTAGTGTCTTTTAGCAAACGCTGTTCTAGTGCGTGGGACGGGGAATGTTTCCACGCGTTTCTGTAGTTTGGGCAAGTTAGGGACCACCTGTTTGTGATATCTTCGCAGTGATTCGTAGATAAACATCTTTCTGACTGTTAATACTCCAGTCATTTGATACACTAAGGATGTGGGATGTCGGTAAGGTAGGTATAAAAGTACTTTAAGCACCATTCTCTGTGCCCGCTCAATTCCAATCATGTGGGTTTTCGCCGCACCTCCCCATGTGCAAATGCAATACTTGATAATGCATTCGCACAAAGCTCGGTAAGTCTGTATGAGTGTACTGCTATTAGCAACTGTGCGCAAGTTTTTAAAGATATAAACTAGTTTTCTGACTCTAGTTATTATCGAGGTGAGGTGTAAAGTCCAGTTTAGTTGTTCATCTAGCGTAACACCCAAATACTTCATAGAAGCGACTCTAGAAAGGGTCAAGCAGTCACAGCTGGCACGTGTCTCACTCCTGTTGCACGGGAAGGTATGTATTTTGATACTATTTGATGTAGTAGGTTTGCCCGTAGTGGTTTTGCTGAAGCACAGATATTTCGTCTTACTGGCATTTAAGGATAGAAGACTGTTTTCCAGCCAGGAGGTGACCTTTGCCAAGCCTGTCTCAGCCTGTTTAAATACTATTTCCCAAGTTGGAGCATGAAAAATCAACACTGTATCGTCTGCGAACATTAAAAGATCCAAGTATGGTAGAGTAGCAGCTATATCACATAAATTATTAATATATATAAGAAATAATGTGGGTCCCAGCGTGCTACCTTGGGGAACGCCATACCTGCATGTAGATTCAGAGCTTTCATACCCAGCCACTCTTATTCGTTGAGTCCTGTCAGTTAAGTAGTCCCTAAACCAGTCTAGAGCAACCCCTCTTATACCGACGCTTTCCAAGCGTGCTAATAATATTTTAACGGACACGGTATCAAATGCCTTTTGAAGGTCTAAAAAGACCCCCAAACATTTGTCCCCCCGATCTAGCGAAGATACCAGATTCGCAGTTAAGGCTAGAACTGCATCTTCAGTTGATTTTCCTTCTCTAAACCCGAATTGATACTCACTCAGCAATTTGTTCTTCTCCAGATACTTTACTACTCTCTTATTAACAAGTTTTTCTAAGATCTTGGACAACGTCGATAGAAGGGAAATAGGGCGATAATTACTAGGCTCATTTTTGCTTCCGGATTTAAAAATAGGGCATACTACAGCTTTCTTAAATATGGATTTAACAGTTGTTTTCTGTGGTTTCTCCTGATGCCTACAGCTGTCTGAAGGACCTGTGCATGCCTGTTGGTTGGATTCAGTACTTTCAGAGATTTAGGAGGCTGTGCTTAAAATTTTGTGAGAAAAATGAATAGAATTTAACAGCCCCAGCTTCGCACGGGTACTGATATTGAATATATTATGCATCTATTATACACATAAACTTTCCTCTTCAATCACTCTATCTATTAAAAAAAACCGCATCAAAATCCGTTGTGTACTTTTAAAGATCCAAGCATACATAGGATCTAAGCAACTTTGTTTTATACTATGTAATGATAATGATAAAAGTCAAGTTCTTATTCTATCACATAGAGCCAGGATTTTTTTTAAATAAAGTGTGTATTAATGGCAACTACCCATATTCAAAACCCTTTTTTTTGCAAAAGTAATGAACAAGTGATAATTGGCTGTTTTATTTAAAATTACAAGGGATTTATAACATAAAAAAAATAGTAGCAACATCATTACATGGTCTACTTAACTCTCAGATAGGTAAAAATTATTGACTTTAATTGGAAATATAGCAAAAAAAAAAGGTTAAACATCATTCATGTAAAATATCTGGACAAACAAGTATGTTGTTCTTTACCTTGCAAACACATTTAAGAATGTCTGTGATGTCTTAAGAAATCCCTTTACAAGAATTTAAATTTTAATTTACTTACAAATAAACAATAACTTCATTTCATAAATGACAAGACAAAATGTACAGTCACCGTCAGTCACAATGACTACCACACTTCGATCCATGAAGTATTATTGTTTATTTATTTATTTATTACACCCTGGAGGACTTACAGCTAAAACTACATAAAAATAGAAGCCAACATAAACTACTGAAAGCCAACTACAAGTCCTCACGTATAGTGACAGACTTAAAATTGAGAAGTGAGCATATCAAGATTTTCACAGTGGTTACAGCTTATTAAAATTTTACACTTTATTAAACAAGTTAATTGCAAGGATCAACTAGAAACCTTTAATTACAAGAATAAGTAAATGATAAAAATATTATAAACATTTCCGAAAACTAGGGATACAATTAAAATGCTACTTAAAAAACTTGAGGCTTATGCGTCCTCTGGCCGACGCCACGCTAGTCGTAAAGGGATCAAAGTCATACTGCTTACATATATTATTATTACAAGCTTTATGTCAATGACCAATGTTTGTGATCAAATCTTCTAAATTAAAGGCCATTTTTTTTGGACATATGACCCTTGGCTACACAAATGAATTAAGGGAATGTATAAAAATTAGAAATGCGCCGAAAAATGCTTTAACCGAATACCGAATAATATTCGGTTAAGTTCTTAGCGAACTGAATATACTGCCGGATAATTCTGTAACCCATTTTACAGTTTTCCCGGCAAACAAGTTTATACAATACGCACCGTACTGATTTTGGAGTCTCAATCGAGGCCTAACCATAGCAACGGGTCCAACTTATTTTTCGCGTACTATACACGTTACTCGCTAGATTTTAAAAGTGCTGCGCGCAAACGGAGTGAGTGATACCTCGCCTCCGCTTAGTGCTGCCCCCGCCATTGTCATTGCGCACGAAAACAATACGGGTGCCACATTTTAGTGCAGTTCATGACTGTGATTAGAATTTTGCGGTTTTGGTTTTGAAAGATGATATCATCATCATCATCAGCCTTTTAATGTTCCCACTGCAGGGACACAGGCCTCCTCTCTCTAGGAGAGGGAAAGATGATAAGGACCGTACAAAATCACGTTTGTATGACATCTTCAAAGAAATAAAAAATCAGCCAAGAGCATTTTTAAAATTACAATTTATCTTTTATCCGAGGTTCGTTGTGTTGCACACGCCTCTCGTGGCAGAGCCTTCGAATAAAAGTTACATTGTCATTTTTAACATTAGTGCAGCTGTGTAATGTTGTAATTTTTTTATATGATTAAAAATTTCAACACAAAATACATTTTTCTGGCCCTCCTCTGAAATTTCGTAAGCATTCTGGCCCGCCATTAAAAAAATTTACACAGCACTGGTTTAGACAGTACAAAATGAGTCACAGATATATAATATGTGTGTGCGCAGCAAGCGGCCGGCGTGTTCTCGTTCCTGAAGGCAAACATAATGATGGCGGTGCACCAGGAGACCACGCCCGACCTGCACCCCGAGACGCTGGACGCGCTCGCCAAGCTCATGCTGGCGCAGGCGCAGGAAGTCATCGCCTACAAGTGCATCCGTGGTAAGTGCCGCTACTGCACCGGTCTAGTTAGTTAGGGGCTGAAGCCAATTCGCATTCCCCCCTTACTAGGGCTTCCAATCCCGCATCCCATGCTCGATCCCGGTATTTGCGTGATCGAATGGTCGTGCGCATGTTTTTTTACAGTCCCGCAAATCCCGCGGGATCCTGCATCCGTAATCCCGTAGCACGCGGGGCTAAAAAGTGATGCGGGATCCTGGAATACCGAGATCTCGGTATTGCGGGATTGGAAGCCCTACCCCTTACACACTTCATGGGATGTGGTAACAACCAACAATTAAGTTATCCTTATATGCGCTAAGCAAGAGTGACTGAAATGGACTGGTTATCAAGACCCATGTAATGACTCCCCCCGCCCCTGAAGATCAATGTTAATATACATCAATAATCTTATCCGAGCCGAACGCGTCGAACACACCGAACGAAAGAATTTTAGAATTCTTTATAAAGAAGTCCCTTCAAACCCCGCACACCTAACCGAACCGCCGGCGCCGCTCCGAAGCATCAGCATATAGAAGTACTACAGCATGAGGAACAATTCTTTCGACTTGTTTGATTCGGATAAATGTGCTTTCAACTTAAAGAGGCAGGGCGTGACATGCACGCTTAATAAATCGGCATCCAAAACGATCACTAGCGCGTTGTAACCGTTACATATACCGAGGAGAGGAGAGGGCAGAAGTATGGGCACTAGCAGTTTACTGGATTACATTCTTCTTTAAAACATGTTTACTCGTACGAATTTCCACTAAATAAATATTATATAAGGTCCTTTTAAAATATATGCCACCCCTTTAATGGGTGATAGTTATATATATATATATTATAGTGTTTATAGATTACAATAGTGAAGAGCTTTCGTACCCCGGAACAGTTAATCCAGTTTGAGAAAATAAAGTAGTTAAATAAATATTGACTCTTTTCTGCACAACGTGGTTCACAAATTACGCGCGATGTTTCTCTTCGTCAATGAAACAGCTGCTATCTCTTTCCATTCGTTCTACGAATGAAAACTAAAATCAGCTGACTAGCTTGTCCCTACCTAATTCACTAGGTACGCAATAATACGTAGGCAAACAAGTGTTTTAAAGTGCAATTACTTACCAGTAGTTACCAGTTACGATGATAAACTTCAAAACAGTTCAGTTCAAGTTAGTGTAAACAATAGGTACTTAGACTAACCTTTCGACTTTTGTAATTACAGACACAATTAAAGAACAAAACGCCGGCGTTCGCTTAGGGCTCAAAAGTGTAATATCAAATAACGATAAATTACAGGAACTTGGCGTATTTAAAAGTTATTTACCTACACCAACGTATTTAAAAGTTATTTACACACTCCCTACCGACTTTAAAACTGTTGCACAAGTCCACCTCTGCGTTGCACATAAATGGGTTTTCACTTTGTTCAATGTGTCCGTTTTACTGTTCACTTGGCTAAATGTTTTTAATAAAAACGCGCGCGATAATAATAACACTAAATCCCGTGGCGGACGGGAGGCGACTGGCAAGCGGGTGGTCGGCCAGCGCGTGCGGCGAACGGGGTACAGCGCGCGGGGGCGGGGGGAGGGGTCTCCGCAGTGACGACTCAGTGGCCGGCGCACAGGCGGCATTCGTTTGAACTGAATGAAAATAGTATTATGAATGGCGCCGGTGTTTTGCGGCGCGGAGCGGCAACAGCGTATCGTAATATCGTAACACCGGAGGATGGTTTTATGCGAAAAAAGAATTAAAATTTTACGTGAATAATTTTTTGTTTAAAAAAAACCACAAATTATCAACATTTTATCTTTACTATTGTAATCTATAAACATAATACTATACTTCATAAAAAGCCTGGCATATATTTTAAAAGCACCTTATATAATAATATTATATATAATAAACTAGTTAATGAGATAAAAGAGAGGTGGGAGCGGTATTTATCGTCAGTATTACCCAACAATACGCCAAACTGCCCTGCGGCTTGTTCAGCACTATTAGTTAGCCCTCCTTGCCTCAGTTATATTACAGAATTCATTAGATATACGGCGAAAGGGTGTTTTTTTTTTTTTTTTTTTTTTTTTTTTTTTTTTTTTTTTTTATGGTAGGTGAAAATCATCCAATGACGAAACCCGCTCTTGGGTGGAGCGGGAGACTAGTGTCAGACTCTTACTGACTAAAAAACCTACCCCGTACCTTCCTTGCCCTATTCCTGGAGTCGAGGTAACAGTTTCCCACTTCCCTCTAGACTCCGGGAGGCTTCGACCCTGAAGGGCCCCTGCAGTTTGCTGACAACTCCTTGAGGCGCGCGGGAACGGTGCGCGCCGTTGACGACTAGGACTCGGTCTTACAGACGACCGGACGGCGAGCTACCCATTGCTCACCGTCCGCGAGCCAGTGTCTACGGTGGCCGGATATCGGCAGGATCGCGGCGGCGACGGCTACGGCGAGTACGCCGTTGCCTTTGCCTTATGCGGTCGGCCTCCTCCTTTACGAGCATTACTGCTTCGCAGAAGGAGGCGACCGCCTGCCATTCCTCTTCGCTGTGGACCATGGCCTGAACCAGGGCCCGGCGCGAGAGGTCGCCGCCGCCGATCACCCCCACGAGGACACGGCGATGCTCTTCCCAAGCAGGGCACACCTCCACCGTGTGCTCCACCGTGTCCTCCGGGCTCGCCTCACAGTGGCGACACCCGGACGTCTCCTCCGCACGAATCCGGTGCAGGAATCTCCCGAACTTCCCATGTCCGGTGAGAACCTGCGTCATGCGGAAGGTGAGGACGCCGTGAGGTCTATCCAGCCACGCCTCAAAGAGGGGCACTACCGCTGAGATTACGGTGTGCCCAGCGCTGGGTTGCGACAGTCGCTGTTTCCACTTCACCATGAGATCTCGCCGGAGCTCCTTCCGCCACGCCTCGACATGTTCGGGCAGCGGATCTTCGCCCCGGCGTTGCACCTCCACGCGCTGGTCGTGCATGCGTGCAAGGACTGTTGCCTCCAGATCCCATGGTGGTAGGCCAGCAAGGAGGCTCGCCGCCTCTCGGGACACCGTGCGGTATCCCCGCACCATCCGGATGGCCATGACCCTCTGGCAGGCGTTCAGCTGGGCCGCCGGGCGTTTACGCAGCGTCGGCGCCCACACTGGTGCCCCATAAAGGGCCATGGACCGGACGATGCCGGCGTAGAGCCTCCGGCAGAAGGCGTCTGGACCCCCAAGGTTCGGCAGGAGCCGCTTGAGAGCAGCCCCCGTCCGATTGAGTTTGGGGGCCAGACGTCGGAAGTGCTCCTCGAAATTCCACCGGCTGTCGAGGACAAGTCCTAGGTACTTCATCGTCGACCCGACGCCGATGTGAACTCCTTCTACCGTTAGTTGGGAACCCGTTGGTGGCGCGTTCCGAGGGCCGTGAAAGCACATGGCCTCGGACTTGTGCAGTGCCACCTTGAGTCCCAACTGCTGGATCCTCTCAACGACTGTCGCAACCCCACGTGTCGCTAGTTCGACCGCCGCCTGGTACGACCTTCCCTGCGCTAGGACCAGCGTGTCGTCTGCGTAGCAGACCACGCTGATGGCGAAAGGGTGTTAGTGTATCATTTAATATAATCTGAACAAAAATTTCTTTAAACTCTAATTAAGTTTGAAATTTTTGCATGACTGCTGGTAACATTAGTTAATTGAGTGGGCGCTTTCTGTTTACAGACGAGATGAAGGAGAGCATGGTGGCCAAGGTGTGCGCGCAGGCCGACGAGCTGTACACGGACGCCCTGCGCGCCATGCAGAAGGAGCAGCTCAAGTCGCTGTGGGAGCGCGACTGGCTCACCGTCGTGAGTACCGCGCGGCACGCGCGTGCTGTCAGTGACGCTCAGCGGAGAGTAGTGTAGCTGATGTAGTGAACGTGTGTGCAGATGCAGTCCAAGCAGCTGATGTTCCGCGGGCTGGCGCAGCTGTACCAGGCGGGCGTGTGCCGCGCCAACAAGAGCGTGGGCGAGGAGATCGCGCGCCTGCAGCTCGCCGACGAGCTGCTGAAGGCGGCGCAGGCGCGCGCGGCCGGCAGCTTCGCGGCCGAGCAGGCCACGCGCGCCGCGCGCCAGCTCGCCAGCGCGCGCAAGGACAACGACTTCATCTACCACGAGCGCGTGCCCGAGCCCAGCGCGCTGGAGCCCGTGGCGCGCGCCGCCATCGCCAAGGCGCTGGAGCCGCCGGCGCGCTGGGGCGACTCGCGCGACCTGTTCGAGCGCCTGGTGCCGCTGGCCGTGCACCAGGCGCTGCAGGCGTCGGCCGCGCGCCGCGCCGACCTCATCACGCAGGAGATCAACAAGCTGCGCGACGCCACGCAGCTGCTCAACAGCATCCTGGCGTCGCTGAACCTGCCGGCCTGCATCGAGACGGCGGCGGGCGCGGCGCTGCCCGACTCCATCCGCGCGCGCGCCGCCGCCGTGCGCGACAAGGGCGGGCTGGCCGAGCTCACGCGCCTCATGGCCGAGCTGCCCGAGCTGCTGCAGCGCAACCGCGACATCCTCGACGAGGTCAGTGCCCACCACGACAGATACTTATTACGCAGTTGCGTGCCTAGGGTTTCAATATAAGGCAAGCCCAAAAATTTTAACCGATTTCAAAAAAAGAAAGTTCAGTTTCGGGCTGATTATGTAAGTACCTACGTATGGATCATCGCAATTTTCTCATAAACTACTGGTTAGATACAATAAATTAAAGAAAATAAAAAAAAAAATTGAAAGAAAATATTGAATTCAAGGTCCGACATGACATAGCAGACATGTCAGTCGAATGCATTTTTGAGACCTGTGGAGTGGAAATACCTAAACTTAATCTTTTACTTATAGTTATTTATTGGCCGCAGAAGAACAGGGAAACTGAAATATTTTACAGTTCCCTAGAAAAACTCTTACATAAACTTAGCATAAAAAATAAACAAAGAGATATAATTATTGGAGGAGATTTTAACATAAACATTTTAGAAAAAAATAGAAATTCTTTTGCTCTCCTGAACTTTATGACAAACTTCAATCTCCGACAGCTAGTGACGGAACCGACGCGAGTAACAGCCACGAGCTCAACATGTATTGACCTATTATTCACAAACAACCACAATCACGAATTTGACTTAGAAGTTTTAAACCTGGGTCTCTCAGACCATAAAGGAATAACAATTTCAATACCTATAAACGACCCTATAATAAAAAATATGACACAAATGACAACGCAAAAGAGATTTTATAACAAACAAAATATGGAAGCGTTCAAAGCTAAACTACGAAAAGTAGATTGGAGTAATATAATTGATATAGATCAAAACACTAACACAAATTACATATCCTTCCATAACCATTTACAAAAAATATTAGACCAGTGCATGCCGAAGAAAACAATAAGAATTAAAAGTACGCCCCCTAAAACGTGGCTAACTACTGGTTTAAAAGTGGCATGCAAACATAAACGGTTACTAAAAGCACTAATAACTACAACCAATAATGATATACTACATAAACATTACAAACAATACGAAAAAATACTTAAGAAAACAGTAACCTACTCTAAAAGACTAAATTATATTAAAAAAATAAATAAATCTGAAAATAAAACCAAAACAATGTGGCAAATAATTAAAGAGCGTACAAATAGACAAAACAAAAAAACAACAGGTAATATGCAATTGCGTGTGAATAATAACCTTACGGAAAATGCGAAATCCATAGCAAACGCTTTCAATGACTATTTCATATCAGTTGGTAAATCAGACAGTACAATCGGAGATAGTGCTGTAACTGGCCGCCCGGGGCCTTCACAAAGCGAACACTCTATTTACATTAGCCCAGTGGACCCAAACGAAATAAAATTTATAATTAAAAAACTAAAAAATAAACGAAGCTATGGACACGACGAGCTACCGCCAACACTAATAAAATCATGCGCTGAGGAATTATTAATGCCACTGACTCTATTAATAAATCAGTCCCTTGACGAAGGCTGTGTTCCCGACCTGCTTAAAGTAGCAGTAATAAAACCGATCCATAAAAAGGGAGATCAGACCGATAAAAATAACTTTCGGCCTATAGCCGCATTACCCACATTCGCAAAAATTTTCGAGACAGCAATGTCAAAACGACTTTACTCATTTTGTGAAAAGTACAAAATTTTCAACGATAGTCAAAACGGTTTTAGGAAAAATAAATCTACTACACTGGCAATATTCAATTACATACAAGAAGCATTAAATATTATAAATAATAAAAAACACGCAATAGGGATTTTGCTAGACATGAGCAAAGCCTATGATAGAGTGTCTTACAAAATCCTTTTAAATAAATTGTATGAAATAGGTGTCAGAGGCACAGCCTACAAATGGTTTTGTTCTTACTTAGAAAATCGGGAACAATATGTAGAAGTAGATTATAAAGATGCAAAGACTGGCCTGATAACGCGTGTTAAATCAGATAGAGCAAAAGTAACCATGTCAATTCCTCAAGGTAGTGTTTTAGGGTGCCCATTGTTCCTAATATATATAAATAATCTCCCTAAAGAAATAAATCAATACAGTGTCCTATTTGCTGATGACATATCAATAATTTTTCCTTATGATAATAACGGGACCCTGAACGAAATCTTAAATGACACTCTTACTAACATAGTGGCATGGTTGAAAGACCATAATTTAGAAATAAATTTCTCGAAGACGAAGCTGATGCAATATAGACCATATCAGAAAGAAAAGGTAGATATCGATTTCTCATATAATAATACAAAATTACAATGTGTAAACGACTTTTCACTGTTAGGCCTGACTGTCGATACAAATATTAACTGGAAAGCTCATATACAAACCCTATCAAATAAATTGGCTAGCTTTACATACGCATTAAGAGAACTAAAAAAAGCAACCGACTTCAAGACAGCTCTTTCAGCCTACTACGCATACGCATATTCGTGGCTAAACTATGGAATTATAATGTGGGGAAATAGTGTAGATATAGAGCAACTATTCATCTTACAAAAAAAATGCGTTCGAATCCTAGTAAATTTAGAAAGTACGGAAAGTTGCAAACAATACTTTATAGAACATAAAATTCTTACGCTATCAGGTATTTATATTCTAGAAGCTAGTAAATTTGTGAGAAAATACCCATCGCTTTTTCCGTTAGAAAAACAGCAACGCCCGCAGCAACGCAGTCTTAGAAACCGATATCTATACGAACTAGCGGTGCCAACCTCAAAACTGGCTATGTTTCGTTCTGGGCCTCTGGCCATGTGCGTTAAAATCTATAATAAACTCCCAAATGCAGTTAAGGATACAGAGTATGACAACAAATTTAAAAATGACCTACAAAACTACTTAATCTTAAAATCATATTATAGCCTAAAAGAATTTTTAACCGAGAAATAAATAAATTAAAATCGACTTGAACACATTACGCATACTTAGGTACTCTACATATAAAACACCAGTCTGCTACTACCTCATTCCTGTATTTTTAGTGATTACTTTCAATTTGATTTTATCTGAAAATGTGACATCTATAATTATGTAAAACCAATCTATTGACATTAAATTAACTGATTTATAAATGACACTTTGACTCTGTGAAACATGACATAAATAGTAGTATGAGATTATAATATGAAAATGATAATTTATTTATTTAATTATAAGAATGACATAATGTATAATTATAATTAATATTTTTTTTTAAATTAATCTATATTAATCAACAAATTGTATGAATCATGATGGCATGTTAAATTAGTTAAAACCTATCGCCTATACATTGCTGTGCCCTAGCCGGGTTCGTGTTTGGAACTATCATAATGTAACAACCTGTAAACAACATGAAATGCAATAAATAAATGAAATGAAATGAAATGAATTAAAAGTGAATTCATCCATCTTCTTTCCTCTTTTTTCTTTAATTTCACTCACTGAAGGCATGCTAGTACTAGATTGAATATAATAAACATCAGCAATTGCATACCTCCGGTGGCTTTGAAAAAAGCCATTTGGTTTGCTTCATTGCTTGAGGGAACAAAGTTATGGTAAGTAGTTCCTTGCTTCCTAACAGGACTAACAGGTTACAGACAAAAAAAAACAAAACAGAAAGTTCCAAAACAAAAGTAAAAAAACAGCTACATAGAATATAATAACAAATTTAAATAAATTATTTATATTCCAATTGGAATCTTCTATCTTTCTTAAGAAATTATTAAATTACATCAGAGTAAAATGTTGGTGATCGTTTTAATTCTACCAACAACTGTTTTTCAATAGCTATCATTGATAATTCAGAAAGACGCTCTTGACCTTGTGTATTTCTCAGATAGAAAAACCACGTTTCGCGGAAGAACTTGTACTTAGCCGGAATAGTTAAAACAAGATACACTAACTTTAACAACTCGGGAAAGGCATCTTCGAGGTTATTCTCATGAATGAAATCAATTACTTAATTCCAAAACATTACGATCTTTTAGATCAGGATTAGAATACAAGCAAATCAATTAACTTTTTATTGTTTTTTTGTCGAAATAGTTTGCATAAATGTCAAATAATGAATCTAATCCCTCTGTATGAAAATGTGAGTATAATTATCGTATTAGTGTGCGAACTGCCAACAATCTAACTAGTTTTATACACTGATCTATTAAATTTTCGTTTATGCGATTTACTAGACTGAGAAATACACAGATTAGGCGTCGATTTTAATGAAGAAATTAACTGTTTTTTTCTGAGCAAAGTTTAAAGATTTTACCTTATCTTCGCCAATCAAAACTTGAATAAGTACAATTACCTCCATTGTTGTAGGTAAGTCACCAAAACAGTTACATATAACACAGAAAATCTAAGAAAACACACAAAAATCTTAAACAACAAAACTTTTCCCACTCAAGCAAATATAACTGAAGTTAGTTGCACTCGAGTGTCAAAAACTATTTACGAAAAGTTCCAGTGTTGTCATTTAGGCAAAAAAGTCGCCAGCTATATGAAAAATCTAGCTAGATGTTGCAATTTTTTTATTTTTAAGATATTGCGTGAATATTCAATTTCGTTATTTTAAAAAGTCGCTAGTTTTTTACAAGCTTTTATTTAGTTTCACCTGTCCCGTTGTCTGTCGTTCTGTAATCAAATCTTGCAACTTAAATTTGATCCACTTCCCGGTTTCCGATTGAGCTGAAATTTTGCATGCCGGTGTAAATCGCATGACAATGCAATATTATGATGACATGGAGCTGATCTGATGATGGAATCACGAGGTAGCCATAGGAACTCTGTAATTAAACGGCACAACCACGTCGAGTTTGGACTCGTGTGAATCGTCTTGACGAGTTTTAATTATATAATTATAGACCGCTGCTATAAAAGCTTGTTATGAAAAAAAAAATATTTTCATTAAAAACTTGTTATTGTTGCTAAATCTTAAAGAAAGTCTCCAAACTCGTTAAAAATCTCCAAGATCTCACAACGTTGCTAAAACGGCAACACTACTAAAGTTGACAAGCTAACAAGGTCACGCATACGCGAGCCCGGCTTAAATCTCCTTTAATGATCGATTTGTAGACGCAAAACGTCATAAGTACTTATACGGCACATCGCTATTAGTGTGAAAGTGACAGAAATAGTATTTTAAAGCCCGGTAAAAGCCGGTAAGTGTAAGCGAGATAGCTATATGTAGTGCAGCATCTACGCGAGTGTATACGTAACTCTGCGCGCGAACAATCGCGATGTGTAGTTTAATGCAGCATAGTTAGATACTTGTGTTCTTTTGATAAGAATTAAGCGCGCGAACTTTTAAATAGTTCGGGTTTGATATTGATTCATATCGAGCATTTTAATAAGGCTTTTGGGCTTGTATGAAGGGACCGCCACTGCTATTACGAACATGTGGTTGTAGATGTTGAAAATGTAACAGCAACAAAATTACGTGTGTAAGGCGGTTCACACACTGCCCCGCATCACGCTGCATGTTGCGTTTCAACGCATCTACGCACGTACTTGCGGGAGTGCAAATATGCATCATCGTGCGTGTTTTATACGCACACACGCGCGTCGGTGAGTTTTGTAGATTCACGCACGGCGGCTCTCATTTATTCACCGTTCTCTGTGGTGGTCGTGCAGTACTACTAAGCATCACGATAGTTTTGATAAAAATGGTTAATAGTGTGGGTGGTTTTCGATTTCGAATATAAATCGATCGATATCGAGATCCATTTTCAAACACACACGTCATGCTCATTCAAAATCACGCGCGGCACTGCGGGATTCGGTGTGCCATACCTTGCGTCTCGCCCCGCACCTACGCGCGGGGGTGCATTTTTCTCCGCGTGTATGCGCGTGGATGCATTTTCAGTGTGTTGGACTGTGCGTGTTTTCCATACAAACGGAGATACTTACAAGCAACGGAAGAACACGCATCCACGCGCTACGCTGCATCATGCGGGGCAGTGTGAGAATCGCCTAAAATACACACGGCCAAATTTTGATCGTCGTCATAGTCCTGTGGAGGATCAATCCGGTTCATGAAACTATCGATCTGCATGCATTACGAATTAGTGAATAGATAATGCGACCCATTCGATATTCACAATGCTAGATATGTTGACATTCCGTCAGAACAGTGTTGCAGTGTAGCTCTTAGTAGACGAGTGCGCTTCGTCATCAACGATTGCATCACTACTGACATTAAACAAGAAGTAAAACAATCTTAACCCTCGGTATTTATTAATCTTAACCTTCGGTGGATTGAAATCACGCCACATGCCTGGTGGACCCAAAAGTAATAATATCTTTTTTTACTAATATATATTTGCAAAATCAAAATGGTTTTTATTTCATATAGGCCTACATGGGCACTTATAAAACGTCAGAAGCTAGTGCACGGTTCCAAATTGGTCGTTTCCTATGGAGAAGAACCGGCAAGAAACTCCATGGTTACTCTTTTAAAAAAATGGTTTCTTACAATATTATCTCGTTATTACAGTATTTATGTCATTATGTAAGAACAGTGTAGACCAGTCAATATTGTACTCAAAAGCACAATAAAAATAATCATAATAATAAAAAATCAAAGGTGAGTCGTAATAGGATTTGCGAAGTCTACAGTGTTCTTACTTTACAACGTGAGATGTAAAGAAAGAAATATTATATAAAACAAAAAAATTAATAAGTATGAAAAAAAAAAATACATATATCACCACAACAGTTACACTGCGAGATCCTAACAAAATAAATTATTATTTAATTTAAAAGTTTTTAAATCTTAATAATATAAATATTGCAAAAGCAATGTGTCGAAAAAAGAGGGAAAAAAAAGTGTATATAAAAACAAAGATGGAGCAGTTAATAGACATAAATACACAACATGAATGAGTTACCAGGGAGCCACATGTGCAGGAGCAGTCATTGCCAAACAAGCTTGTCTTCTATATAATCCTTAACCTTATAATATGCTTTTTTGGTTAGGACCCGCTTAATATGATTTTTGAACTTTCCCTCACTAAGTTCAGTTACCGTTACTGGCAGCTTGTTATAAAAGCGTATGCTGCTAACTAAAAATGACTTGCTGGTCTTGGCTAGTCTCCATTTGGGTAAAACAATTTCGTGTTTACTGCGCGTATTCTTGTTATGAATATCGCTTCTAATTTTAAAAAGTCCTAAATTTTTACGAACATACAGGATACTTTCTAGGATATAAAGAGAAGGCAGAGTCAGTATATCGATTTCTTTAAATTTATCTCTAAGGGACTCGCGAGGACCCATTTTATAAATAGCCCGGATGGCTCTTTTTTGTAAAATAAAAATTGAGTCGACATCAGCTGCAGATCCCCACAATAAAATGCCATAAGACATAATACTGTGGAAATAAGCATAGTAGACTAGTCTAGCTGTGGCTACATCTGTCAATTGCCTTATCTTTCTTACTGCATATGCAGCTGAGCTTAGTCTACCAGAGAGAGTTCTAATATGAGCGCCCCATTGCAATTTAGAATCGATAGTTATACCTAAGAAAACAGTTTCCATTATGACATCAAGTTTTTTGCCGTCAAGAATTAAACTGATGCCAACTTGAGGGACATTTGGCGATGAAAATTTTATACATTTCGTTTTATTGGCATTTAATAGGAGGTTGTTAGCTTCAAACCATTTAGAAAGAACAGCCAGACTTTCATTGACATGTAAAACATCCACATCCTTCCTATCTACTTTAAAAATAAGGGAAGTGTCGTCTGCAAAAAGGATCACGTCGGATAAATTAGCCATCATGTAAGGAAGGTCATTAATATAAACCAGAAAAAGGAAAGGGCCAAGAATTGAACCCTGAGGCACGCCCATCTTTACTAAAGACCCCGAGGACGTCGCCCCATTAATGTTTACTTTTTGCTGCCTGTGAGATAAATAGGAAAAAACAAGATCAGCAGCTCGTCCACGAATTCCGTAATGATGTAATTTACAGATCAGAGTTTTATGGTCAACACAGTCAAATGCTTTTGAGAGGTCACAGAATATGCCAATGGCATCCTGGGATTTCTCCCAGGATTCCAAAATGTGACTGATGAGTTTCACTCCTGCATCCGTCGTCGACCTTCCTTTCGTGAAGCCAAACTGATGACTATGCAAAATCCCATTCACATTAAAATGACACAGCATCTGGTCCAGCATGATTTTTTCGTAGATTTTACTCAATGCTGGAAGCACAGATATAGGTCTATAATTAGAGGGGTCACTCTTACTACCTGATTTGAAAATTGGTACAACTTTACTATGTTTCATTAAATCAGGGAATGTACCGCTGTCCAAACATTGATTAAATATGCCTGTTAGGACAGGAGCAATTGTATCAATAATATCTCCCAGAACTTTAACTGATATACCCCATAAGTCCTCAGTGTTTTTCATGTTAAGACTCTTGAAGGTTTTTATAATTGTATCAACAGAGATACGCTTAAATTCAAAGGTTGGTATATCCTTAGTAAAATGTTCTTTTAAAAAAGATTCAGCTAACAAAGATGAAGAAGGGAGAGATTTCGTAACTTCTATTGGGATGTTAGTGAAAAAGTTTTCCAATGTCTCAGCCACTTTTAACTTATCCGAAATTATTTTATTATCAATTTTTAGGGACAATTCATTTCGATCTTGTTGGTTGGTCTTTCCAGTTTCTTTGTTTATCACCTTCCAGACAGCTTTTATTTTATTCTTAGAATTTCCAATTTTCTTACTTATTGACATAGACTTAGCTTGGGCACAGACTTTTTTGAATATCTTTGAGTACATTTTAACATGTTTATGCAAGCTAAGATCAGACGACAACGATTTGTCATGGTATAACTGATATAAATTATCTCTGCTTTTTCTTATTCCAGCAGTAGCCCATTCATTAAATTTGGATTTATTACTAAATTGACATTTTTTAACTGGACACGCCTTATTAAATTCTTGGCATACCGTAGAAAATAATGTAGTAAAGTTTACATTGGGGTCTTGCGAATCAAAATTTGCTGTTGAGAGACTACCAAGAACATTATTATTAAATTTATTGAATGAATAAAATTGTTTTATTATTAAATTTATTGAATGAATAAAATGATGCAAAATTATGATTTTCATGTATTTGGAAAATATAAGTATGGTTTTAGCCGACAATAAATAAAAGTACAGTTATATATTGTATTAAAGTTATTTATTTATCAAATTAAAGTATTACTTACTAAACATAACAAAAATTAGACTCTTAATATTTTAATCAAACAAGTTACATTCAAGAAAGAGATCAAAATCAGACTTTGTTTTATAAGGCACTAATAAATTCTATATAGGTCCATAATACTAAAAATAATAATATATAAATAAACTCTTGACTAAACCAATTCTTCACTTCTCAGATTATTTTATTTTTATTTATTTTATTAGGTATAGGAAAACTTACAGCTACTTAAACAATATAAACTTACAATAAGTAAAAAACGGCCATTTACAAGTTTTCACTATTAACAATGTGAGTGAAACAAGTCGACAACAGCTCAGTGATAGCACGACACTGATCATACCACAAAAAAATAATTAAAAACATAAAACACAAAACAAAATTTAAATACTATTAAAAAACTGATCAGCTAAAGTTTCCTTGTTAAACTAGATACTTTTTTAAACAGATAAGGAACAATCCTCAGACCCGGGCGCACTTTACACGCATGTAACTCTGACGCGCGCTCGCGACGAACTGCGGGAGGGGCGGTAAACTGACCTATAGTCTATTTAAGGAAGCTATATATATTTTTTTTAATACCGCCGTTTTTTCTGAATCTGCGGGTCTGACAGAACCACTAGGCATGCCAAGGGTTAAAATAATAGGTACGAAATAGAATAATTACATTAATACATTACTTACAACTTATAATACATTACTTTTGAAGGGGGACAATAGATTGTGCATTGTTAATAGAAAGGAAGTAGTGGTAAACGTTACAGCGCTTTAAACTGGTTGTATCACACGTCGTCACTTATGTCCGTAGCTGTGATGTGTGAGTGTGTGTGTGTGTGCAGGCGGAGCGCATGCTGCGCGAGGAGGAGGAGGCGGACGCGGCGCTGCGCACGCAGTTCGGAGCCCGCTGGTCGCGCACCGAGTCCGCCAAGCTCACCGAGGCCTTCCGCGCCAACGCCGACAAGTACCGCCAGATCATCGACAACGCCGTGCGCGCCGACAACATCGTGCAGCAGAAGTTCGCGCAGCACCGCGACAACATCGCGCTGCTCAGCGGCAGCGAGGGCGACATCACGGCCGGCGTGCCCGACGCGCCCGACGCCGACCGGCCCGACGCGGCCGGCGAGCAGCCCGCCGTGCGCCGTCTTCGCGCGCTCATGGAGGACGTGGACACGCTCAAGGCCGAGCGCGACGCCATCGAGGCCGAACTGAAGGACACCACGGTGGACCTGCGCCAGCAGTTCCTGGCGGCGCTGGCGGCGTCGGGCGCCGTGGACGAGCCGGCGCTGTCAGCGGGCGCGCTGGGCGCCGCGCTGGCGCCGCTGCAGCGCCAGGCCGGCGCCACGCTGGAGCGCCAGGCCGCGCTGCTGGCCGACGTGCAGGCGGCGCACCAGGCGCTCATGGCGGCGCGCGGCGGCGCCAGCGGCCGCGACAACGCGCTGGGGCAGCTGTGCGCCGCCGCCGACGCCTTCCAGGAGCTCACCGCCAACCTCAACGAGGGCATCAAGTTCTACAACGACCTCACGCAGGTACGCGCCCCCGGCCCCCGGCCCCCGCACTCCGCACGGGCCGCAGCTCGCTGACTGTGTGGTATTATCTGTTGCAGCTGCTGGTGGCATTCCAGAACAAGGTGTCTGACTTCTGCTTTGCACGCAAGACAGAGAAGGACGAGCTACTGAAGGACCTGACGCAAGAGGCGTCGCGCGGCTCAGTCCGGCCCGCCCCCGCGCCCCCGCAGCACCACAGCGACACCGCCGCCACAGAGGTATACATCTCAATGCTTTAACATAATTACCCGAAAATAGTTTTAAAAAGTATATAACGAGTTAACTCGTATGTTATTTTTCAGCCGGCCGCAGTGGCGCGCCGCGAGCCCCCTCCACGTCCCCCGCCCCCCGCGCCCTCTGCCGGAACTTCCGCGCCGCAGGCCGCGCTGCCCTACCCGCAGCAACCACAAGGTAAGTCCTACCCCCCCGCCCTCTGGCGGAACATCCGCGCCACTGCCCACATGTGTACACACTCGGTGTTCCCGCAGGCATGCCGCTGCCGTACGGCGCGGGCGCGGCCTACCCGTACTACGCGGCGCCCATGCCGCAGCTGTACAACCCGTACGCCACGCTGCCGTACCCGCACCACGCGCGCATGCCGCCGCCGCAGCCCTACCAGCCCTACCAGTACCCGGCGCAGCCCTACGGCCAGCCGCCGCCGCCCGCCGGCTACAACCCCTACCAACAGCAGCAGTAGCCGCGCTGCCACCTCTTACTTGATGCATTTCTTTCGTCGGTCGCGTATGCACCGACATATAAATAGCTTTATCATACAATACATTATTTTTAATAGATGTTATCAAAACAATGCATTGTAACGAATTTGAGAAATAAGAGAATGTGATGTTTAAATGAATTAAATAATTGAAAATTTATTATGATAATAATCTGTGTCGACACGACGTAATAGTTTATAGTAAAGAACTAAGTACGATGATGGCGATGAAGTCATTCTATTGAGGAGCGGGACACAGGAATAGATTATATTTATAAGAAGTTGCCCGCCCGGTAACATGGCGTTAATTGTTGATATTTAGTATAAAGGTGGACTGGCTATAGGGAGTGACTCGTGCGGCGCACACCTGCCACGCGCTGGTGCTTGTATAAGTATAAATCTCACTGCAATTATTATAGCAACCTCATTTGTAACTATGTAAAAACTATATTTGTTATTATTTTCATGAAATAAAAATTAGAAATAATTTTTTAAAGAAAATTAATATAGTTGTTTTATTTTAACCTTGTGACCTGTACCTATCCAGCAAGCCCCTGCGCCGGCGCCGGCGGCGTCTCGCCCGCGCAAGTACTGCATTTTTCACGGATTAAAAACGTTATCAATTCAATTAGTATTTTATTCAAGTTTGTTGTTACCTCAACTTCGTTAGTTAGTTATTATAAACCGATTTGGATGTTTACGTAGCTGTTTGTCGTATTGGATTCGTTATTGAGGCGTACCGTACGAAGGGGCTATTTGCAAACCACGAGGCTATTTGGAATTTCCTAAAAAAAAGTTTTGATCGTGTGTATCTTTAAATCTAAGAACAGTAGGAATTATATTTTACCATTTGGCAATACAGTGACATCTAATGTCAATGTCACAAAGGAATTTTGACACATAACGGCTCTCTAAGTAGGTTAGAACGTAATTTTAAAAAAGGTTGTATTTTTTGTTCATTTTGTGCCTTGATAACTTTCGTCTGCCACACAAAATCTAGACAGGTTTGTAAGAAATTGAATAAACTAAGTTTTAGTTTGTTTAATGCGCTTTTCAGTGTTTCCATTTGCTCGTTTCTACCTTTTACGAGCTGGCGTATATTTCGATTTTTCTAAATGGGGCTATTTGGTTTCTGTTTTGGGGTTAATTGGAACGTAGTTTCAAATAGCCCCCCTAAAATGTGTTGTACATTGCCAAGGAATTTTATCATAGTTCTAAATAGCCCCAATTGCGTATTTTGAGCATGTTAAGGGCAAGATATTTTTCGGCTTAGGTACTCACAAAATAATGTACCTATACTGCTGTATAAAACTAGAGAACTTTTCCTGCATGTTTGATTGTCATACCTGAATGACCAATAGTTATTATTTAGTTTCCTTTTTTTTCGTTTCATGTACCTACCGTAAAGTGGGGCGGTTAAGTCTGGAAAACTTTAGCTAACTGATGCTGCCGATACTTATGATATACCTAAGAGTACGCTATGAAGAATAATTGCTGTGTTAGGCGTTCAGAATCATGTAGGTACCTACTGAATACCTACGTGGTAACTAATCGATTGTGCGTCGATGCGGCCCCTCCATCCTGTATTGTTTATCATAAGTATAAGTAACGTTACCCAGATTTTAATTGTGGTTAATTCCTTGCCAAATATTTATTTTTTATCTATTCCACATTTTATTTTAAGTGGGTAGGTACCTTCTTACTTAGGTAGGTAGGTACCTATTTCACGGTTTATAAAGATCTTAATGTTTAAGTATATTTTTAGCTTCCCCTTAAATGTTCCAAATATTGCTTTAATTCATAAACAATTGTAAGTATAAGATTTTACTACAGATTCCAAATAGCCCAAAAGTTGCGAATCGCTTTTTTTATAATCAATGTTACGATGCTAAATATTTGGCTTTTTATTTAAAATTAAACCACAAAACTATGATACAATGAAAGGCTGTTTATCCTTCTGTTGGTCTAAATTTCGCAACACCTGTTTAAATTGATACAGCTCCAACGGTCGATGAAAAACAAAATTAGAATATGTCGATTACATTTTTGTAATCGACATATTCTAATTTTGCCCCAAACCGGCGATATTTGGAATTGCACTTTTGAAAAAAGATATCTCTGTATCTATATTCAATTCAATACATAAATATAAGTGCATTTTTCTAGAAGGTATTGATAAGGTTAGTCGTAAAAAAAATTGTCTAATTTCATAACCTAAGTAGTTTTTGTGAAAAACGTAATTTTTCATAAAAAAAAATGTACCAAATAGCCCCATCGTACGGTATTTATTTTGGGTGGTACCTGTGATTGCTACAAATAGTTTTTTTACTATAAATTATAGATATTGTGATATTATTGGCCAAAACTGATTATATTTTTCACCACCAGACTAATAGTTTCGAACATAGCATCAATTTATTTTCATTAAGATTATAATTTATTAAATTAGAGCACACTAGTGTCACCATAAGTGTCACAAACAATATTAAAATACTCTTCAGTATTTCGGCCCGTTTGTACAGTAGATACTAAATCTTCATGATATCAACCGGAAGACGACCACTGATGGACATAGGCCTCCCCTAAGTGTCGCAACCTTTGCCAGGTCATTGGTCCAACTTGTGGGAGGAACCGCTCCGGCAGCGTCATACGTTAACGCAGCGGCAACGCTGCAACCGCGCCTGACAGCGGTGTTCCGTGTAGGTTTGGTTGTGCTCAATGGTATACGTAATGTTACATCATAGAGCAAGCTTAATCTTATATTATTTTGATAAGTGCCTGTACAATCCTTCATGAATGCATCGTCTGTACGATTTAGAATTTTCCACAACTTTCCTACTCTCCCTCCCCAAATTAGATTGTCTACAAATTAAATAGTGTAATGTCTTATAAGCAAATGTTAAAGGTGTAAGCTAAAAATACGATGCAAAAATAACACTTGATTTTACATTATTATTTATTTATTTTAATAAACAGAGAGGGCACAACTCATGAAACTTCCACGTACATTGGTGTTGAAGCTATACATCAGGTATGAGCACTGTCTATGGTTAAGAGTAATAAATTAAACAAACATTATTATCACATAATTGTTGCTATTTATTAAATGATACAATCTAGTTCGCGTTACACTTGATTACGTTAGCATTAGTCTAGTACTTGGGCGCGGGCGACTCCTCCTTGCTGTAGTCCCGGATGGGCGAGTAGAACTGCAACAACACAAAGCCATAAGTCTCGCCGACTAGGTGACTGTGCCTGGTCGAAATAATGTGTACTATGCGTTCCAAATAAGAATAGATGAAGATGTGACTTCACGCCGTACTGCCAAATCGAAGAACTCCGAGATGAGTTAAATTGAATAACTGGATTCTGATTTAACTTTTTTCGTTCACAGTACGTAAATTCATTCATTATGTTTCATTGGCATTTGACTAATACTCGTATCATGTGTACTTTAGTTAATTAGGGAAAATTGTCCTACTTACTAGCTATAGCTAGGGCAGTAACGGAGCTTCGTCTCCGCTTCCGTTACTGCGGAAGTTCCGCATGAAATCGTATCTTCGCATCCGCTTACACTTCCGCAAAATTTATGCGAAGTTATAATGGAGTTTTTTTAATTATCAAAAAAGGCCGAAAAGCAAGAAGATGGGAGAATGACTTTAAAATGACCTTGGGTCCCCTTTGGACAAGAGTAGCGGCAGATAGAATGCAATGAAAAGAGTTGGAGGAGGCCTTTGCCGTAAGGCACGGCGAAGTTAGAGATAAGATAAAGAAATTATGTATCTACTTATAAATATTTTGTGGATTGTTTTTGGAAATAAAGGCTATTATATTATAATTTATTATTGATTTTTAATTAATTAAAGATTTGCAATACATCATTATCAATTTTTTTTCACTTCCGCACCAACCGCATCCGCGGAAGTGAAACTAGTAATCTCCACATCCGCTTCCGCTAAGATGACCTCCGTTACAACATTAGCTATAGTAGTTTATCCAAATAACTAGTTGCATCATCTACCTACTCTAATATTATAAATTTGAAAGTAACTGTTGTTATGCTATCACTGTACTAGTGTTGCAACGGAAGTGTCTTAGCGGAACCCGAAACGGAAACAGATGTCAAAAGTAAATTTTAGCAGAAACGGAAACAGATGCAGAAACGGAAGTGTAAATAATATGAAAAAAAAAAACAAATTTACAAATATAATTCTTTATGAAGTATTAAATACCCCAAATATAGATTAGAAATCTACTATATAAAAATAAGTCGGGTTTTCCTTCCTGACGCTATAACTCCAGAACGCACGAACCGATTTCCACGGTTTTGCATTCGTTGGAAAGGTCTCGGGCTCCGTGAGGTTTATAGCAAAGAAAATTCAGGAAAAATCGATCATAAAAAAATAAAATAGAGCAGGGAAAAGTAGGGTAGAGTAGAGTAAAATAATCTGTTGCCGGGAGCGAAGCTGCGGGCAAAAAAAAAATTATAGAAATCTATTACAGTTGCAATATTGTATATATTGCAACTTTGCAACTGAACATTTTATTAATATTCCAAATTTAGTAAACTTCCGTTTAAATCTCCTTTATATAAGTTGCGGAAACAGAAGCAGAAACGGATGTTGAAAACCGTGCGGAACTTCCGCACTTGCGGAAACGAAAACAGAGATCCGTTGCATCACTACACTGTACAACTACTGAACTGGTTATAATGAAATTTGGGAATGGGGTAAATTTGAAACATAAGGTAGGACATGGCCCTTTTTCACTTAGCACCATATTCACACACAGTGTAATAGTACAAAGACATCTGAACGCAATCTTATTTTTAAGGTGTACATGAAACCTGACTGGTAAGCTACGCACCTTGTACTGCTTGGCCCTGTATTCCTCCCAAGGCTCGGGGTTGGACTTTTTGTTCCAGGAGACATCAGGGTTGCGAGTGGCCAGCCTGCCCAGGTAGAACACAGCACCTGCACAGCCGATGCCCACGCACACGTACAGCGGGATCAACTGCACATATACAACCCAATGTTCATTGTTTATTACGGTCAAGTATTGTTTGTCACAAGGTTCACTAACAATATGCATTGTATGCTGTACAAACATTGCAGTTCTAAGGATGCAAGTGTTTAAAAAACAAACTACACTGCAAAGACACTAGTTTCTGTTATAGGAATGTTCCTACATTATTATATTATGAATGTGACAGTAACTTTTTGTCAGTTACACTTTCACAGTTAGACTCAATAGTCTAACCATGAGTATTCTGTAAATAATAACAACAAAATTGGTTCAATAACCAATTTTGATGTTATTATATACAGAATACTCTTGAACCCAAAGAAGGTTGAAGGAAGGAAGTTTGCTTGGGGTTCAAGAGTTTAAAATAACTAAATTAATGTTTTGAATACCGTAATTAGAGACATAATAGAAAGCCGACATGTGTGAGAACACCGGTGTTCAGTTTAAAAACTAAATTTTCTTTTCTTGAATTACTCTAGTGTCTGACCAAAACACAATTTTCCACAGATATTACACCGAAACATACAGAAAAACAGTCCAAACTTTAAAGCAATAATGTCATCATGGTAAATATAAATAAATTTAGTCTTACCATCAAATATAAATTTTAAATTTAGGTTAAACATGCTAGTTGTATAAAATTTAAACCTCAGCTGAAACAAGTTTTTGGCTGAAACCAAGTCTTTGCTTCATGCTTAAAAAGTTTTATGTTCAGCTGCTTATGTTGAAAAAAAAAATCACAATTTAAAAATTAAATTTGGTTCCATACAAACATTGTTATGATCTGATAACGAACTTTAAACATTTAGAACTCTTCAAAGAATTGCAGGAACAGTTCTATAATATGTTTTTTATTTTACATATTACTGTGTAACATGTAAAATTGCTTTATATAATCTGTAGTCTATAACCCACTGAAGGAAGAGGGTGAGGGGATAATCAAAATGATCTGATGATGCGAGCCAGAAGATCCAGAACTAGAACTCTGTAATAAATACCATACAACTAATCACATGATGGAAGGTACAAACTCACAAAAACTCTATAATAAATAATGTATACATATAGCTATAGCTTATTGGAATTCAAACAAGCATTGTTTTAATTATTATATTCTATATTTAGTACTATGACAGAATGGTTGGCGGTCATATAGCACTTCCACAGTACCTATATGTATTATATTACAAGAAAATTAGCTTAAATGTAAAAAAAAAAAACTAAAAAGTGCAAAATAACTTTAAATTTTGGTAGTTGGAGTTAAAAACGAAAGAAAAAAAACTATTATAGAACTAAGAAATGATGTGGACACCAGCTGTGCCACTATTGGTTCTCAATCGACTATCAAAAGATAAAGAAATGGGACAACCAATTCACACTATGATAGCATCAGTCCCTGATCAATACTTCGGTGTAGGTACCTCTATTAGGTGAACCTCGACGATTTTGTACAGTTGTAACTAAAATTTAAATGACGGATGAATTCTGAAAATTATATTTTCAGTTCTGTAACTACGAATTAGGAATAGATTTACAAATGGCAGCCCTTCATCAAGAAGTGAAACGACTTTTTACATTATTACTCTCAGTTAGCCACAAATTACACCCTTACACATCTGATTATTGACAGGTAGATGCGAGCCATAACAATTAAACATTTTCAACAAAAATATACAACATTAGAGGTTAATTATGTAAGAAGTGTACACCTGAGACGTAGTAAGCATTCATCAACAAATAGGGAGAAAAAGTGCTACTCACAGCTTTGTGCTTTTTCAAGCTCTCGAGTGATAAACCTTGCATTTTGCTGGCTTTTGGAATACCTATTCAAAATTCACAACTATTTGCAAATTACAAGCAATCGATCTGGGTGCAGTGCAGTCTTCGTCAATTACTGAAAAAACCTGACAGATGAGCTTACAGCAGTTTCAATGTTACCATTACTGAATATTATAATATATTCAATCCAAAATTATTTTCCTTCTTTTTATAGTTCTATTTGAAAGGTTTTTTTTTTACACATATGTCTTATTTAAAATAGAATAGAATTAGAATATAAAACCACACTTCATGCACCACTCGATATTCCGCACGCGTTTTGGAGTCTACATAGACCGCTCGCAGTCGGAAAAACGCGCGCGCGAGTAATTGTTCGTATTTGAAGTACTGACTGGTCCACTGGCCCAGTTGGTGGACTATCAGTTAGAGCTACTAGTTCTGTAATTTTCATTACAGACGGTCAGACGGCAATCTTGCTTGTATGTAAAATCTTCTAAGAGTAACTTCAAAATAGAATGATGTGCAATGGTTTTATTTTTTTGTGGCAATACCGTCAGAAGCTGTCAAACTAAATAAAAAAAAATGCAATAAACCTTTGACAACTGCATCAAAAGATTTTATTGTATTGATATAACCTAATTTTAATGACTCGGTGCTATTCTTGTGGAAACAATACTTCTTATAATCGAAAGGGAAAAGAACACTTTCAAAATGAGCTTTTTATTGTAAGTGAAGTAGGTCTAGATAAAGCAGTCATGTGTGTCTATTTATAACTAAACGTCTTCCGTTCTGCTGCGGTGACGTCTTGTTTACGTCTGTAGTGAAATTTTGTGGTTTAATATTTAGATGTTAGGATCTATAGTAAAGAATTGCGGCATTTCTTCAAAGCTTCACAGCTAGCAGTAACCCAGGCTATGCAGTTTGGTCTTCATCCCTTACTGAATGCTGCCTGTTCAACCCCTTTTCTGGACTCGTTATAGTATTGACTTAATTTGGTTCTGCGACAGGTCTCAGCCAAGATCCTAAGACGACCCACTAACCAAGTTTGTTTACTATGTGAACATATTGTTTCAGTGGGAGTCGTTCAAACAAGACATTCAAGCCGAAAAAGAACATCCCTGAGGGCACACATCAGTACGACCTGATGCGGCACGCGGCGGCCACTCTGGGCTCCGGCAACCTCCGCCTCGCCGTCATGCTGCCTGAGGGGGAAGACCTCAACGAGTGGGTCGCAGTCAACAGTGAGCACCAGCCATTTATTAATACCTGCCTTAACTTTGTTCATGCAGTCTGAATTCTTGTTTAGTAAGCCCCAAGAGTACACCGGTGTCTGCACACCTATAGTCTTTTAATTGTGTCTGTAATCACGGTACTAGAAAGGTTAATTAATTTAAATAACTTGTGAGTTAGGCAGATTGCACTGCTGAGGTCAGTGAATATAAAGCAGTTATGATAAATAATACAATCACTGTAATTATATTTATGTGTTGAATTTTTTTGTTGCAAGGTTTATTAGAAGGAATTCAAGAGATGGCTCTTAAAGTAATAAATTTTGATCATAACACATTATTCATTAGTTGTTGCAGTCTGGCAATCTGAGAGGTCTAATTATCTGCAATTAATCAAATTTTTCAGGCTTTAAGCTTCCTGTATGTGTCCTTTATGTGTGTCATACAACCTTGAAGTGCAGGTTCTTTATTCCACTATGTGCTTCTGCCTAAGTGAGCAGGTGTACTGATGCAATCTGTTTACTTCTGCTTCTGGAATCACTGATAGTTTATGCCTTAGAGCCATGAAATGAATCTGATAAACTCAAAAAATCGAAATTAAAATGTTTATCTTTATATGTATATAAAAGGAGAAAGTGACTGATATAACAACGCACAGGTAAAACTACTACAATTTTACACAAGGTTCCCTCTTAGTATGTAGGTAAGCACTACAGTTAAGATTTTTCAAAATGCCCTACCTACACGGCTGGAAGGGTTCCAATAGTTTATATGGAGAAATGTACGTTGACAGGGGCAAAGCCACTGGCAGAAGCTAGTTTAAAAATTAATTTGATTTCACTTTAAAGAAATTGATTCATTACGAAAATGAAGATATTGACACTTTTAAAAGTATAGATCTCTTTAAAGCCAAATGTTCAAGTAACTTCATGGACAGTCTAAGTTTTGATTGTTGTGAATTGATAACCAATTACGAATAAACCAGGGAAAAGGCAGGGTTTGTGATCATAGTGATACAAGACGGAGTTCCGAGCGTGCGTCACTATTCAATGACATGTCACTAACAGGAATGATGCTAATCACCATTCCATGGGCCATTGTTTAACTCGGCGCGACATACACGGGCCGCGCTTGTCGGCCGAGCGGCGGCGCGCCACAGATAACAGGCTATCTTGCTCACATCCTCTTTTTGTTGCCTTTTATGAAGTTACCATGAGTAACTATAAGGAAAAAGCATTTTAAAATGCCTATGTATTTTCCTGTACACTATTAATAAATATTCATGTTATCATATACCGTTCTGTGCATCGCAACAACCACACTGCGATCCCCATCTTGTTTGCTAGGCGTAGCGATTGTGGCAAACCCCCTATTGAAATCCACTAGTCCACTATAAACCGACGACTGGACTTGAACGAAAACTGGGAGATGTTAAAACCACTGAGTTTATGGTACAAAAAAAAATCGAGAATCTAACCCTGACATAGATTTCAAACATCTTTGTGTATATCTCCGAGATTATGTTACAGAAATATTTGAAAGTTAAAAAAAATAAATAATGCTTGTTTTTGTAAAAGGGCCTCGCGAAAACAAAAACCTTAAATTGTTATTTAATTTTTTTATAAAAATAAAATCGCTGTTTCGTTGCCGCGAAGTCGACTTAGACCCGGGCAGAGTCCATACAAAATACTGTTAAAATAATCTTCCACAACGCTTATGCTTATTATAATACTTAAAAAATGATTGGACAAGTTCCGCAGTAGGTAGAGTAAGATGTTTGGTTGGTGTGTGACCCGCGCTTGTGTCGGCAGCGGTGGACTTCTTCAACCAGATCAACATGCTGTACGGCACCATCACGGAGTTCTGCACGGAGGAGTCGTGCGCGGTCATGTCGGCGGGGCCCAAGTACGAGTACCACTGGGCCGACGGGCACACCGTCAAGAAGCCCATCAAGTGCTCCGCGCCAAAGTACATCGACTACCTCATGACGTGGGCGCAGGACCAGCTCGACGACGAGACGCTCTTCCCCTCCAAAATAGGTAAACACCGGTCATTACAGTACTCATCGACGAATTCATCTTGGTGCCTCTTGGAATCGCTATCATGGAAGTTTTTTTACACCATAATATGGCAATATATATCAAAAATACACAAGTACCTTTTCTCGTGACAAAAATACCAAAATGTACGAAAGCACATTTCGATACAGATATATAGTTCTGTACGATATAGCTCAAGAACGCTACACATGAGACCACTGGTCGCTGAATTTAATATATTACTTTATTCTTGGTAACTGTTATTATCATTACATAGTATAAAACAAAGTCGCTTCCTCCCTATGTATGCTTAAATCTTTAAAACTACGCAACGGATTTTGATGCGGCTTTTTAATAGATAGAGTGATTCAAGAGGAAGGTTTATATGTATATAATACATGCATAATATATTTAACTAGCTGTGCCCGCGACTTCGTCCGCGTGGAATAGTTATTTTGGGCATCATATTTATTTTTGCAAACAACCTCCTCAGCTTTATAAATTATAGCTGTTACCCACGACTTTGCCTGTGTCAATTTCTGTTATTATTTCATACAATTTAGTTTTTAAAAGAACATAATTATCTAAAAGTACTTCATAGAGCTACACCCCAACTTGGGCACGCCATAATCTCGGCGGTAAGTCTCCTCTTTGAGGCGTGATGTCTATCACGGCATCCTCACCTTCCGCATGACGCAGGTTCTCACCGGACATGGGAAGTTCAGGAGATTCCTGCGCGCTGGATTCGTGCGGAAGAGACGCCCGGGTGTCGCCACTGTATGGTCAGCCCGGAGGATACGGTGGAGCACTCGGTGGAGGTGTGCCCCGCTTGAGAAGAGCATCGCCGTGTCCTCGTGGGGGTGATCAGCGGCGGTGACCTCTCGCGCCGGGCCTTGGTTCAGGCCATAGTTCGCAGCGAAGAAGAATGGCAAGCGGTCGCCTCCTTCTGCAAAGCAGTAATGCTCGTAAAGGAGGAGGCCGACCGCATAAGGCAAAGGCAACAACGCCCTCGCCGTAGCCGTCACCGCCGCGATCCCGCCGATATCCGGTCTCCATAGACGCTGGCTTGTGGACGGTGAGCAATGGGTAGCTCGCCGTCCGGTTGTCTGGTAACAGTCCAGACCGAGACCAAGTCGTCGACGGCGTGCGCTGCTCCCGCGCGCCTCAAGGTGTTGTCAGCAAACTGTGGGGCCCTTCAGGGGCGAAGCCTCCTGCAACTGAGGGTTGGTGTGAAGCGTTATACCGGGGCTCTGGGAATAAGGCAAGGGAGGAACGGGGTAGGTTGTTTAGTCAGTAAGAGTCTGACACTGTTTCCCGCTCCGCCCAAGAGCGGGATTCGTCATTGGATGATTTTTACCTACCCATCCGCGCCGCCCGCAAGCAATCCCTCTCCTCGCCCGCCGGCCAGGCGCAGCGTCAAATTTTGCACATCATGCATCGCGTGTGAATTTTATATCGGAGTTATTTTAAAATTGTAATATCTTCTAAGATGTTCATTGAAATTAAATGATGTTAAAGACAATTTTATTTACAATAACATACTCTTAATCAACAACACATTTATTTGGATAAAGATTATATTATTATGTTGATACAACTCTAACAAATAATCGGTAAAAATTGGCTAAATTTGATTCGCATAAAAACGGTTCTAGTAAGTTAATCTTAAAAGATAGACATATACTGTCGCGGACATTTTTTAGATCATTTTAAGAGGAATAATTCTTTCATACATATTTTTTGGTATCTTAAACCGTTTTGGCAGCGGACGCAACGGAAGCCCTCAAAGATGAATAATTTTCCCCGTTTTTTCCACATTTTCCGTTGTTTCTTCGCTTCTATTAGTTGCAGCGTGATGTTATGTAGCCTAAAGCCTTCCTCAATAAATGATCTATTCAACACAAAAAGATTTTTTCAATTCGAACCAGTGGTTCCTGAGATTAGCGCGTTCAAACAAACAAACAAACAAACTCTTCAGCTTTATAATATTAGTATAGATATCAGCATTGCCCCCGTGCGAAGCTGAGGCGGGTCGCTAGTAATATTGATAAAGCAGTCGTTTGGCAAACTTTTCGTTGTAATTTGGAAGCGCTCTTGTTAGCTATTACCGAGTAGGCACTATATGCGTTATAATCATGATCTAAGTTTATGTTTTTGGGGCACTACGTGAAATACATAATATTAAGGTTTACGATTCAAGTTCACATACATTTGTTTCTGCGTGCGTAAGCTCAGAGGCTTGAAGGGCTCGCTATCATAGTACATAGCTGATACACACATAAACAACTCGCCGTCGTAAAATAGAATATCTCAGCTAAAAAGTTCTGGCCATATGATGCATTCACAATTATACCCACATCAGGCTGTTGAAGTTTGAAAATAGTTTAGAAAACACTCTTTTTAACCACCAGTTTGGAATGTTCCTATATGAGATTTATGCTATACTAGCGACCCGCCCCAGCTTCGCACGGGTGCAAAGGTGATATACTATAGCTATAAACCTTCCTCTTGAATCACTGTATATATTTAAAAAAAACCGCATCAAAATCCGTTGCGTACTTTTAAAGATCTAAGCATACATTCCTATGATGCTTCTAGATCCTTCTATGCAACTTTGTTTTATACTATGTAATGATAACATCTAGCTCCGACGCAGCAGGAACCATAGACGCGGGGAATACCTAGTAAGTGTGAATATATTCTTTCATTTGAGACCATGATATTTTCAGTTTCGATTTGTTATTTATTAAAATAGTATCTGACCAGCATTGATATTTGTAGAAAAATGTACGAGTATAAGCGTGAAGGGTCGAAATCTTCTAATATTCACCTGTCTGATGTTTATGTATGCCATGAAACGAACCGGATACAGAGTGCAATTGACACTGAGCGCGCTGTTTGTGGGTTGCAGGCGTGCCCTTCCCCAAGAACTTCCTGACGATGGCGAAGACGATCCTGAAGCGGCTATTCCGCGTGTACGCGCACATCTACCACCAGCACTTCCCCGAGGTGGTGCAGCTGGGCGAGGAAGCGCACCTCAACACCTCCTTCAAACACTTCATCTTCTTCGTGCAGGTACCTAATAAATAAAATCGACTTTGTAAACAGAAACCTCTGAATGTCCACAAACAGTAACTGCTTTAGGTATTTCGGGGACTATCTTGTATACGATCTCGTTACTCCGACTTTGGCAAATATGAAGAAGAAGCTGAGTAAGATCACAAGATTGACTTGATGCTAACTTATATAATTGTTTTAATGACTTGTACCGAAACAAAAGTTTCGAATATTTAGTGTACGAGCAAACCTGTACAATATTAATTGTATCAATTTTATGCTGACATCGACGCGCAGCGAATGAATAAAACCACACATTCAAGTAAGCATTTTAGTAGTTGCATAGCATCGTTGAGAGACTCATTCGCCGCGGGTCGATCAGCTATCAGTTTCGGGCAATACACCAGTTTATCCTAAAATCAGTTTATCATTTAAATGTACCTTTACCCCGTACATTTTTGGTCCTTCGAGCCGGATGTCGCGTGTGTACATTACAGTGTAGCAATCAAGTTCTGTAAAGTGTTTCACTAGTGACGTCCAACGAACTAGCAGTGAGGGTGTTTGTACTGCCAGCAATAGTGCAGTGCATAGCAGCAGCAATCAACAGGGATCCACATTGCGTGAGGAACAAGGTTCTCGCTTGGACAATCAAGTAAGATCGTTCCATTTATTATCATTTCTATCAACAATATGTCTTCATTAGAGGATGTTCTCGCCCAACAACAGCAGCTACTCAATCAGATAGAGCAAGTTTATACCAATTTCAAAAAGGATGGCTCCGATCGCAAAACCTCGGACTACATACGCCGAAGGTTAGAAAATTTGGAGGCATGCTGGCAAGAGTATCAATCCAATCATAGAAAATTGTGTAGCATCGAATATGCCAGATCACATACTTACTTCACTTCGCAGCAATTCGACAAGGTGAAGGAGAGATATGAAAATATCAGAGCAGTTATTCAGAATTATCAGCCAACAGAGGAAAGACCATCGACACCGATTCTAAAGCCTGCTACTCCTCTAGCTACATCAAGCACCTTACAGCAGCTCTCGGTACAATCTTTGAAGTCTCAGGGATCAAACAGCAAGACCGATGAGATGATTAGGAAACAGATGAGTAATTTCAAGGCTTTTGAACATAGTGTTTCAAGCATCGACATGGATACTGTAGCGGAAAAATGGGAATTCGATCATCTGCTGGGTATAATAAGGTCTCGCTGGGAGAAGATCGACACTCTGCACTGGGACCTAGACAGTGAGCTAGGAGATCGGAATCAAGAGTATCATCGTATGTACCTCAAACACGAAAGCACATACAATGCCGCTATCAAGGCCATCAATAAGAAGATGTCGTCTATTTCACATAGAGAGCATACTACGCCAAAAATAGAAATACCTACATTCGGCGGTAGTTACCATCAGTGGACATCTTTTAAGGATCTTTTTACGGAAGCAGTTCATAGCAACCCATCATTATCCGGGGCTCAGAAGATGCAGTTTCTCAAATCAAAGGTTAAAGGTGAAGCAGAACGCCTCATACAGCATCTTCCGATCAGCTCAGATAACTACATCATTAGTTGGGACATCTTGAGCCACCGTTATGATAACAAAAGGATGATATTCACATCGCATATTAACATTTTATTGAATATACCCATTTCACAGCAATCATCAATCAATCATATCAAACGAATCCATGATACTGCCCTTGAAACGATGAACGCAATACAGAACCTCGGCGTCGATGTGACGTCATGGGGTCCGTTGATCGTGCACCTCTTGTGCCAGAAATTGGATTCGGATACATTCAGCGAATACAACGCAGCTATCAAGCAACCTCGGGAACTACTCGAGTTGAATGAATTTCTAGCCTTTCTAGAGGGGAAGTTCACGAGCATGGAAGCCAGCAGAAGAAAGCAGGAGATAAATCATCAAAAATCCTTTTCTTCAAGCAACAATAAACCATCAGAATCAAAAAAATATCATTTCAAGCAGTCATATTCAAGCAACAAGGCTATTTCGCAATCACCCAGTTACAGGAAATTGCAAAACAATCGACCAAACTGTCCAGTGTGCAATGACGCACATGCCATATTTAATTGCAAACAATTTGCTGACTTTTCTCCAATGAAGAAAAAACAATGTGTTGCTAACTTGAATTATTGCCAGAATTGCTTATATGATCATAAAGGAAAAGAATGCTTATCAAAGAAACGTTGCATCGAATGCAACGGATTTCACAATACATTGCTTCATGATTCGAATTCAAAGGAATTATCAAAACAGGGAGGAAATTTGATGCCTTCTACACAGCAAAGCAATAGCCGTTTTAATCAGGAACGTGTAAATCACGGTAACACGCACGTGACACAGGAAAATAATATGACGCAAGAAACTTTACTATCAACGGCACTTCTAAAAGTTCAAAAGGTAGATGGGACATATCTGATCCTGCGGGCTCTTATTGATCAGGGCTCACAGATGTCTCTCATCACAGAGAACGCTGCTCAGCAATTAGGATTGAAGCGATCCAGGTGTGATGGCATAATCACAGGCATAGGGCAAACAGAAAACAGTTGCAGAGGAATCATGAACCTGAACTGTATGTCAAACTCAAGAATCAAACGATATCAATTTAATATCGATGTTTACATCATGAATAACCTAACAAAATATTTACCATCATACTCCTTTCCGAAAATAGTATGCACCTTCCTGGATAATTTAGAATTAGCAGATCCTGACTACAACATCAGCCGACCCATAGACATTTTATTGGGTGCGGACGTATATTCTAATATTATTTTAACGGGCATGTGCAGATTAAGCGAATCACTTCCGCTTGTTCAAGAAACTCAACTAGGTTGGATATTGTGTGGAAATATCAAAACCAAACTAATGTGCAACGTCGTGCAATTTGATTTAGATAGAGTTCAACAGTTTTGGGAGATAGAAGATGTTACAGAAGAAAAATCACTATCATCAGAAGATCAAGAGTGCATTCAATACTACAAGGCAACAACACATCGGTTGGATGATGGAAAATACCAAGTTAGACTCCCACTTAAACCACAATTTGAAGAAAAATTGGGGCAGTCCAAAAACAAGGCCGTGGCTCAATTCATTCATCTCGAGAAAAAGTTACATAAAAACAATTCTCTATTCAACGCATATAAATCATTCATTACCGAATACATAAACTTAGGTCACATGAAACCTTCACCTTGCAATCAGACACCGGAATGTTTCCTTCCGCATCACTGCGTACTGCGCGAAGATAGTGCAACGACTGCACTGAGAGTTGTTTACAATGCTTCAGCAAAAACATCTTCAAATACAAGTTTGAATGATTTGATGTACACGGGGCCCAATTTACAGCAAGACCTTCAGTCGCTTATCATTAAATGGAGACAATACCAGTACGCATTCACGGCTGATATAGAAAAAATGTTTAGGCAGATTTGGGTACACCCAGAAGATCAACCATTACAAAAAATAGTGTGGAGAGATAATCCATCGCAAAAAATACAAGAATATCAACTGACAACTGTGACATACGGCACAAAGGCAGCTCCATTTTTAGCAATGATGACCTTAAGACAATTAGCAGTTGATGAACGGGATAAATTTCCAGAAGCAGCTAAGGTCATCGAAGAATCGTTCTATATGGATGATTTGGTCCATGGAACCTGCTGCCTGTCAGCAGCACAACAGTTGCAGCAAGATCTGATGGATCTACTGAAGTTAGGGGGTTTCAACTTAAGAAAGTGGACATCTAACGATAGTCGCCTGCTGAAACAAGAAGATCAAGACTATTACACACAAGAAAGCAAGAGTTTTAAACAATCAGGATTGACTAAGACATTAGGACTTCAATGGAATCCAACAAAAGATAACTTCACATTTGTATCAAAAATTGAACCATCAAAGACTAATACCATTATTTCCAAAAGAACCATATTATCAGACATGTCTAAAATATTCGACCCATTAGGATGGATCGTGCCAGTTACAACTAAATTGAAGATTTTGTTCCAAGAGACATGGTTATTAAATCTTCAATGGGATGAACAAGTACCAGACAAAATCAGCAAGGAATGGCTTACAATCAAAGTCGAGTTAGAAAGCATCAATCAATATAAAATACCAAGATGGTACGGCACGGAAACAGCGAGTAGTGTAGAGTTACACGGCTTTTGTGACGCATCAACAAAGGCATACGCCTGCGTCATTTACTGCAGAATTAGAAATAGCAATCATTCAACAATATTAGTAGCAGCTAAATCAAAATTGGTTCCTACGAAAAAACAAATATCACTGCCACGACTGGAACTATGTGGAGCTCTATTGCTGGCCAAACTTATGAGCAAAGTCAAGCTATGTCTAGCAGAGCATGACCTACACATATTTGGTTGGAGTGACTCTACAGCCGTATTGGGATGGCTTCAAGGTAACCCAAGCCGTTGGAAAACGTTCGTAGCTAATAGGACAATGCAAATAACAGATATAATTAAACCTCAATCTTGGCGATATGTAAAATCAAGCGAAAACCCCGCGGACTGTGGAAGCAGAGGACTCACAGTATCTCAATTGAATGATCATCGTTTGTGGTGGCAAGGACCAACATGGTTACAATCTTTTGAAGCATCGAAAGAAAATCAAGCAATTTATACCACAAACGAGGAAATAAAGAAGCAAGAAGACGTTCATATTGTTACAAAGCATGAATCAAGCATCATTACAGACCTATTAAACAAATATCATTCAATCAGCAAAATAACACGTATTCTAGCATTAGTGATGAAGTTTACGACATACAAAAGAAAAGCAAAAAAGCATTATCTATCATTATCAGAAATCAGTCAAGCAAAGCAAAAAATTATCAAGCACGTACAACAAGAAGAGTTCGCAAATGAAATTAGAGATTTAAATCAAGAAGGCAAGCTGAATCCAAAAAGTAAATTATTAAAATTAAACCCTTTCCTGGATGAAAACGATATCTTAAGAGTCGGAGGGAGACTAAAAAAGGCACATATCAGCCATGACATGCAGCACCCTATTATTCTGTCGCACAGAGGACGTCTAACAGAATTAATAATAGAGGAAGCACATCAAACCATGTTACATGCCGGAGCCCGGCTGACCTTGGGTTTTATTAGACAAAAATATTGCATTCTAGGAGGAAACGTCGCTACGAAGAGGCAGCTTCGTCAGTGCGTAACATGTAAGAAACAAAACCCACACTGCCAACAACAAATCATGGGGCAATTACCTGAGTCTCGAAGTAATCCATCCCGTCCCTTTACACATACAGGCGTAGATTTTACTGGTCATATTTACGTCAAAGCAAGCAAAGGACGAGGCATCAAGAGCACAAAAGGATATGTGGCTGTCTTTGTGTGTATGGTCACGAAGGCGGTACACTTGGAACTTGTTGGTGATTTAAGCACGACTTCTTTCATCGCTGCATTAAGAAGAATGTCCGCTCGCAGAGGGACGCCTAGTTTTATTTATAGCGACAACGGTCGTAATTTTGTCGGAGCCAACAAGGTACTACAGCAGGAATATCAAGCATTAATGAACATCATGCAAGACAAAGATCTACAAGCAGAAATATTAGATATGGAAATCGAGTGGTGCTTTAATGCGCCCGCCTGGCCATCCGCAGGAGGCTTATGGGAGGCGGCAGTAAAAAGCTTCAAATATCATTTCAAGAGGATTATTGGTGACCAAATTCTTACGTTCGAGGAATTATCTACAGTGCTCGCACAGATTGAAGCTTGTCTTAACACGAGACCATTATGTGCTATATCAGAAGATCCAGAGGATGTTGATTTTATAACGCCTGCTCACTTCCTAACAGGTGGGTCAAAGGTTTCCATACATGAGACAGAAACGGATTTAAGAACTCGATGGCAGTTGACACAAAAAATAGTGCAGGATCTCTGGAAAAGATGGAGAAATGAGTACCTAGTAAAAATTACAGAAAGAAGTAAGTGGAGACAAGTTAAGAACAACCTCATCGTTGATGATGTTGTCATGATTCATGACGACAATCTTCCACCGGGAAAATGGCTAATGGGCAGAATCATCGAACTGCATCCCGGTTCAGACGGTAATGTTCGCGTGGTTACGGTAAAAACTAAAAACGGAACACTGAAACGTCCTATCACGAAATTATCAAAACTCCCCGTTAATAGTGAACCCTCGCAAATCAAGCAAACAAGTACTGGGAGTACAAGAGAAACTACAAATAAGCAGTCTGAAACAAGGAAAAGAGGCACTTGCCACAATATAGCGGCAGTCTTTACAGCAATCATGTTATTCTTGAATATCATAACAACTTCCCAATGCGCCCTTAACGTCACACAATTCAGAAATAATCAACATATTTACTTCGACAAACTAACAAAAATGAAGGTCATACGCGACGACTGGAAACTAATCATATACTATGATTTAGATCCATATTGGGAAGGAATTACTGCACTTAACAAAAGTATAATGGCCCTAGAACAAACTTGCAGCACAATTCAAGTTCAATCACATTGTGACATAATATTATTACAATTACGTCATGGGTACAATGAACTTGACTACAATAATCATATGTTACTCAGTCAGCACTTTCTGAAACAAGCGAACAGGTGGCGTCGAGGCCTTATCGACGGTGTCGGCTACATAGCAAACAGTCTCTTCGGCGTATTGGACGCTCGATTCGCAGAACAATACGAGAAAGACATCACTCTTCTACGCAATAATCAAAAACATATTGTATCATTTTGGCAAAATCAAACTTCGGTAATAGAAGCAGAGTTCAGTTTGTTAAAGCGGACAGAGGCTTCAATGCATAAACAACACAAAATGATTCATCAGCAGTTTGCGAACATTGAAAATACATTAGAAGTTTTAAAGTCTGAAACTCAAAATATTTCGAGGGAAAATGAAGTTTCTATGGGAGCCGTGGTAGCGAGCAACCTATTACACGACTTGAAAAATTTACAAAACGATTTAGTGGATACAATAACAGACATCTATCATGGTCGATTTAATCCACGTTTAATAACAACAGAACAATTACAAGATCAGCTGAGCACTATAGCTAGTCACTTGTCTAATGCGGTCACGTTACCCGTAGAAAATATTCATACAGATCTAGCACAGTTGTTTAAACTTCTACGAGTCAAAGCAAGAATGCTTAAAAATTACGCAATATTTGAAGTACAAATACCTTTGATTAGCAGGGACAACTATGAAATATTCAAGCTTATACCAATTCCTATTGAGAAGCCGAACAACACCATGTTATCAATCAAACCAGTGTCAGATTTCATAGCTGTGAACCTGAAAGAGGATGCATACGTTATCATAACGGAAAATATCATAAATTCATGTCTAGTGACAAACATACATTTGTGTTATATCCACTCTCCTATCTACAAATTAAACAAAGATAAAGACTTCTGCCAATCAAGGACATCAGCATGCGAAGTCAAGGTCGATCCCTGTAAGAATCTATGGATGGAAAACCACTCTATCAACAGTTACATTTATTTTTGCTGTGGTCAATGTAACCTACGAACAATATGCGGAGATCAAGTTACCGCGCATCAGCTGACTCACTCCGGACTTATAACTATAGACTACGGCTGTATTATCAAATCAGATACTTTTGAAGTAATCGCGCATCAACAAAGAATGAGTGACATGAGTATTAGCGCCAACCTATATTCACCAGTCATTGCATCTATAAACCACGTTGTAAACGTATCTATTCCTCAAGATATTTTGAACGACTCCAGCTTAGAGAGTGATCGAGAGTTTAAAACGATTGAACAGAAAATCAAGATCATGAAAGAAAATGGATTGTTACTTGACAGTCTGTCACCTCATGACATTCATCATTACACTGCGATCTACTGTCTGATCGGCGTGGTAGCAGCATGTCTCGGAGTGTTCGTGTGGAGGCGCGCGCGCTCGCGCTGCGCCCCCGCGCCTGTGCCGGAGATGCCCGCAGCAGCGGACGCGCCCAGCGGCGCTGGTGCATGTCCGGCTACGCAACGTGTTGGAGATAGTGTAGTGTATCAGTGTGATAGTGAAAGGGCGAAGGTGGTAACAAGTGCGCGAGTGTTAAATAAAGCCACCTCCCCTATATTAGGTTCTTATACAAGCATATCAAATTTGTAAACAGTGTGTTTGTGATAGAGACACTAAGAAAATTAGAATAATATCAAATCGTTTGTTATAATTAATTGTTTCATCTTATATACTATATTGTCTTTACCTCTTTTCCTCGGGGAGCATGTACGAGCAAACCTGTACAATATTAATTGTATCAATTTTATGCTGACATCGACGCGCAGCGAATGAATAAAACCACACATTCAAGTAAGCATTTTAGTAGTTGCATAGCATCGTTGAGAGACTCATTCGCCGCGGGTCGATCAGCTATCAGTTTCGGGCAATACACCAGTTTATCCTAAAATCAGTTTATCATTTAAATGTACCTTTACCCCGTACATTTAGTTATATTCACACTAACTACCTGTTACTACTAATTGTGTACTACTAATTTGCGAGAAAACGGCCAAGTAGTTTTTTAGATAAACATTATAACATATAAACTAAAAAAAAAAACAAATCATCTTTATTACATTAGTTGAGATCAGTGTCCGGCTTACTTTTAAATTTTAAATTGATTTAGTTCGACTCGCTGTCGGTAATTCGACATGAATGTTTATGGCCCGCGATAATTATATTTTAAAGTAGATTCTACTTAGTAGAATAATAGACGCAAAGGTAAAGGAGCCAGCCAGACTAGCCGCGTAGTTCTAGTAGAATAATAGATGCAAAGGTAAAGGAGCCAGCCAGACTAGCCGCGTAGTTCTAGTAGAATAATAGATGCAAAGGTAAAGGAGCCAGCCAGACTAGCCGCGTAGTTCTAGTAGAATAATAGATGCAAAGGTAAAGGAGCCAGCCAGACTAGCCGCGTAGTTCTAGTAGAATAATAGACGTAATGGAGCCAGCCAGACTAGCCGCGTAGTTCTAGTAGAATAATAGATGCAAAGGTAAAGGAGCCAGCCAGACTAGCCGCGTAGTTCTAGTAGAATAATAGATGCAAAGGTAAAGGAGCCAGCCAGACTAGCCGCGTAGTTCTAGTAGAATAATAGACGTAATGGAGCCAGCCAGACTAGCCGCGTAGTTCTAGTAGAATAATAGACGTAAAGGAGCCAGCCAGACTAGCCGCGTAGTTCTAGTAGAATAGTAGACGTAAAGGAGCCAGTCAGACCAGCCGCGTAGTTCTAGTAGAATAATAGACGTAAAGGAGCCAGTCAGACCAGCCGCGTAGTTCTAGTAGAATAATAGACGTAAAGGAGCCAGCCAGACCAGCCGCGTAGTTCTAGTAGAATAATAGACGTAAAGGAGCCAGTCAGACCAGCCGCGTAGTTCTAGTAGAATAATAGACGTAAAGGAGCCAGTCAGACCAGCCGCGTAGTTCTAGTAGAATAATAGACTTAAAGGAGCCAGCCAGACCAGCCGCGTAGTTCTAGTAGAATAATAGACGTAAAGGAGCCAGTCAGACCAGCCGCGTAGTTCTAGTAGAATAATAGACGTAAAGGAGCCAGCCAGACCAGCCGCGTAGTTCTAGTAGAATAATAGACGTAAAGGAGCCAGTCAGACCAGCCGCGTAGTTCTAGTAGAATAATAGACGTAAAGGAGCCAGTCAGACCAGCCGCGTAGTTCTACTAGAATAATAGACGTAAAGGAGCCAGTCAGACCAGCCGCGTAGTTCTAGTAGAATAATAGACGTAAAGGAGCCAGTCAGACCAGCCGCGTAGTTCTAGTAGAATAATAGACGTAAAGGAGCCAGTCAGACCAGCCGCGTAGTTCTAGTAGAATAATAGACTTAAAGGAGCCAGCCAGACCAGCCGCGTAGTTCTAGTAGAATAATAGACGTAAAGGAGCCAGTCAGACCAGCCGCGTAGTTCTAGTAGAATAATAGACGTAAAGGAGCCAGTCAGACCAGCCGCGTAGTTCTAGTAGAATAATAGACGTAAAGGAGCCAACCAGACTAGCCGCGTAGTTCTAGTAGAATAATAGACGTAAAGGAGCCAGTCAGACCAGCCGCGTAGTTCTAGTAGAATAATAGACGTAAAGGAGCCAGTCAGACCAGCCGCGTAGTTCTAGTAGAATAATAGACGTAAAGGAGCCAGTCAGACCAGCCGCGTAGTTCTAGTAGCATAATAGACGTAAAGGAGCCAGTCAGACCAGCCGCGTAGTTCTAGTAGAATAATAGACGTAAAGGAGCCAGCCAGACCAGCCGCGTAGTTCTAGTAGAATAATAGACGTAAAGGAGCCAGTCAGACCAGCCGCGTAGTTCTAGTAGAATAATAGACGTAAAGGAGCCAGTCAGACCAGCCGCGTAGTTCTAGTAGAATAATAGACGTAAAGGAGCCAGTCAGACCAGCCGCGTAGTTCTAGTAGAATAATAGACGTAAAGGAGCCAGTCAGACCAGCCGCGTAGTTCTAGTAGAATAATAGACGTAAAGGAGCCAGTCAGACCAGCCGCGTAGTTCTAGTAGAATAATAGACGTAAAGGAGCCAACCAGACTAGCCGCGTAGTTCTAGTAGAATAATAGACGTAAAGGAGCCAACCAGACTAGCCGCGTAGTTCTAGTAGAATAATAGACGTAAAGGAGCCAGTCAGACCAGCCGCGTAGTTCTAGTAGAATAATAGACGTAAAGGAGCCAGTCAGACCAGCCGCGTAGTTCTAGTAGAATAATAGACGTAAAGGAGCCAGTCAGATCAGCCGCGTAGTTCTAGTAGAATAATAGACGTAAAGGAGCCAGTCAGACCAGCCGCGTAGTTCTAGTAGAATAATAGACGTAAAGGAGCCAGTCAGACCAGCCGCGTAGTTCTAGTAGAATAATAGACGTAAAGGAGCCAGTCAGACCAGCCGCGTAGTTCTAGTAGAATAATAGACGTAAAGGAGCCAGCCAGACCAGCCGCGTAGTTCTAGTAGAATAATAGACGTAAAGGAGCCAGTCAGACCAGCCGCGTAGTTCTAGTAGAATAATAGACGTAAAGGAGCCAGTCAGACCAGCCGCGTAGTTCTAGTAGAATAATAGACGTAAAGGAGCCAGCCAGACTAGCCGCGTAGTTCATGGTTGTGTTGGCACAGCCTTCGAATACTAATTGAATTGTCATTTTTAATTTTAAAAATTTCAACACAATGCATTTTATCTATAATTCTGGACCTCCCCTGCGATATCTTAAACTTTCTAAAAGTAAAAAGCTTGCCCACCACTGGTCATGTTATCGTAATCAATGCATGCTTACTTGTATAATATGCCTGTTTGTAATGATAAGTATATGTGTGTGCGTGCAGGAGTTCAACCTGATCGAGCGGCGGGAGCTGGCGCCGCTGCAGGAGCTCATCGAGAAGCTGACGGCCAAGGAGGCGCGATGAGCCGCCCCCCGCCCCGCCGCCCCCCTCGCACTCGGCACCCGCCCCTCGTGTACACACGCTAGTTCCGCTCGCTCTGCACGCCCGGGGCGGCTGGGCGCCGCACACGCGAGGAGCGTGCGCGCGCCAGCCGCCGCGCCAGTGCGGAGCGACGCGCTGCTGCGCGAACTATCTCGAATCCTCGACATTTACTTTATAGTTTTATTTAAAAACTAGTTTCGTAAATCTTAGTACTCTGATATTTCTTGCATAGTAGCAACCTGATTGTTTTAAATTAACAATTAGTGCTCTGAAGTAACGCTAACACTAAGATGTTAGTGAATGATCGAAATGTTTGTGATATGAGGGCAGGCCTGGCTCACGCGGCCTGGCGTGAGGCGCCCGCTGCCGACCATGGGCGAGAGTTCATGTTATTTTACTTTTGTATCTTGGACAATTTATATTTTTTGAAGTGATGACAAGAAATAATTAATGCAGTAAATCAGTTGTAAGTATTTACTTTGTATTGCATAGCAGCAGCAGTGAGGCCTCGTACTAGGACACCTGGTGGCACCGCGCGCCTGCTCTCACGCGTAGTGTGTGTCTCACTCAGATACAACCAGTAGGCATTAGAGAGAAGGCCTTCCTATACAATAAGTTTAAATATAGATGCAATTTATCTTTGGAAAATATTTAGATTTGATACATGAAGTATAATGGTATATTTAAGGATATTACACCGACGCGGTCAGCTGGCGAGGCGCTGCGTGCTCGCACAGTTGATGAGCTCACATAGTCGATGAGCTCGCACAGTCGCTGAGCTCGCACAGTCGCTGAGCTCGCACAGTCGATGAGCTCGCACAGTCGCTGAGCTCGCACAGTCGCTGAGCTCGCACAGTCGCTGAGCTTGCACTAGCGACCGCGCGGCGCCTCGCTCGCTTCTTGTGCTATTCGGTATCTAAGTTATTTATTAATTTTGGTGATAGGACTGACGGTATTCCTGTCGAGAGTATTTATTAGATTAAATCTTGTTTTCACGTACGACTCCTTTATTTATCGTTTAATGCAATAATAATCTCTTGTAGCGTTAATATAAGTAATGTAGATATATTCTGTGCATTTAATATATTTTGATTTCGTGTTCAATCATATCGATCTTTATTGCGACTGACAAGTGTATTTAATTTAAAATTAGACAATTTCTAAAAATAAAAACTAAGTTTTCATAATAAGCTGTTGTTTTATTGCTTTTACCTCATTCCGGACCCGCGGCTCCCTTGGAAGATACCCCTGGGGGTACCAAGGAAAAAACATAATATATAATTATATTATATATATATATATATATCTATAATTTAAAAATGAATCACAAAATGTGTTAGTTTATTATAAATATTGTACACCTCATAGGTATGTTACAGTGAGCTATAACAAATCATTTGTGAACCAACTGTTACGTCAGGATGGTCACAGTAAAACAACGATACTTCTCATTCAACAAGTTTATAATTATAATTCAAATATTACAGCAGCGAGTAATTTTCTCTTAATGTTATTTGCTTAGCAACCGTAACTAAGGAGTTTTATATAAGGAAGACTGTCAACACAGCGGCTTTTATATCACACACGAATACATTACTATTAATTTACAATTGAATAATCTAATAAAATGGATCCTTAAATATTAATTATTAACAATAATATAAATCAAAGAATAATGCACAATATAATAACTTTTACTAATTATTTGATGTACCGGAAGCTGACAAGCGGAAGGCGCTATAATCATCTATCTATCTTCTATCTATATATATAAAAATCAATGCCACTTTTCGTTGTAATTCCATAACTCAAGAACGGCTGGACCGATTTGGCTGATTTTGGTCTTGAAATATTCGTGATAGTTCAGGGAAGGTTTAAACGGTAGGGTAGAGTAGGGTAAAGTAGAATAATCTGTTGCCGGGAGCGAAGCCGCGGGCAAAAGCTAGTTTATTTATAATTATTCGGGTCAATAGACCAAGAAGTTACAATGTCAAGTATGTACTAAAGAGTTTTCATGTCGAGCTGGTATATGACGAACCCGAAGTCTGTAACACATTATAAGAACTAATCATACACCTGTAACAAGCGATATATGGATTTGAGTTAGTAAGCGCAAAACTCGAGAACAGCTGAACCAATATCGCAAATATTTGTCAGGTTATGAAAAAAAATAGGGTAGAGTAGAATAATCTGTTGCCGGGGGCGAAGCAGCGGGCAAAAGCTAGTTATAGTGTTTCATGAACCGGACCCTCTACGGGATTAAAACGATCAAAATGTAGCCGTATACAACTCCATCCTCAGTTCAGTTCAGGTCGTCAATTCAAATGCGTTTTAAGCTAGTGGGAGGATCTTTTGGGTAGGCCTTAGGCTTTGCCGTGTCCACTTCCTACGCTCACGATATTGAAAGAATTCGTCATATAGATACACTCATTCTCCACAAAACTAGCCAGTAGGACAAGTGCCGAGGGCACCCTCGGTGGTTTCGACGTCCTGATCTGAGTTACTCCACTCGCAGCTCGTCTCATTTGTCCATTTTCACGTGAAATCAGGGGGTTCTGAGGTTTTTTTATGGTGATCCAATGACCAATCCCGCCGTTGGGCGGAGCGAGAAATGTCTTTTTAGGGTTCCGTAGCTAAATGCCTAAATACGGAACCGTTACGGATTCGTCAAGTCTGTGCGTACGTCCTTATGTCACAGCCACTTTTTTCAAGAGCAAAAAATATACGTACTGTTGAAAGGTAAGTAGTTGTATTCTGTGAACCGTATTAAGATTTTCGCATAAAAATTGAAAAAAATAAAAACAATAGTAAATGTTGGAGGTTCCCCATACGCCATACTTCTCACTAACTGAAAATTATTCATCTAAGGCATACGTGTGGGGTATCACTGGATAGGTCTTCAAAAATTATTTCAAAAAATCAAAAATAGGTAAAATTTCATAATTTCTGAACTAAATTTGTAATTTAACTGCATATACAAACATTCTTAAAACTTTTTTACATATTTTATTATCCTGAACGTATCTTCTATCAAATAAAAAATATTAAAATTCACGCAATCCAAAATTACCACCGGGTACATCTCTCGGGAAATCGGGTTACTAAATTTATACATGGACTACTTGGCGCTGTTTTAGTCGTAGTTTAAAGGTTCTGTTACATTGTTAGAAATTTGTAACGGACAGGGAACTACGGGACCCTACAATGAGCGTGTTTTTTTTTTCGGTTATGTTTGGGATCACGCAGAATGAATAAAAGTAAAAAAATATTTTCCAGGCAAAAACGTCGGAGTAAATAAAACGACGGTATTTTATCTTGACATTAAATTATAATACATATTTCAAGTCAATCTTCTTGATCAAAATAATATTGCATAGTCAGATTCTACTGCGTAGAGCGTAGTGTGACGGCCAGGACCGAGTCAGCTGGAGGCCGCCTCGAGTCGTCACAGTCTGGCAGCTCCGGAACCGCCCGGGCCACACAGCAACCGCCCGGGCCGCACAGCGACCGCCCGCCCACTAGTCACCGGACACGGGCGGCGGGGGCGGCGGCGGCGCCAGGAAGGACGGCGGCGGCGGCGCGCCCCAGGGCGGGGGGTTGAATCCGCCGCGCCAGCCCATGCCCATCATGCCTGCGCACAACATACACACATTTAAATACCACGATATCTTTTAATAATAATAAATTGTTTATTGATCACAAAGGTACAGTTGATGAGAGAAAACAACCTTAAACTAGTACATGCATAATACACTAAACTAATTAATTATGACTTATGATACAATATAATTCGATATTAATACATCTGTTTACAATTTAGTTTTCCCTGACTCTTAAACTAGGGTATACCTGTGTCATAAGAGTCAGTGAACGGTCATAAATGTTAGTTTCAATATTGTACATTTACAAGGTGAGGATCCCATCCATCCACGAGTACCCTCAACAAAAACAATTTCCATCTACGACGGCGCAGCATGAGCTTTTTCACAAACCAATACAAGAGCAGTCGGCGAGTGATAAAAAATATGAGAAGTACAGACCTGGGGGCGGCGGCGGCATGTGCGGCCCGCCGGGGCCCACGTTTGGTGGAGGCCCCATCTTGCCGTCACCCTGCAAATGGATATAAAATGTTTACAAATCGACCACAATAGATTAGAAGCTGGAAACAAGCGCAGTAATACTCGGGATACATGAGGTTTGTTTTAACCTATTTTTATTAAATTATATATTACAGGCAATCACATCCGCATCACTCGTAGCCGTGCGGAACAAACAAGCTATGGCGTGCGTCCGCGTCAGTAGTGTGGTGCGTCACGTCACAAATTATATAGGTACAGATGTCAATCTACGTACAAAGCGCGCTCGAGCAACGCACACATACGACACCGTTCACCGACGCGACAACCGGTGTCATGCTCCGCAGCAGAACCACTTTGACTACATTATATACAAATTACAGGATAAAATGTAGATAATGTCTTTATTTTTGTAGCTTAATATCAAAATTTGTATATTGTTAGTTTCTTGGAAAATATCAATTCAAAGTGGTCATGCTACAGAGCATACTCTCCAGCAGGACCACTTTTAAAATAACGCCTATTTCACGCTGATTATGCACAGGCCGTAATTTAAACAAATGTATATTTATTGTATATCAAGATAACATCTACAATTTCAGATAAATACTTGCCGATTTTTAGTAATATGTAAATGTTTTATTACAAGATTAATATATTTATTTACGACTAGCTTCTGTCATTGGCTGTTATTTGCTAAGAAATTCATAGCAGGCGCTTTCCGATAAAACTTTTACATATTACTAAAAATCGGCAAGTATTTATCTAAAATTGTAGATGTTATCTTGATATACAATAAATATACATTTGTTTATATTATGGCCTGTGCATAATCAGCGTGAAATAAGCGTTATTTTAAAGTGGTCCTGCTGGAGAGTATGCTCTGTAGCATAACCACTTTGAATTGATATTTTCTAAGAAACAAACAATATACAAATTTTGATATCAAGCTACAAAAATATAGACATTATCTACATTTTATCCTATAATTTGTATATAATGTAGTCAAAGTGGTTCTGCTGCGGAGTATGACACGAAAACCGGGCTCAACGAGGATCATTACGACCGCGAGTATGTCACGTTTTAGGCGTGTGTCTGTAAAGTTTTGCAACTATCACGATAATTTGTTGTGCAGTTGACAACCCTAGCGCGCGCGACCGCCGTGTGTAGGTATGAAAAGTGAAGTACATACATGAGATTAACTTCTGTACCTTCTTATTTTGTGGTCACATGCCGTACGTACCTGGTGCTGGTGCAGCATGCTGGGCGCGGGCGGGGGGGGCGACGGGTAGGCGGGCGGCAGCGGCGCCGCGCTGCCCGGCACCGGCGGCTGCGGGTAGTGTAGAGCGTCACGTGCTGTACGTACCTGGTGCTGGTGCAGCATGCTGGGCGCGGGCGGGGGGGGCGGCGGGTAGGCGGGCGGCAGCGGCGCCGCGCTGCCCGGCACCGGCGGCTGCGGGTAGTGTAGAGCGTCACGTGCTGTACGTACCTGGTGCTGGTGCAGCATGCTGGGCGCGGGCGGGGGGGGCGGCGGGTAGGCGGGCGGCAGCGGCGCCGCGCTGCCCGGCACCGGCGGCTGCGGGTAGTGTAGAGCGTCACGTGCTGTACGTACCTGGTGCTGGTGCAGCATGCTGGGCGCGGGCGGGGGGGGCGGCGGGTAGGCGGGCGGCAGCGGCGCCGCGCTGCCCGGCACCGGCGGCTGCGGGTAGTGTAGAGCGTCACGTGCTGTACGTACCTGGTGCTGGTGCAGCATGCTGGGCGCGGGCGGGGGGGGCGGCGGGTAGGCGGGCGGCAGCGGCGCCGCGCTGCCCGGCACCGGCGGCTGCGGGTAGTGTAGAGCGTCACGTGCTGTACGTACCTGGTGCTGGTGCAGCATGCTGGGCGCGGGCGGGGGGGGCGGCGGGTAGGCGGGCGGCAGCGGCGCCGCGCTGCCCGGCACCGGCGGCTGCGGGTAGTGTAGAGCGTCACGTGCTGTACGTACCTGGTGCTGGTGCAGCATGCTGGGCGCGGGCGGGGGGGGGCGGCGGGTAGGCGGGCGGCAGCGGCGCCGCGCTGCCCGGCACCGGCGGCTGCGGGTAGTGTAGAGCGTCACGTGCTGTACGTACCTGGTGCTGGTGCAGCATGCTGGGCGCGGGCGGGGGGGGCGGCGGGTAGGCGGGCGGCAGCGGCGCCGCGCTGCCCGGCACCGGCGGCTGCGGGTAGTGTAGAGCGTCACGTGCTGTACGTACCTGGTGCTGGTGCAGCATGCTGGGCGCGGGCGGGGGGGGCGGCGGGTAGGCGGGCGGCAGCGGCGCCGCGCTGCCCGGCACCGGCGGCTGCGGGTAGTGTAGAGCGTCACGTGCTGTACGTACCTGGTGCTGGTGCAGCATGCTGGGCGCGGGCGGGGGGGGCGGCGGGTAGGCGGGCGGCAGCGGCGCCGCGCTGCCCGGCACCGGCGGCTGCGGGTAGTGTAGAGCGTCACGTGCTGTACGTACCTGGTGCTGGTGCAGCATGCTGGGCGCGGGCGGGGGGGGGCGGCGGGTAGGCGGGCGGCAGCGGCGCCGCGCTGCCCGGCACCGGCGGCTGCGGGTAGTGTAGAGCGTCACGTGCTGTACGTACCTGGTGCTGGTGCAGCATGCTGGGCGCGGGCGGGGGGGGCGGCGGGTAGGCGGGCGGCAGCGGCGCCGCGCTGCCCGGCACCGGCGGCTGCGGGTAGTGTAGAGCGTCACGTGCTGTACGTACCTGGTGCTGGTGCAGCATGCTGGGCGCGGGCGGGGGGGGCGGCGGGTAGGCGGGCGGCAGCGGCGCCGCGCTGCCCGGCACCGGCGGCTGCGGGTAGTGTAGAGCGTCACGTGCTGTACGTACCTGGTGCTGGTGCAGCATGCTGGGCGCGGGCGGGGGGGGCGGCGGGTAGGCGGGCGGCAGCGGCGCCGCGCTGCCCGGCACCGGCGGCTGCGGGCCCGCGCCGCCTGCAATCACATCAAACAACTCACTATTAGTTACGAATTAATTATGAGACCACCCATTGCTCTACTGATGGATCCAGTATCATGCTACCTAACCGGTCCAGTGAACCGCGTGGCGACATAAGGCTACCTGTGTCACGAAGGAGGAAATAAATTTAAAAAATAGTACATTTTGAAGTACAGTAAGTTTGTCATTGCGACCGATGCGAAATTCTGTGATATGGAGCCGAGGGTTGCAATGACAAATCTGCACGTGTGTCAAACGACGTTTTTCAATACAATTACGACATGTGAAATAAAAAAATAAAGAAAAAACGTTGAATCGTATCTCAAACATACAGTAGAAATATAATAATAATAGCATTCAAATCTGCTCTGGTCAGTTTCTAATTTCGTGGGGTCGCCCAGCGCCTCGTGGGGGACGTCTCGCGCCACTAAGTAAAAAAAAAATAATCCCCCCCCCCCGTGACGATAAGTCACTTGGGTGATATTCATGCTATATTGAACCTAATAGGAGTGTGTTAAGCAGCAGTTTTCGAGTAAGTATTGAAAATAATCATCCGATTTCGAGGACGTTCCGTTATGGGAATCCGAGTCACACCGGGCGGCGGCGGCCGGCCGCGGAGAGCTGCCGACACGCGAGTGGCGCGCGCCCGATCGCGGCACTTCGGCCGGCCTCGCTACTTTTTTATGTTTTTCAAGAGATACTAGCTTTTTGAAGGATTTAAGTAAAGTTTTAAAACACTGTCACACTGCGGGTACTGGTCACGTCGCTGCTATTCTAGTGTGATTTGGCCCTAAATTGCCTAGAATGGCATAACAATAATAAAAGGGCTGACCTCAAATAGAGAATAAGCTTGGGGATTGATTGACGTTTTCTTTAGACTGGTTTTAAACTCAAAAAGAGCTTATTTTACTTTTGCTTACAAAGGGGATCGGGTGGTAAATTTTTGTAATAAATCTGCTTACATAATACATATTTGGATGGACTTTTACACGTATATTGATGGAGAGGAAGAGGGATGACGAAGAGTTGGATGGATTGTATGAGGTGTGATGTGAAAGAAAAGGAAGTTAGTGATAGTGTGACAGGACTGAGTAGAGGAAAAAAAAACGTTTTGCGTCGACCAAAAGTAATATGGGATAAGGGCAGGAAGGAGAAGAGTTTAGAACAAAACTATCTTTGACTATTGATGAGTAATTATTTTCTTAAATAGGTGACATTAGTATTGATGAAGAATGAAACGTAGGTGCGTCGTGCGCGGCGGGCGGTACGTACCGAGCCAGGGGGCGGGCTGCGAGCTGGGGGGCGGCGGCGGCGGCGGGAAGGCGGGCGGCGGCGCCGGCAGCTGCGCGGGCGGCGCCAGCAGCGCGCGCGGCGGCGGCGCGGCCGCGAACAGCGCGCCCGGGAAGCGCCGCGCGCCCCCCCCGCCGCCCCCGCCCGCGCCGCCGCCGCCCGGCGCCGCCTCGCCCAGCTCCGCCATCAGCGACATGTACTCCTCGTCGATCTTGGCCTGCAACATCACACACCAGTTACGGCGACTTCAAATCAGCCGACTGCCGCGCTTTATTATAATATCCATACAATTTAAAACGCGCGACTGTAGGCGACAGTGACGCTGCTTTCGCGCGTTTGAAGTCTTGAAAATATTTTTCTCCTTCTCTGGGATGACAGAGGACATAGGATAATTAGAATATTCGATAAGTGCTAGGGAAGCTACGTTCAACTTAAGCGTCTCTCATGTCAAGATGGGTTTTATTTTATCTATTGGTTGAAAGCTAAGGAAACACTTGAGTTGTAAACTATTAATTATTTTATGTCAGAATTATCAAAAGCGACACTTTTATCGGGAAGTGCGCCGCCGCACGACGAGCACACGACGCTGTCGTCACGTTCACATGCACACATACGTAGCGTACCTTGTTGGGCGTGTTGTGCAGCGTGCCCTGGCCGGGCCGCTTGGCGCGGCAGTCGCGCGCGATGTGCCCGGCGCCGCCGCACGACGAGCACACGACGCTGTCGTCACGTTCACATGCACACATACGTAGCGTACCTTGTTGGGCGTGTTGTGCAGCGTGCCCTGGCCGGGCCGCTTGGCGCGGCAGTCGCGCGCGATGTGCCCGGCGCCGCCGCACGACGAGCACACGACGCTGTCGTCACGTTCACATGCACACATACGTAGCGTACCTTGTTGGGCGTGTTGTGCAGCGTGCCCTGGCCGGGCCGCTTGGCGCGGCAGTCGCGCGCGATGTGCCCGGCGCCGCCGCACGACGAGCACACGACGCTGTCGTCACGTTCACATGCACACATACGTAGCGTACCTTGTTGGGCGTGTTGTGCAGCGTGCCCTGGCCGGGCCGCTTGGCGCGGCAGTCGCGCGCGATGTGCCCGGCGCCGCCGCACGACGAGCACACGACGCTGTCGTCACGTTCACATGCACACATACGTAGCGTACCTTGTTGGGCGTGTTGTGCAGCGTGCCCTGGCCGGGCCGCTTGGCGCGGCAGTCGCGCGCGATGTGCCCGGCGCCGCCGCACGACGAGCACACGACGCTGTCGTCACGTTCACATGCACACATACGTAGCGTACCTTGTTGGGCGTGTTGTGCAGCGTGCCCTGGCCGGGCCGCTTGGCGCGGCAGTCGCGCGCGATGTGCCCGGCGCCGCCGCACGACGAGCACACGATGCTGTTGGTCACGTTCGGCTTATCCGGACACTGTCACAAACACAACACTTGTTAAATAAATTTTCATAAAGGTACGCGAATATTTCTTTACATTTTTTAATTAATTTTGGGTATTACAACAGTGAGGTTAAAATACGGGTGTTTGTATAAGAGAAAGAAGTGAATAGGCGTGGCGTTGAGTGGTACGCACGAGCCAGGTCTTGTGGTCGGTGGCGGAGCAGTTGGCGCAGCGCACGGCGTCGTTCTCGCGCAGCGTGCCGTTGAGCTGCGCCAGCTCGCGCAGCTGCATGCGCCGCAGGTCGTTCTGCCCCTCCGGCACCTCCACGCCCTGCCGGATCACCTCCTTGATCTGCCGACACCCACACACATTAGCTACGACGGCTCTCCAAAATAACCTAAATGCCAACCAGCACCGAACCAATGGGCTGGCTACTGACTTCGTAACTAAATCATATTGACACTATCTACTAGGCACAGCAGAGCAATTCAAGATATAGAAAACAAAAATTAAATTTATATTATTCAAACAAGTTTGTTGATTCAGTGCTAGTATTAAAGCTTTGACACAATCATATGCAGCACGAGCTCGTATCTTCCTGTCTGTGTTTTATTTCACTTAAGCACTTATAAAAAAGTCAGAAGCTATTGCACGGTTCCAAATTGGATGTTTCTTATGAAGAAGACAAGAAATTCCATGGTTACTTTTAAAAAAAATGTTTTATACAATATTCCCATATTACAGTATTAATAAATAATTTTTGTGAAAGGACCACAGAACAGATGAAGTTAGAATGGCCTTGTGGGCGTGGCAGGCGTGACTCAAATTATAATGATCATACTTCAACTTGTGTGGTTCGACTGAAGTTTTATCGACACCGGCCGTCAATCGCTTTCAAAATGTGGTCGTATACACAGCTCCGAGAAAAACACGAGCTATGCCATGTTGTGCTAATGCAACGTGTCCGAAAAACAAACTAAGTGTGCACAGTAGTAGCCCAAGAAAAAAAAAATGTTTATTTAGCCTCCCATTACATGTGTGAATGAAACAGCAAGTGGTTAATAACACTTGTGTCGGGGTTGTCACTATTGAGACTTAGACAATTTCGGTGGACATTAAAGATACAAAAAAACCATTAAAAACCAACCATTAAAATTAAAACAATATCAGATTAAGACCATAATTGATGAACAAAGATGAACAAAAATAAAATTAATAATAATAAGGGATTTCTTTTCACCGGTAAGACAAAAACTGTTGAATACAAATCATATTTATATTTATTACAAAAGTATTATGTAATTTGTACATTAAAACGATAAATTTAGATTGAAATGCAAAATTATACATTGCTTGCAATACAATGGATATATTATTTATTCAGTATTAGCTTTTGCCCGCGGCTTCGCTCCCGGCAACAGATTATTCTACTCTACCCTAGAATTTTCTTGCTATAAACCTCACGGAGCCCGAGACCTTTCCAACGAATGCAAAACCGTGGAAATCGGTTCGTGCGTTCTGGAGTTATAGCGTCAGGAAGGAAAACCCGACTTATTTTTATATAGTAGATACAAGTCAACTGATGTACCTTATCTTTTGTATTATCTTGTACAAACGCTTGAACCAATAAAGATTATTGTAATTCCATTTATTTACATTTTAAACATATTAAATACATTTATAAATATTTTTTTAAAATTTTCACGAGTTTCTTCTCATGAGGGACCGCTATATCAACAATCATTGTGCAACACTATAGTCAATCTATGTCAGGCTTATTGGCAGCAATAGTCCCTGTCAGTAATGATAGATTGGTCACAATACAATGTGATATTGCCACTGTCGAGAATAATAAAATAACAATAACTAGTCGACAATTTTATCCGTTATTTAGAAATTTCATCGATATCAATGATCGACCTTTTAGTCACCCTAAATTGAATTTTTGCATGTGTGACGCAACCAATGGCAAACTTGCGATCTAAGTGTACGTGTTCTGTTAGTGGGCATAATGCACGTTCGCATAGGTTCCTTGCCTGTAGTGGAGATAAAGGGTGGGAGCTAAGCGGCGACATCGTTCTACTACAAATTGGGAAGTGTTTGCTTTCTAACCTCTTTTATCTTCTGTGGTAAGGACAGTGCAGGCCAGACAATAATTGTACTCAAGAGCACAACAAAAATAACCATAAAAATGATAGGATTTAATCTAAGATTTGCGTCTACAGTGTTCTCATATAAAGAGACTATATAAAAGCAAGATAAATAAAAATTATATTTAACAGATGAGTCTATAAAAACGGTGTAAAAAAATTGTAAAAGCGGAATGTGTCAAAACAAAAAAAAAAACAATGTCATACATTAAAAACAAGATGGCGCAGTTAATAGATACACCTACAAATATTAATAAGTTACCAAGGGGCCACATGTGCAGAAGCAGGCATTGCCACACAAGCGTGTCTTCGACATAGTCTCTGACCTTATTATGCTTTTTTTAGTTCGGACACGCTTAATATACGTTTTTGAACTTTCCCTCGCTAAATTCAGTAACCTCCTTTGGCAGCTTGTTATATATTGGTCGTCAGCTAGACTAGTACGTGTGGGTAGTGTGGGCGGTACCTTCTCAACGGCCTTCTTGACGCAGTCGGCGTTGGTGGCGGTGATGTAGGCGTGCAGCGGCTCGTCCTCGCCCGGCAGCGGCTGCCCGTCCTTGCGGCCCACCTTGCCCTCCTTCACCGAGCCCTTGCCGCGGATTATTATCTTGGCGCCCGTCTCCTTCTCCATCGCTGCGGCACACAATCGTTACGTTACCAAAACAATATTAACAAATTATTATATTTTTTTTAAATGTATATATAGATAACATGAATAGCTATCTAATTCACGTTTTCTGACTCATGCATCCCGGATGTCATTTGTTGTTTCCGCTTTGACATTCGTTACGGATGGTTAGAAGCTAGTAAATTTGTTATCAGTCTTGCCAAGGGCTATCGTGTAGGACATCCAATCCTGCACGCTTTCGGGATTGTATCTTTTTCTAAAAATATGGGTTAAACGATGCGGCGTACTAATTACCCATTTGTTAGACCCAGTAGGTACAGTCCTATTAACGAGTGATTAAACCATATTCCATTGACCTCGAGTGTTTCCAGAAAAATTTGTAAAACAATTTGAATTTCGCGGGCAACCCCTTTAAAATATCCCAATCCCACGGTACCCGCGGGATTGTTGGTTTCAATCCTGAAAGCTTGCGGAATCGATTTGGATTTTGATGCGGGATTGAATTCCCCCGTATCATGACATTCGGTAACTGGGTTGTGCAGTTCAGAAAGGCGCACACTTCATATACAAGGTGTCATTGACATGTTAACGCAAACGAATACCATAGATCCAGTACATGATTCTGGACACCCCAGTGGTGGATTTTTTCGTCGGTTTTTTTTTCAAATTTTTGAAAAAAAGCTTTGTTTTTTTATTTTTTACCTGTATAAAATCGTTATTCTAACCAATCCCAATAATATTTTTAGAAAAAAAAAAAAGAATTTTTTTTTTGCAAAAAATAAAAAAAATCATCTAGGCAAATAAAGTCGTTATTCTAATCAAAACCGATGACATTATTAATTTAGAATGTAATTCACTCATTTTTTTCGCAAAAAATGTTAAAATGACGTTTTTATGCAGTTTAATTTTAAAAACGTAAAAAATTCATTAAATAAAAATAAGAAATAATCGACAAAAAATTCCACCACTGGGGGGTCTAGAATCGTGTACTGGATTTATGGTATTCGTTTGCGTTAACATGTCAATGACACCCTGTATACTAGTTACTAGACTATCAACAACATTGTTGGGACAAGCCAGGCCAATTCATCCATCAATTTTCATTTATTTTCTCTTCACAATAGGTTTTCTGGCAGTTAACAATATTTGTGACTTTCAGTATTGTAAGAGTCTGCAAATTGATTGTTTGACGGGATCTTTAGTGTATTACCTCTCGCTCGGCCGCAACACTTACCTTTGAGCGTGTTCCCGCGCGGCCCGATGAGCAGCCCCACGAAGTTGATGTCCGGGTGCTCCTCCTGCGGGATCATCACCTTGTCGTGCACGCGGATGATGGGAGGCCTGCGACAACAACCAATTTACAGAACAGCACGACAGTTACGGCTTTACTACAGATTGTTATTATGAGCCTGATGTGTTCCACTGCGTGACAACAACCTCCCTCACACACAACGATACACAAAAGCAATTCTTCCTGGAACAGAAGGAGTGCATTTTTTTTTGTTTTTTCAGAACCTCAGTTCGTTTTTAGTAAATGGAGCGAGCAAAAGTCGAACGTGTAGAGGTTGGAGAACAAGGAGTGGGCAACTTTTAGTTCAGATCGCGCGGAGAACTCGTCAGGCGTTAGTAGTTGGTATGTGGCGATATAGATGGCGCTAGGGCTGGTCGTGTGACGTACTTGTAGTCGGGCGGCGGCTTGAACTCGGGGTTGATCTGCTGCATGCGCGTGACGAGGCGGTGGCGCTCCTCCTCCAGCTTGCGGCGCGTGCGGTACTCGCGCGTGTTGAGGCGCTTGCCGTCCGTGGAGTAGATGGGCTCGGGCGACGGCGACCTGCACACCACACACCTCACTACGCGCCCCGAGACGGCGCATCATCGCTCCACACAAACCCGACTAGTTGCTCTTTAGCGAGTACTTAACACGATTCATTTCATTGCTTGACCAAACTCCACCGACCTGGGTGCTCACATCGAATCATGCTGAACAAAAACTAATTACTTGCTTTCGCTACGAGGGAAAACATTTTTGTTACATAAAAATTCGATATTATAGCCATCAAGCCTGCGTAGTTTCTCCAGTCAATAGAATGTAAACCATGAGTTAGCAGTGTGTGTGGAGTGTCCGAGCGCCGCGGCACGGCGGGGCGGTGCGCAACGCTAGCACAGCGGCGGCTCGCGCGGTACCGTTGAGCACCGCGCCAACAGTAACAAAAGGGAATATATTATGAAGTGCACTGATATCCTACTCTAACACCTAGATCCTAACGCCCGAGGAAAAAGAATAATTCAATTAATTTGTTCCTGAAATTTTAATTAAGCTCATTAGCCCTGAAAATAATCTGGTTATTAATTATTATAGAGCTGTCGCTGCTGAAAATTGTCAATAATCATTATTATTAGATGTTTGGTTAATTAATTGAATCATTAGTGATTATAGCAGTCTGTATGCGACCTGCAACTGAAGAAAACGGCGCATTAGTAGTAGGGCGCCCGCGGGGGGCGAGGGGAGCTCGCGGCGGGGGGCGAGGGGGGCGGCACGACGACACGCTCCACTGCGCGACCTACTAACTGGACTTCTCTTATCATTCACACATTCCTGTGTTTTCCTCGACTTTAATTCCTTCAATCATAATTTAATTTGTAACTTTAGCGTCTACTTTTTGACTGAATTATAATAATTAATTCTCTTAATACTTGGTTTTTAATTTAATGTTGGTCACTTAAAAATTGGAATTTTTTTTTATTGAAAAGTAAGTTTATCCAAAATAGCAAATAGATTTTTTCAATAAATACCTTTCAAATCTAGTGGAAGGGGAAACTGTCAAAAGAAAAAGGATGCACAAAGTTGAAAGGTGACGACACCGCATTACATGACGCGTACAGAGGTCCCGCCGCGCGCACACTGCTCCTCGCATCTCTAATGTTCATCGCTGCTACATTAAATTTAATCATTTGCATCAAAAGTTGATGTTGCTCATTAAATATAAAATATTGTACAAAAATAAACGCGAACAAAATAACTAATTGACCATCGCGATACATCGATACTTAATATTGCTTCCTCTAAGTTCTAAGCTAGAACTACATTAGAACGACGCCGCGTTGCGTCGATCAAGTGTAGGTCTACAAGTCTAGTTTCAATATAAAATGTATGGAGACCGACGCGCCCAGATCAGCGTGTGTGACTGAAGTTCTAGTAAAGTTCTCTTTAATATTGTAGCTACGGAGTTGTCGTTTTATGAAACGGGTCAGTCTGAGCTGCCATAACTTAGGTTTGACTTGGAATTATAAATGCTCTCTTCTCTGAGTAGTTACAGACAGTTAGTTATCTAGCATTTTTTACCAATCACTAATTTTAATAAAAGAATAAGTATATCCCAAGTTATCGCAGTTCAAAACGTTCAAACGATAACTTCATAAGTAAGGATGTAACCACGGCGCCTCGCTGCGAGCCACTGGGCCCGGCAGACGGCGGGCGAGGTGTAGCGGGCGCGCGGCGGCCGGAGCGGCGCCCTGGCTGTGCTGAGCAGTGGCTGTGGCCAACTTATACGAGAACCCTTTTTTGACTTCATAAATTAGCGAAACTTCAACATTAAAATAAGGTATTTTTCTGTGTACACCTCGATACCTCTAAGCCTCCCATGTATTACGGTGTACAATACGGAGTACATCTACCTATCTATCGTCCAAGCTGTTTGTTGTCACTGTTTATCTTTCTCGCAAACAGAAGCCAACAACCGCTAGACCCGATGTCATCGACACTTCAGTATAATCTGCGGGCTAGTTTAATAAAACTAGCCCGCAGTTTACACTGACACTGAACTTATGCGTAACTGATATTTCTCCTTTGCGGAGAAGAGGAATACCTCTTCTAAGTCACAAATCATTCAAATAGATAAAACATCACATGGAACCTCTTTACAAGTACAACTTAACATTTCTAATGATAATTTTACTTATTGTTTTGGTCGCCATTTTGCGAAGCGAGATCAATAGAGCTCACCTCATTCATAATAGTAAACACTTCGCACCTAACGCGATTTTGGACGCCCCACAGCGACGAAAATCTTATCTTTGTCCTTGTCTATCAGTACCTACCTGAAGGTTTGCGACTGCGATGACACTAATCGTGGGAGTCCAGGTTTTCTGATTGCGATGTTAGCGCGTAACGTACTACTCAATGATATCCAGCTAAACCTACTAAATTCCCTTTTATCTCGAAAATAGAGAGAACAATAATTCGGTAGATAAATGACATTCATGGGAAGCACAAAGAGTGTGTGTGGGTCGAGGCAGAGGCGCAGTGCGCTCGGCACAGCCAGGGCGTGCGGGACGCGTGGAGCGATCGTAACTAGAGATATAGTAATGAAAACATCAGTTCGTATACTCATTAGCAGTGCTGCGGCGTCGCAAGCGGAGTGGGGGTGGGCACAAACCTCTCCTCGATGTTGGCGGGGATGCCCAGGTCGCCGGAGCGCAGCTTGCGCGACACCTCCTCGATCTGCAGCTGCACTGCAAGGGAACGGGTTAGCCAACCGCGGCCATACGCACACATTAGAATACTGACCGCTTGCCTAGCACCGACTTACTAGGGAACGATACAAGTACAGCGCGCCCGGTAGCCGGCGCCACCGACGCGCAAGCTGAAACTAAAATAACATGTCGTGGACGCCGAGGCGCACTTGCTGAGCTCTACTCTTACAGTATACTCGAGTTTCATTCAAAGGTACAAGAATAAAAATATTAACTGAATCAACTCTTAATAACACATGCTCGTTATATCAGTTTTATGTATGTAAATACATATATTTTTTACGTTATTATACAAAAAATAATACCTACCTTTTTATAACTTTAAACATAGCTCATGATCATTAACAGATAGACAAAACAATAACAGAAATAATATAAGATGGTGATGTTAGCAGCGGGCGGGGTACTCACGCAGGTACTGCTCCTCCTGCTCGCGCGTGAGCGTGCTGGGCAGCACGGTGGGCAGGCCGGGGATGAAGGTCTTGTCGTGCTCGCCGCCCATCCAGCGCGTGCGCCGCCGCCGCGCGCGCCGCTCCGCCGCCGTCTCGCCCGCCGGCCCTGGGGGCGACCAGGCTGTCAACAGAGAGTCGTCACTAGAGCGCCGGGATAGTCGCGCGAGAGGCGAGGAACGCTGCGCACCCAGGCCGTCGTCGTGGTCGTCGTCGGGGTGGTAGTCGGCGGGCGCGGCGCGCTCGGGCCGGTAGCGCGAGTCGGAGCGCGCCTGCAGCAGCTCCAGCTTCTGCTGCACCGACGTGGGCGGCGGGATGGCCGTGGCGGCCGACAGCGCGGCGGCGGCGGCCGCGGCCGGCTGCACCGGCGCCGCCATGCGCCGCGCCGCCACGAACGTCTGCGACAACCACACACCAGTGTAATGACCACACTACCACACACACACACTAACAAATCCGAACCTAGTCTAATTACTATGGATTCGGATCCGAAACATATAATGTACATTGTTTTAATTGCCTAAATGTATGAAAGCGAAAAAAAATCAATTTACTGATTAATTACGAATCTCAGAAACTATTTCAATTTAGAATGGTTTCCAAGCTCAACAATTTATGTTTATTAAAGTACATTGTTAGTGGACATCTCCACCACACATACGAGTATAACGAACCTGCCTGCCAAATAACTTTGTACATGTTATAGTTTCTGAGATTTCGTGATTAATCAATGCAGTGGTATTTCGCTCTTATACATATAATATAGATTAAACTGCCCAATCGAAGGCAGTATAGGTAATCGTCAAAAACGTCTATTACTTTTTTTATTTGTTTACATAGTATTGTTGTATTCCAAGCAGCATCAGATGGACTGGCCATCACCGCCTTGTTCTACATCTGCGATTATAGAAGGGCACTTGTTTCCGGATCCTGGTTCGGGCCATGGTCCGGAGCGAGAAGGAATGGCGGTCGCATCCTTTTGTGAAGCAGTAATGCTCGCGCCCTAACACCCTGCGGCCGTGTGCACCCCGCACTATAGGCAAAGCCGGCCCTGTACCGACAATATACCTGGAGAACTTCCAACAAACTCGTATCAAGAAGATGAAGCTACTTTTTGTTCCCGAAGGTAGTATACAAATGATTAGCTGTTCGATAGTCTCACTAAATTTTGAGAACGACTGGACTGATTTGGTTCATTTTGGTCTTGAAATATTCGTAATACTTCAGGAAAGGTTTAAATGGGACAGTAATGGGCGGTAGGAAATTTGCCGGAGCAGCTAGTACCTATTATATATTTATCTTTGTAGGCTACAGAAATAAGTATGAATAGATCGATAGATGCTTACCGCATAGTTGATATATTTCTACGAAACAAAAAAAAACGTTTTACTTTAGTTTTTTGCAAGTTCACTTCTAGAAGAAGAAACGTTCACTTACACGTACGTACACAAATACAGCGGTGACGTCACGGGGCCGCACGCTCGACGTGCTCGATTACGATCACACGTGACGACTTGCGTCATTTGTTATTTCATAGAACACGCAAGAACAGTTTCAAAATAATGACAAGTTCTGAGCCCGCCTACAAAAATGGAGTCATTTTTACCCGACTACGGCGAAGCAAAAGGAGGGTTATGATTTTGACCTGTATGTATGTATGTGGGTATGGATGTTCATCTGTTCCCTCGTAACTTCTAAACTTCTTATCAGAATTCGACAAATGACATATCATTAGAAGCGTCTTAATTGTCCGCTGGTTATAGGCTATATGGGATTTCACATCACACACACAATCTAATGTGGCGCCCTCTAGCGGACAAAACATACGAAGTAAAAAAATAAAGTTAAGATAAATATGCCGTGTTTGGTATCATTTGAAAGCGCTTTACTTGTACATTTTGAATATATATATGTTACCGGCAATCTGTATAATCCGGTATTGTATACAATACCTAGGCAATGTATAGAATACCTAAAACATGTAGGTAATGTATGAAATATTATTTATTTTATACTTTTCCTAGGTATTGTATACAATACCGAAGGCGCAGCCGGTAATGTATGTAAAAGACAAGTGCAGGGAAGGATCGTGCGGGCAGGATCGTGTTGCGACTTGTTTAGAGTACCTAGCGAAATATCTTACTTGCTTGTATTTCATTCTGCTGCGTGCGACGCTGGCGGGAGGACGCGCGTAGCATGTAATGAGTTCATTGAGTAATCCTTACGATACTTTTGTTACTTTTCGTTAGTGAATTTATTTCATTATGATATTAAAATGACAGCCGATCAACGAATATCTGAGATGAGAGAAAGGTTTTGTTCACAATTGCGAATTAAAAGACACGCAGCAAGTACTAAAAATCGCACATTTATTGACGATCAACGGTATCAACAATTATTAGAAGAAATAAAAAATGCGAAAACAGCCGAAAAGAAGTCACCCCGGGATTACTGGTTATTGAAGCATTATGATTTTATAACTGTTGGTCAAAAACATAAGTTGATATTTCCTGTGAATACACCGAATACCAATATTATATACTACGTCACTGATAGTGAATTATTCCAAGTACTTCACGACGCACATCAGAGTATCGGCCATGGCGGACGAGACCGAATGCTGAAGGAGCTTTCTACACGATACAAGAATATAACTCGCCACGATGTTGAACTATATCTGCAACTTTGCGAACCGTGCCAGCAAAAACAAAGAGGAATAAAAAAAGGGATCGTCGTCAAGCCCATACTTTCATCTGAATTTAATTCTCGCTGTCAAGTAGATTTGATTGACTATCAGTCTCATCCAGACCGGGAATATAAATTTGTTATGGTATATCAGGATCACCTGACGAAGTTTGTAATTTTAAGAGCACTGAAAACAAAACGCGCGGAGGAAGTAGCGTACAATTTACTGGATATTTTTACACTGATTGGTGCACCAGCAATCCTACAATCAGACAACGGTAGAGAATTTTCAAACCAAATTGTAAGCAGTCTTAAAACATACTGGCCAACCTTAAAAATTGTGCATGGCAAGCCTAGACATTCCCAAAGTCAGGGGAGTGTCGAAAGAGCGAACCAGGACATCGAAAACATGCTAACAACTTGGATGCAAGATAGTGATAGCGAACGTTGGAGTGATGGTCTGCGATTTGTCCAACTCATGAAGAATAGAGCGTTTCATTCAGGTATAAAAAGAACACCTTATGAAGCTCTTTTTGGATCTAAAATAAAAGTCGGTATATCTTTGCCTCTCGTTGATACTTACAACCTGGAAAGTGAAGAGGATTTAGAAAATGTAATTAATTCATCACCAAGTATACCCATTGCTTCAGAATCTTCAGGACCTGTAATAGTAGATCCAGCTGGGGCACAAAATCAACCTCTACAGGCTCAACACCAACAAAGCCCTGCCATCGAAAGTGCTGAGATCCATAATGAAGCTTTAAATGTTCAAAGTGCGCATGATGAACACATGACTATACCAAGTAACGAGATTTCTGATAAGCCTGCGAATGTTGAAGATGTTCCTTCTGAGGTAAATGATCAACCGTTAAATGATCTGAGTTTTAGAGAGTTAAGTACTCCACTCGTGTGCTGCGTTTGTTCCGAAGAGACAACAGGTGCTCATTCGTGTAGAATGTGCAATAGACCTATTCATGCTATTTGTGCTGCTCCGGAAAAAAATATGGCTGAAGGCTGTGGTTCTAAAGTTGTTTGCCCTTTATGTGCAAAAAACGCTTTAGCTGTAGAAAACCGCATCAGTTCCAAAGATAATTTGACAGAGCAAGCTCAGAAAATGCTTAAAACTTCTGAAAAAAAATTCCCCCCAGTAGCGTTGGGTACCACTGTAAGAATCCCTGTTCCGGAAGTCGACAGAGGTCGCGGTGATGCTCGCAATATACTAGCTGTAGTCCTACAGAAAACAGATGACGAACTTTATCAACTAGGCACAAAGCAAGGCGTTGTTAAGACATTGTATTCAAGACAGCAGTTTACAGTTTGTCATCAAGAATTACTTAAAAAAGAAGACGTACCTAATCTAGAAACGACACTCCGTACAGTTGCGACTCAGCAATCTACGGGGACAGGTCAGGGATTTGTCAAATGTAGTTGCAAAAAACACTGCGATACTAAAAAGTGTTCTTGTCTTAAAAGTAAGATTTTATGCACTTCGAAATGTCATAATAGTTCCTCATGTAAGAACAAATAGTTTTTTAACTTAATTTTTATTAGGCAGAAGACCTACTTATTATGTTTACAGAATTGTTTTGTTTCTTAGTTTTTTATGCTTATTACGTACAAAATGTCATGATAGTTCCTCATGTAAGATTAAAGATTTTAAAAATAAAGATTTTTTTTATACTTAATTTTGATTAGACATTAGACCTATCTATCCTTGTATAGAGCCTAGTAGGTAAGTTAAGATTAAATAAATCTTTTGTAGTAATTCTTAATTCTTCTGAAGAACAATTATTTTAAGGAGCACTTTAATTGTTAATTTTAATAAAGTTGATTTTAAGTAATGGAACATGTTTTATTTGCACGTCATTTTATAGGTAGACCAAATATAGACCAAAATCGATTTATTTTACACATTGCCGATGCACCATCAGGTAATCTATACAATCCCTAGGAATTATATACATTACCTAGGTAAAGTATCTAATGAACAATAATGTCCATAATATTTCATACATTGCCTGGACGCCCCAGGTATTATATACATTGCCTGGGTATTGTATAGAATACCTGAATTATACAGATTGCCGGTAACATATATATTACTAGCATTTGCTTGTAACTTTACCTGTATTCATGGGCTGAGAAATCAATGAACCCAAGATTAACCTATTTAGAACTCCAAAATATGTTAAATAAAAATAAAGTTTAAAAACTAACACCCGACTACTTAGAAACACGCTCTAAAAAGTACGAAACAAGAAAACAAGAAAGCCGTGGTCGTATGCCATAAGAATAATAAATTTAAAAAAGTGGTATACGACCACGGCTTTCTTGTTTTCTTGTTTCGTACTTTTTAGAGCGTGTTTTTAAGTAGTCGGGTGTTAGTTTTTAAACTTTATTTTTTTCTCATAACCACATGAAGTTTCTGAACTACTTTGATGTCGGATATTCAAATACGTCGTGAGGTACACAAGCTGGTCGGGTTTTTATGACATCAATTTAATTTCATTCATTTATTGTTCTAAATTTTCTTATCCATAACACATAATATAACATTGAATTATTAAAGTAACAGTAATACAGAAACATGAGTTACCTCTCGCTCAATAGCATTATGCTGAAAAGTAGTAAGGTCATATTGTATTGCAATGGCCACACACAAGATGGTGCTGCGGTTGAGGAAGCCACCGGATATGATCCGGATGGCTTAATTCAAGAAGGACCATGTACCTATGTACTTTTAATAACTTTCAAATACTATGTCGTTCCATAGTGAACTTTTAAAACCTGACACTGAGTTTCCGAAAGCCCAATCACATTGTCATTCAACTGACAAAACTGTTAAATTAACAGTTGTGTCAAATTAATTTGGCTTACTGAATTTGTTTCAGCGACTTAGAAAAAAATTAACTAGTAGATAAGTTCTGTTCCGTATAGTCGAAGTTCGGAGGTATACCTACTCTTTCAAACACAAAATCAAAATGTAAATTAAAAGGAGTATCCAATGTACTAATCTAATTACTAAAGTACAGCAATTAAGATTTTTTATTTTTATAAAATCTGTCCTCAAATGACCGAGATATCAACTACAGACGAATGAACATGTATAACGACTTCGGTTTAAAATAACAGTGTAGCGACTCTATGGTGTCACATAAGGCAGCCATTACACTGTCAATCATGACTGATGAAAATCCAGCCATCATGAGGTAGTATTGAATGAAATTGAGGCACGACGGTGAGTAAAGTCATTCAAATTTCATTCATGATACGCCACGACTGATGGTTATGATTGACGCCTGCGTGACCGTGCAATGGCTGCCTAAGAAAATATGAAACAAATCACAAAATATTATCCTGAACGTATTTTCTTTCAAATAAAAAAAAAATGATTAAAATCGGTTCACGCAATCCAAAATTACGATCGAAACCCAACACATAACCAGTTCAGTTTGTAGTAACTCAATATCCCAAGAGATGGCGCTGTACTTTGGGATACTTCGTCTTATTATGTCGTACTTTAAAGGTACTGTTACATTGTGAGAAATTTTTGACGGACGGGAAACTACGGAACTCTACACTGAGTGTGGCCCGACACGCTCTTTGCCGGTTTCTTTCTATAGGGCTCTAGGATGACCAAAAATTTATGTGTACTTAACATTTAAATATGTTACAAAACCCACACTGAGCTCGATGTATGAGCCTCGAATCCTAGCGTTTGTAAAAATCAGAGATCTTGGAAATAAAAATGTGGAATCAAAATAATGCAACAGCTACTTAGTAACTGTACCATAACTGCCTGCTAACAGATGTATGTGTAGTGCTGAGTGCGTACCTGTGCGACAGCAGCGGCAGCCAGGATGGCCGCCTGCGTGGCGGGGTTGATGGCGCCATTACTGCTCACCTGCCGCGCTGTAGCCTTCGTCGTCGTGCCCACCATTTGGTCCAGCAGCGCGATCGTGCCATCTCTGTAAGCACATCACTTGGTTAAACAGTCAACAATAAAACCATCTACCATCTCCACCTTATATGAGCAGTCTGCATTGATGGGGCCAGTGATTGGGGATTTGAGACATAATATTGTTGACAGTGTGTTGTGAGAGCAGTGGTGGCCGAGTGATAAAGGCTCTGACTTACGAGTTGTAGGTCGCGAGTTTAAACCCAGCCAGGCGCATTACTTTTTGTAATTTATTTCATCACCACTGCTCTCAAAACGGTGAAGGAAAACATCGTGAGGATGCCGGCATGTCCTAGAACCAAAACTTCGAAGATATGTGACATCCACCAACACGCACTGGGCCCGCGTGGTGGATTACGGCCCATTCCCCTCTCTTAGAGAGGAGGCCTGTGTCCTTGCAGTGGGAACATTAAAAAGACTGATGATGATGATTGTTGACAAAGAGTACAGTATTGCGCCTAAATGGGATCCTTGCTGCACCAAATGTGGCAATATATGTTTCCGTCAGACTCAGGGCCAGCCAAAAGTGTTGTGATCCCTGACCCAACCACAACAAGCTGTGATTATTTGAAAAATCTTTTTTTAATTTGCTTTTCAAACTGTTGAGCCACAAGCAAACACCGGTGTTCACACACTTGTTGTCTTTCTATTATGTCTCTAATTACGGTACTCACAAGGTTACAATTGTTTGAATTTATCTTTAAATAAATGTTGGGTACTACTGTTGGTACACTTGCTTCTATGATCCTCCTTTATCTCAAGTGAATGTAGCACAGGATGTGATCCACACAGTTGTCAGTGCTAGCTTAATCATGTAGAGTTGTAGACCAAGTCTGCTGCTTCTTATCAAATTTGTCCACGATAGGTGTGATGCATTAAGATTAGTTGAGACTGATATGTTTTCACAAAAGCTGTGCTGTTTCAGTTGTGTTAGGGACTTACGATCCCTAGTTAGTACTAAGCAGACCGTATTTTCAAATACTTTAGACAAGCAAAGAACATTGAAATTGGGCTGTAATGACATTCTCTCCCTTCAGACCCTTAAGACCAAAATTATCTTCACTCTTGGACGAATCCTTAGAGGCACTGCTTCATTTTAGACTCCAAATCTTTAATTTTAACAGAGAACCCTTCTTTGTAATGGTGAGAAAGTGTTTAAAATTTATAAAATAACAGCAAGTGCTACCGGAAAAATTACAAAGGCCTTATTAGAGTAAACTGAGCCACCATATGACATCAATAAGTTAGCGAACCAACCACGGAATGTTGTTTGTTGTGTATTAATGAGGTGAGGGAAACATGTTGATGACAACTTAATACTTTTTAGTGTAACTGCATAGTTATGCATACAAAGGAAATAGTATGAGGCTCATATATCACTTGGAGTTGTGACAAGTAGAACTACAGTGGAACAACAATATATCTTGCCTGTCTTTAGACTTCCGGCTACGACTGCGACTCCTGCTGCGCGAGCGGCTGCGGCTGCGGCGCTTCTCCTTGTGCCGGTCGCGACTGCGGCTGCGCTCGCGCTCCTTGTCCCTACGAAACAGGCCGTCAAAACAGTTAGACCATTACAATAACCAGCTAGACACCAACCTAAAACACGTGTCCATGTATGTACCTTTTCGAGCGGTGTCGGTCGCGGTCGCGGTCCCGGTCCCTGTCCCGGTCGCGGTCACGGTCGCGGTCACGGTCCCGGTCGCGGTCTCGCTCCCGATCTTTATCACGGTCTCGATCTCGGGTCTTCTCACGATCTCTCTCCTTATGCCTGTCTCTCTCGCGATCACGAGATCTTGAACGACTCCTGTCGCGATGTCTTGAACTCATAGCGAGGGCTTGCTAACACACTTTGTAATAATCAATTTAAATGTATGACAATAATGCGATTTCAAACATACACTGTAGTAAACGCAATGTTAGTAATAACTTTATAGTTTACTAAATGCGATTTACGAGGAATAATGAATTAATGTTATGGATGAGCGGTTTGTTTGCTCACACTAAGGATTAGTAAATATCCATGTCAGTTAAGTGAATCTAATCACTGATACTCGATAGTGAAGTAAGAACAACTTGGTTCCAATTTATAAATTCACTGGCACAAGACGAGCAAACCAACACAACAAAAAATGGCGATAGATAAGCGACAAAATGTCAAAATCAAAACGAAATGCGACGACACCACAGATTATACTTTTTGGGAGATTTACGGACCGAAGAATACATAGAGTAACCGTAAGATAGAGATATAACTAATTGCAGCCTAATTCTTGTTAAATTGTATGTTGGAAATAAAGATTTTTATTATTATTATTATAACATCCTTGGATATAACCAAGGATGTTATATCTCTATCCTACAGATAGTCTGGACTGGAACTCTGGATTGATGACGAAGTAATATTCCAAACGTGAACATCTAAAGTGTGCTTTATTTTAATATTTGTAAGTTCAAATATCTTTCATTGACAAGCAAACGGGGAAAATGGAACCAAATATGTTAAGGTTGTCACAAAATGGGAAACAAAATAATTGTAATTATCACTATTATGACGAGTAATCACATAGATTTAGCATTTATAAAAATGAGCGTAAAGCGTGTCGCTGGAAGAGGCAAAAAATAAGTACCTAGTTCATCACATTTGGGGTCACCGTGTCAAGAAAAATTTTACCCATAATTAATGATAAAATCGGTAATAAGTAACAACACTACTTACGTAAACCCTGAAGGACACCTTTGAAAAAAATTCAACAAGAAAAAAAAATCTTATAACTACTTTACGTTTTCAGGGTTTTTCCTATATTTGTGCTGAGACATTGCTTCATGCCAAATTTATGATTCTAGGTTAACAGGTAATAAACCCTATGAATTGATTTTGATTCCCTAGAGGTCGAGGTTAAGTTTTACTCAATATTCTTTGCAATATACAGGGTGTCATTGACATATAACGCAAACGAATACCGTAGATCCAGTACATGATTCTAGAACCCCCAGTGATGGAATTTTTTGTCGGTTTTTTCTAATTTTTTTTTTTTTATGAATTTTTAACGTTTTTTTAATTAAACTGTATAAAAACGTCAATTTAACTTTTGCGCAAAAAATGAGTGCATTACATTCCAAATTAAAAATGTCATCGGGTTTGATTAGAATAACGACTTTATTTGCCTCGATGATTTTTTATTATTTTTTTTTTGTAAAAAAAAAAATTTTTACCTTTTTTTTTCTAACAATATCATTGGGATTGGTCAGAATAAAGATTTTACACAGGTTAAAAATAAAAAAAAACAAAACTTTTCTTTTTTAAATTTGAAAAAAAAACCGACGAAAAATTCCATCACTGGGGGGTCTAGAATCATGTACTGGAGTCTGGATCCATGGTATTCGTTTGCGTTAACATGTCAATGACACCTTGTATGTGTCGTGGCCAGATTATGGAAATTGATCACTTCATGATCTAGCAAGTTAAACTGGCTAGATCGACAGGTTAAACGTTAATCTTTCATGATTACAATCGTCGTTTGGCCTACTTTCTTTAGACGTGTATATCTTATATGTAATCTTGAACGTATCTTCTTTCAAATAAAAAAATAATTATTGAAATCGTTTCACGAATCGAAAATTACCGCCAAAAACCCAAAATACTAAAATAGTAACCCGATTCCCCGAAAGACGACGCTGCTGTAGTTTAGGCTACTTCGCGCGTGCTGTTAAGAGTTGATAGGGTCGCCGGGACCATAGATTAGTCGGGACGGGTATGAGCTATTAAATTGTCGAATTATTTGGTTAATCTTTCGTTGGCATTGGTGGTATTTCTTCTTGCTCGTTGTCTGTCGGTCATTGTTACTATTAAGAATATTACTAAATGACGCTGGTTTTCACTCCATGTTAAAAACAATCCATTCTCACTATTCGTGGTGGGACTCAAATAGACAAAATTTTTGCGAACTTTCTTTGGTTAGTTGGAATCTACACCGTTAAATTTTGGTCGTTTTAATCCCGTGGAGGGGAGGGACGATCCGGTACATGAAACACTCGTTCGTTACTTATCACCGTCCTTTGTGGACCTTAGAGCATATAACCTATTGTGGACCCGTATTTAGGGTTACGTGTATGGTTACGTGCTTAGTACCAATGTCAATTCAATGTAACAAATAGCCCATTTTTTGTAACTTTAATTATATCCCATCCCCATGGAAACTTATTGTGACGGACGATAAACTATACTGAACCTTATAATGAGCGTGCCCTCTGGTTTTTTCGTTACCTAACTTTTTTCAGAGCTACAATGGACCGCAAACCTGTGTACCTACCTATATAGTTTTAATTTCAACTCGGCTTTCAGTATGTTACAAAGTACCTACTCTTGATAGACAGATATATGCAGACAGACGGCAACAGAGATCCTTTATTGGTTTCGTTTTTTCCTTCTGATGAACGGAACCCTAAAGCCGCGCTCACTTTGGATGCGAATTATATCATACGTAAACGAATGAACACTGTTCGTACGAATTGAGTGCGCACACTGATAAGCCAGTGAACCAAGTTAATTATCTTTTTTACATCTATTATTGAAGATGAACGCACGATCGTGTAATAAAATCCCAAGATCGGTTTGATTTCGGACGTCGGACGTATACATGCGAATTATTCGCGCGCAGTGTGAGCGCTTTCGTAGTACTCAGGTCGGGAATGTTCGTGCGTTTCCCCGCACGAATGGAATTCGTACGAAAACGTATCCAAAGTGAGCGTGGCCTAAAAATTTCACGCGACGGGCCCACGGAAACCGTCCGTGCGCCCCCGCGTGACATGTGCCTCGAAAACTGGATAGGCACCTGCCTGCGCAGTATTGCTAGTTGAACGTTACCAGTAGTATGTAGTCGTATCGAAGGCGAACTAGACGTAGTATGGTCGCAGCACAAGGGGCGCGGCTTACCGCACCGGGTAGTATCACCGCGAGCCGGATGCGGGTACCTGCTACTTGTATGGAAAGGACATTTGCGGGGGCTTTGCGTCTGGAGCAATCCCGCTTGCGGGATGAAATCCGCATGATAGTAAGAAAATATGCAGTCATCAGTGCTTTCTCAATATATTTCAAAGATCAAAATACATTTCTTACAACTTGTAACAGTTCAATCATACCAAATTCCAATTTAGAACAACATTTATGTGTTTGTCACTTAAAAATACAAATGCTGCAAAAAAGTACAACAGCTTATAGCTTCAAACATATTATTAATTAATTAAGGTTGCATATTTATTCAAACTAAAAATTAGGATGCCCCAGCCTCGAGACAATTTGCTGACACCTAATAGCTTAACAGAAACTGGTAGCAAAGTAATTTTAACTTGTTTAAGTCATTGTAATAATCAATGCTATAGAAAAATATCATGTCTTAAGAACAAACAAGAAAATTAAACTTAATTCTACAATCATATTAAATCTTCTTATCACTAAAATATTTCTAGTACTTATACTACTAAACGATTTAGTCCGGACCCAACAGTTCCCTGGAAACACTCCACTGTTCACATCACTAACTTTTTGCAAACTATTTATCAGCTGATAAGTTTCATAGAAAACATGCCCGGAGTCAAATGCAGCAAAGGTGGTATTGGAGATAACCTGCAGACAATAAATATAATAAGCAGAAAATAATGTTAATTCATTTTAACTATTACCTACATCTTTTAAATGTTTTTTCAATAACAAGCAATTAGAAGATTTAATTTTCAACCTAAAGGTTTTAACACTGTTATATTATGCAGTAATTAAGCTGAACCCATTGCTATAGTTATGTGCAGTTATTGCGCATTGAAGGTGTCTTGTATTGTCTTGAGCTTATCATTACATAGTATAAAACAAAGTCACGCTGTCCCTATGTATGCTTAGATCTTTAAAAGTATGCTACAGATTTTAATGCGGTTTTTGTAATACATAGATTCAAGAGGAAGGTTTATGTGTATAATACATACATAATATATTCAATACCAAAACCCGTGTGAAGCTGGGGTGGGTCATTGTAGTGGTTGATGGTGCCCACAAAAAGGATAAATAATAATCAGTGTTTAAAGTACTAATAGGTAGCTTTCAAGAATGGGATGATTATAGTGAGTGGAAACTGAAGTTCAGTTGGCAGCTGATACAGTGAGTGTTTGAGATGAAACACTTTGGTGATAAATAACAGCTATTAATCCATTCAGAATCATGATATTATGAGAACTTTATTCCCAAACATAACATTGAATGTGTGTGTGCATAAAATTCATAGCACATAATACTTACTTTTGCCCTTGTTGATGGGCTAGGTTTTAACTTTAAGGCTAAGGGATGCATTATGCAACCGCAACAAATATATAATTACTTCAGCAGTGCTGTCACTGCTATTGGTGCAGTAGATCTGTATCTACTGCACCAATAAAAAAAAATCTAGATGAAATACCTACAACACAAATATCAGAATCTGCTTTCTGAAAGTGGACTATTGCAGACATAAAATTAATATACATAGTCAAACAAAGAACCTCTTCCTTATAGAAGTATGCTAAAAACTTCATAACTAGAGATAATATTTATTATTTACCTATATTTAAACAGGAGCGCCAGGGCCGCCTTTCTTCCCAATGAGAGACTTGTGTATGTGAGGGATAACACCGCCGCCTGCGATGGTAGCTTTGATCAAGCTGTCCAGTTCCTCGTCACCTCTGATAGCCAGCTGCAAGTGACGCGGAGTGATACGCTTCACCTTGAGATCTTTGGATGCATTTCCCGCCAACTCCAATACCTGCAATAAGCGTTAATGATTTGTAGGTTCAACCACTCACGTTATAATAGTTGTCTACCCAGGGTAGCGGTTAGGTACCTACTATGATTTTTAATAACGAGAGCAAATTATTATCAATATTGTTTCTTTACATAACCTATTTAGAGTACGTTTCCCGCCAAAATTAGAGAGCACTAATAAGGCCGATTTAGAAAGATAATTTAAAAAATAAAACGGACTACCGCAAATTAAGATTTAAATAGGAAAATAAATGTGGGTATCACTATTTAAAATACAGTCATGCAATTACGTTAATAATTACGCTTTAGAGTGCCGCCATATTGACAGGGCGTCGCGCAAAGCTTACCTCGGCTGTGAGATATTCCAGAATAGCTGCAGAATACACGGCTGCTGTTGCACCGACACGTCCATGACTCGTAGTCCTATTTTTAAGATGTCTGTGAATTCTCCCCACGGGAAACTGAAAATAATATTTTTTTTATTGTAGCATCAATGTATTGATTATTTTCCTACGGGGTAATGGACGCCGCCATACTGAAGGGGTCATTCATATTATTCAATTAAATGAATTGGAGATACAAAACGAATTTATGTGTGATGAATCCATGAAAAATCCTATTTTAATTAATAACAATAAACTAACTTACCTGAAGCCCAGCCCTTGCTGATCTCGATACTGCTTTAGCCTTGGCTTTACCAGAATCTTTACCCGCTTTACCGCCAGCCTAAAAATGATGAAAAACCCTATTAATTTTTCTCGTACAGAGTTGAAACTTCGCCAGTAGGTTAATAACACCATTGTTCACCGTATTACACACTTAAATCACGACAACAATGACTAAATTTCACAAAATCTTGCAAAACTCACCATTTTGAAACGTGTAACACACTATGACCACTACAGACAGTGAACAACCAACACAGGAAAGGCGCCAAGCCAAAACGCTACATACAAAGATGGCCGATACGCCGTGCCGTTCGTAGCAATCCAATCAGGGCAGCCAATTGTACGTAAGCGGAAGTGGCGTACAAAACAAACAACTCTCAACTTGCTCGTCTCATCCAATCCGCGTCGATCAAAATGGCGGGCGGGACACTGGACACAGTGCTGCCAAGCCAAGACTAGCAAGGTGACGGATCAATTTGGAACTATTGGTTTTAACAGTGCGTTTCGTTTCACGATTCGGTACTTTTATGTTTTAAGTTTTGTGGAATAATTATTTTTAACACTGAGTTGAGTATTGACATCAATAAAAAAAACAGCAGTAAGCATTCACAGCTAATGTAAATATGTATATATAGATATAAGATTCAACACAAAGTCGTCAACTAAGTATTCCGCACGCAATACGTTATCATAATACGTTGTCCAAAAAACCTAGGTAGTTGGAACGCGGAACGTTGCAAGTTGGCTGCTGCGACCTACGACTGGCGTTATTGAAATTTATGTTTTAGCGGGAATTTTTTAAACGGTTTTTTTGAGTGAAGTTGTATACAGTAATCTCAAATCTGTATTCATATATATTTTATTGTTGTGGTGTAGTTTTGAGTCTGAAGTGAAGCGTCTAGACAAATAAAGAATTTGAAGCAGACGTGATGTTGGTAAAGAGGAACTGGGAATTTTATTTTATTGTAAATGATTTATTATTTGAGTTGTAACAAATTTTCGGTTCTCAACCGAAGTGCGGCGGCATAGCGGGAGACTTCACGTAACCATTTCAACGACAGCCACAGTTCATCTTATTTGCCGCGTACTATACTAGCTTAGACTAGCTTTTACATGACTTCGTTGTTAGCCAGAGTGCAGTTTATTTTGTAGTTGTTTGCCTCCACCTTTGATTATAAAGTTTTATAATCTAAGCCCGCCCCCCCCTCTGTTGCATCAAATGTAGTATTGTGTTAGTAAAATCTTTAGAAAAGTAGGTTACGTTTAAAACTAAAAATCTTTTTACAAAGAAAATACTTATACCAACAGACTTCAGTGTAAAATAACGGGACAAGTGCGAGTCGGATTCACACACCGAGGTTTCCATACCAAAAAACTTGTAAGAATGATAAAAAAACTAAAAGTCGAACCGAAAAAAGGTTTTTTTTTTGTGACTATCACTAATTTTTAGTTGGCTTGTGTTTAAACACTACCCAAAAAGTAAGTACCTATTTTACTACCAAAAAAAATCTAAATGGTCACCAAATAACGTTTCCTAAAATATTGTAAAATGCATCCATCATCTTCCTGCCCTTGTCCCGTTTTATTTGGGGTCGGCTCTGGTCGGCTCAATATGTCTTTTTCTTCCACTCTGTCCTGTCACCCGTCTCGCTATCACTAACTCCTCCATATTTTTTTTGGTCTCCCTCTCCCTCTCCATCCATCCACATGTATACTCATGGCTGTTTTTGTAACATGCGTTTCATCCCGCCTTTTTACATGGCCATACCAAGACAGACGGTTCCTTTTCAACTTTTCAGTCACTGGCGCCACTTTCAAACTTCCTCTAATATATTCATTTCTCACTTTATCCATTCTCGTCACACCACACATCCATCTCAAGTATCTCAACATTCTCATCTCTGCTACATGCAATCTCTTTTCATCCGTCTTTTTCATAGCCCAACATTCTGACCCATAAAGTAGGACAGGCCTTATGACGGACTTGTAGATTTTACCCTTCAACTTGAGGGGCATCCGTGGGTCGCAAGTTGTTCCAGTGACCTGTCGCCATTTGAAAGAAAGAAAAAAAAAAAAGAAAAACAATTTTTATTCGGCCCAAACTAGACGCACATACATACACATATAAAACAACCACACAAAATACAACAATTAGTCAGTCAACGACACCATAGACACTGGGCAAGCTGGTGGCTGGGTAGCTGGGTTCATCCATCCTGAGTTGATCCGATGTGCCACGTCTCGGTCTACCTCACCATTCCCTTGGATAAGCGACCCAAGGTACCTAAAGTCGGAACAGATTGGTATGGGCGTTCCAGCGAGAGTTATGGGCACAGGACTAGAGAGACCGCCAAAATCGCAGAACAGGTATAAAATGCATCCATTTTTTCGTATAACTGACTACCAAAAAAAAAAAATTTGGACGCCTTTAAAATACACTTTAGACCAAATATTATATATTGTCACTACTTAGATGTAATATTATGTAATACAATGACTTCTAATTTGGTCATTTTTGTTAGGCTAAAAAAGCTAACGATCGCTAGAATATTTCCCAAATACCAATTAATATACAACCAAACGTACGTATTTATTGTTATATGGAATTCGCTAAATATATTGAGGTTCCCAAACAAACGTCACTTGTTTAGGTTAGGCGTATGTTGAAAGGTGTGCGACCTTATGTGAGCGACGCAGTCCGCGCAGCGTAGAGCAGAGCAGATTTTGTAAAGCATGGAACGTCTTTGAGCTACGTATGCTGCAGCGCAGGCACGTGCAGCTCAGATGTATAGTAACTGCCCTGCTTTGCGCTGTGCCGTCTGCACTGCGGCTGCGCGGCCTGCTACGCCTGCCTCTTATCATATGCCCACCCTGATTAATGTATGGAGTTACCGCTACAGCGGAGTGTGGGGTTGAGAAATAAAGGGATGCAATTGTAATTTTAGTCTTACATTAGTCTGGGGTCAAATAATGTATTTTGGATGACGACTTACTATTTTGGAGTAAGATTTTTGGTAGTAATATTAATCTTTGAGTTGGATAAAATTTGGTGACCGTTAATCCATTTTGGGAACCTGAAATAATATTTGTGCGAGGTTTGCGATTTTTCTGATGTTATTTCATTTAAGTATTTTGGATCATCATCATATTATCTACTTTAGTGTTTAGGGCTCTTTTAATAACGTCAATGTTTTTTTTTTTTGGTGTTGTTTATTTTGTGCCTAAGCTTAGAGTTTTAAAAATATTTTTGGTGACCGTCTTAATTATACCCTTTTTAGTTTTTAAATTAATTCCTATACTTAAACTATAAAACCGCTGCCTCGAATCTTGCGGGCAGTGGAGTGGCGGCGGCGGCGGCGCGGGCGCGACAGGATCTTATACGTAAAATCAAATGGACCGGCCCTCGAAAACAGCGGCGCGGCAGCGGGACGGGCGCGGGCAGCGAGCGGTGTACTTTAGTCGAGCGGTGACCGCCCGCGCTTCTTTTGCCCACAATAAATCGAGCGTTAGAAATAAATTTGAATCAAAAGATGTTGCCATCATTGTTTAGACATTTTTTTTATATAGAAAAAACATTTTATTTAATAATTAATTAGATATCTAACCTTAAAACTACATAACCCTAATTAACTTAACTAAAAATACCTAATCTAATAAAGCGTCAAAAAACTCTTCCGCATCGCTGTCGACCGGTAAAGTGCCTAAAAGGCTGGCCGCATTGCCACGCTGTATGGCAATGCTTATTCTTTTCCCATGGTAAATGGCAGCCCTTGGGTCATGCGAAGTTTCAACAATTCATTTAGAAAGTTCATTAAACAACTTGTGGGCACTCGGACCTCACGATCCGAGAGTTTCAACCCGAAACGGCTCGAAAATGTAACTTCCAACAAGTATATTCCCGCCGCTTGAGGTTCTCCGCAGCGGCAGCGGCAGCACCGGCACAGCATGATGAGCTAGGAAGATGAGATGGCGCAAGAGTATCGACACAAGTTGCGACCCACACTAAAGACCTACCCATCTTCCATGGAAATAAAGACATACCGTCCGGTCTCTTGCCATCGTCGCGTGCCAGGCCATGAGGTTCCAATACAGCCGGAACGCCGACGGAAACAAGAGCACGTCGGATGATGTCGTTGATATTCGCATGCCGCGCAATGTGACCCGCACTTCGGCTGCATTACAGACCGTGGTGCCCGAGGCTGTTGACAACTTCGCCACAGTGGCAGCGATGAGGAGAACAACAAGGAGCGCCTAGACGTAGAGAAGCAGCGAGGCGGAAAGTAGTATCGTCGAACAAGGTGCCTATACTCGACGACGGTAGTGCGAGAAGCCAGAGACCCGACTTTAAAACAAGATTCAGCAACCTTTCTTCTAAGACCGATTCACCATTGGACTGTTCGTCGACAGGATAATTCATTTATTTCCGTTTCCCCAGCGGGGTCTTTCACCTATTGACATGTCACCGACAGAACCATTCTTATTTTTCACTTTTGACAACAGCCCTTTCCAACTATAAAATGTTTCACCGACACGACGATAAAACCTATAACTCTTAACTACAAACCTTTCTATCTACCACAGAGAATTCGCCGTCAATTTTAAGACAAGCTATATTACAAAAAATACACATATCTATCTACAGCTTACAGTGTCTTTACTAAGAGATCAGGACCGTCTACTTGTCCTAGAGAATCTAGACAAGCGGAGACATTTCACTCCAAAGCTGAGCAAAAAAAAGGAGGCAGAAGCCGTTACACGAACCATTTGGAGTCAGTTTTGACCCATTCATATAAACAAACAAAACATAATATAAACAATAAAAAATTTTACAAAAAAAAAACATACATTTTTTACTGATTCCCTGTTTCACTAACTAAGCATTGGCTTCGAGGGTTTGATTTTCCTTAATAACCAATCTATCATCAGCTTTGGCATATTGGAGATAGCAAAACAAATGAAATAACATGAAAATGACGAGTATATAGGTGTTCTATTGTTTCATTTGTTTTTCTCTCGCCAGTATTTGATCTAAGATAAGTTATTGCGTTCGATTGGGTTCGACCATTCGTAAAGACACTATATGCTGTAGATAGATATGTGCATTTTTTAGAATATCACTTGTCTTATGGAAAGGTCTGTAGTTAAAATAGTTTCTCGTCGTGTCGGTGAAATATTTTATAGCTGAAAAGGGCTGTCGTCCAAAGTGACGCATATGAAAGGTTCTGTCGGCGAAATGTCGATACTCGATAGGTGAAAGACCCCGCTAGGGAAACGGAAATAAATGAATCATCCTGTCGATGAACAGTCCAATGGCGAATTGGTCTTAGGAGAACGGTTGCTGAATCTTAAAATAATGATGATATTTTAAGAAACTCCACGTTACGTGTTCTTGCAAGGCATATAAGTACGTACGGTAAGCAGCACATCAGACTACAACAAACTGTCAACATTCTGCAAACGATTTTCAACTCTTAATATAACAAGGTTCAAAATGTATTGGAGAAATCTGACAGATTTGTATAGTCTGATGTGCTGCTGACTGTACAAGATCAGGTATATTATCCACGACTTTCATTGTAGTATCTCTTTTATGATAGAAAAAGGGTCGAAGTTCCAAAAATGCAACTTTACAGTACGGCTGTCGGATCTTGGCGAGTCTGAAGTTAGGCTCTTCGAATTTTAGCGCTTGAAACTCTCCCCCCCCTCCTTCTAACTTTTGAACCATAAGCAATTTTTTTTGCAAAGGCCTCCCCTTTCTCCTTCCAAACTTCTTTGTCTTGAGCGATCTCTGGCCAAGTTTGCCCCTCGAACGTGATTAGATCATCACACTACCTTCGCCGTGGTCGACCTCGACGGCGTCGACCTCCCTCAGGCGTCCAGTAAGTGATAATCTTCGCCCATCTGTCCGGGTGCATTCGTGCGAGGTGGCCAGCGCACTCCCATTTCGTTGTTCGCTTAACACTTATGCTACGCTCCATTGCGCTTTGACAGATCTCTAGTTTGTACTTTTGTTGTTCAGTAAGTGACCAACTTTGAGCACCGTAGGTTAGGACGGGCAGGATACACATATCAATGAATTTTCTTTTAAGTGTTATCGGGAGGCTACCCTTCATGTGATCTTTAAAGGCCCAGAAGGTCTTCCAACCAGTTTGGATTCGTCTCTCGACTTCCATATCTTGCCTATTTTCAAAAGATACAATCTGGCCTAAGTACGTGTACACGTACTTAGGCCAGATTGTTGTCAATGAGTACTCATTGACATATTGTAACATTTCAAGTTAGTGGTAACACAAGTTTAAATAATAGGAAAAAAATCTCAAAAGTAGAACTTTATAAATACTTTCTAGGAAAATTATTTTGAACTTGATGGGATGAACAGTTTTCAGAATAATTGTATGAAATAATTTCTGAACTAAGTTCGTAATAAACTTAATTTTGATATTTTACTATCGTGAACGAACAAACAATTTTTAAATCGGTTCACGCAATCGGAAATTACCACTGAAAACCCAACATACATTGTCCGACTAGTTTGTATAAATAAGTAGCTACTTCGTGATGTTAACTCTAATAAAATTAGTAAGTGTAGTTTTAGCGTTCCTACATTGTGAGAAGTTTGTGACGGACGGTAAACTTTGGAATCCTATACTGAGCGTGGACTGACAAGCTCTTGGCCGGTTTTTTGATGAGATTATTTGGCAAATGCTTTTTTAAGACACATTTTTGTGGAACATAATATTTTGTTCGCTGATCGATTGAAACCGTTACGGGCTGATTATAGTAACGATGGTTTATCTAAGAAACACGGTCTATATACATTAAAAATATTTATTACATAATCCTAGGAACAGTAAACTACACACACAGGAACACTTAATCTTATATGAGTATAACTTATCCTAAATTTACTAATGAACTAATGAAGGCGTATAATGTATGGTAATTGAAAGGGATGGCAATGATGAGAACTCTTTCAATCTATGGTAGCACCGGCAGGTGAGAGTTCGTTTTACAAATTCGAAGCAGGACTGCCACAAATTAGGGAGGTATTCCTATACCTTTGGGTTAGTAAAAAATTACTATAGTGTAGGTAGTTGTACAAATTAATTTAAATGAAAAACTATTCATATTTAGATAAATATGGAACATTATATAATATAAATATGTACTTATAGAAAACAATGACAATTATTTTAAATATCTCGACAGATTCACAATTTATCGGAACAAGCTAAGTTGAGCAATGATCTACATAGACAATAAATTACAAGTATATAATATATGTAGATATATATATTAATTAAATATATAGTCTACATTGCCATTAGATATACTGAGCTCCACATTACGTTTATGTTTGAGCGTTAGTGCTAACGACAAGGAAACGGTTCGTTTACACGTTAGTGCCATTTGTGGGAGGGCTCCAAGTTGGTGGTGCCCAAGTTGTGTCATTCGTTGGTGGAGCCCATGTAGTGCCATTAGTAGTAGGAGGGCGCCATGTGGTTACATTAACAGGGGGTGACCAGGTGGTGCCATTTGTCACAGGAATCCACGTCGGTGGTGCCCAGGTGGTGCCATTAGTAGGCGGTGCCCAAGTTGTTCCATTCGTTGGTGGTGCCCATGTAGTGCCATTAGTAGTAGGAGGGCGCCATGTGGTTACATTAACAGGGGGTGACCAGGTGGTGCCATTTGTCACAGGAATCCACGTCGGTGGTGCCCAGGTGGTGCCATTAGTAGGCGGTGCCCAAGTTGTTCCATTCGTTGGTGGTGCCCATGTAGTGCCATTAGTAGTAGGAGGGCGCCATGTGGTTACATTAACAGGGGGTGACCAGGTGGTGCCATTTGTCACAGGAATCCACGTCGGTGGTGCCCAGGTGGTGCCATTAGTAGTAGGAGGGCGCCATGTGGTTACATTAATAGGGGGTGACCAGGTGGTGCCATTTGTCACAGGAATCCACGTCGGTGGTGCCCAGGTGGTGCCATTAGTAGGCGGTGCCCAAGTTGTTCCATTCGTTGGTGGTGCCCATGTAGTGCCATTAGTAGTAGGAGGGCGCCATGTGGTTACATTAACAGGGGGTGACCAGGTGGTGCCATTTGTCACAGGAATCCACGTTGGTGGTGCCCAGGTGGTGCCATTAGTAGTAGGAGGGCGCCATGTGGTTACATTAACAGGGGGTGACCAGGTGGTGCCATTAGTAGTAGGAGGACGCCATGTGGTTACATTAACAGGGGGTGACCAGGTGGTGCCATTAGTGGTAGGAGGGCGCCATGTTGTTACATTAACAGGGGGTGACCAGGTGGTGCCATTAGTGGTAGGAGGGCGCCATGTGGTTACATTAACAGGGGGTGACCAGGTGGTGCCATTAGTAGTAGGAGGGCGCCATGTGGTAACATTTACAGGGGGTGACCAGGTGGTGCCATTTGTCACAGGAATCCACGTCGGTGGTACCCAGGTGGTGCCATTTGTAGTAGGAGGGCGCCATGTGGTTACATTAACAGGGGGTGACCAGGTTGTGCCATTTGTGGTAGGAGGGCGCCATGTGGTTACATTAACAGGGGGTGACCAGGTGGTTCCATTTGTCACAGGAATCCACGTCGGTGGTACCCAGGTGGTGCCATTTGTAGTAGGAGGGCGCCATGTGGTTACATTAACAGGGGGTGACCAGGTGGTGCCATTTGTCACAGGAATCCACGTCGGTGGTACCCAGGTGGTGCCATTTGTAGTAGGAGGGCGCCATGTGGTTACATTAACAGGCGGTGACCAGGTGGTGCCATTTGTCACAGGAATCCACGTCGGTGGTACCCAGGTGGTGCCATTTGTAGTAGGAGGGCGCCATGTGGTTACATTAACAGGGGGTGACCAGGTGGTGCCATTAGTGGTAGGAGGACGCCATGTGGTTACATTAACAGGCGGTGACCAGGTGGTGCCATTTGTCACAGGAATCCACGTCGGTGGTACCCAGGTGGTGCCATTTGTAGTAGGAGGACGCCATGTGGTTACATTAACAGGGGGTGACCAGGTGGTGCCATTAGTGGTAGGAGGACGCCATGTGGTTACATTAACAGGGGGTGACCAGGTGGTGCCATTAGTAGTAGGAGGACGCCATGTGGTTACATTAACAGGGGGTGACCAGGTGGTACCATTAGTGGTAGGAGGACGCCATGTGGTTACATTAACAGGGGGTGACCAGGTGGTGCCATTAGTGGTAGGAGGACGCCATGTGGTTACATTAACAGGGGGTGACCAGGTTGTCCCATTAGTTGGAGGCGCCCAAGTTGTCCCATTAGTTGGAGGCGCCCAAGTTGTCCCATTAGTTGGAGGCGTCCAAGTTGTCCCATTAGTTGGTGGCGCCCAAGTTGTCCCATTAGTTGGTGGCGCCCAAGTTGTCCCATTAGTTGGTGGCGCCCAAGTTGTCCCATTAGTTGGAGGTGCCCAAGTTGTCCCATTAGTTGGTGGCGCCCAAGTTGTCCCATTAGTTGGAGGCGCCCAAGTTGTCCCATTAGTTGGTGGCGCCCATGTTGTCCCATTAGTTGGAGGCGCCCAAGTAGCTGCATGTAGCGGGTCACTTGTAGACTTGTCTGCACCCCATGAGCTAACTCGCGAAGAGTCTCTTGGGTGGAACCTGCAAGTAATACATTTAATTCTATTAACATTTAGAATAATATAACGTATAGTATTTCTAGGCACTTAAATAAAAGTTTACACCCTGCTCCGAAAAAGTGAAACAATTAGTCAGTTGTATCCTACATTTCTCTAGTTGCATGGATGGCGGAGTTGATTCCTCTTGCTATTTCATGGTAAGTAGCCATTTATGCCCAGCAACTATGTTACCCCTGCTATAAATGTCATAAAAACTGGTAAGTCTTTTCAAGGAACATTAAATTTTGCACAGGTTTTGGAAGATCAACTTGTAGGTTTTCCATACTAGGTAGGAAAGGTTAAAAGGAGACATTCGTCTGTTTGTAAAATATCATTCCGTCCATTGCACTTGAAAGTTAGCACAAATGCAATACCTAACCTATTTTAAATTAATAATTTGCCATGTTTTACTTTTAGAATCACTACATCCGACCATTAGAACATTTGGGGAGGGGGTGTTTCGATACAGTTTAATGTTCAAATTATAGACTTAGAATATTATATTCTCACAAAAGTACCCTTCAATTACGGTTTAACCTTTTGAATACCGTAATTAGAGACGTAATAGAAAAACAATAAGTTCAAGTTTTAAAGGTGGATCTCGCGGTTGCAATCTAGTGTTCCTACCAAGGTCACCTTAGTTTGACCTTGGTTGGGGGCTTAATTTTTGTATTTGGTTTGTATTGATTGCAGCTAAATGGATGTAATCCACGTTCGAAATTCAATCACTGTGGTTGAGAAAACCACGCAATAAAACGCGCCTTTCTACCGAGGGCGTTGAAATTCATGATTTGTTCGCTGTCTACACGCATTGAAAATAGCAAGGTCGCCTTGGTTGGGACTCAGGACGCTGGTTTACAACCATCTGGTCCACCCTTTTATGAAATAAATTTCTCGCAAATTAAGCCGCGGACTAACTAATAGTTTTATATAAATTATATTTTTGTGTCTTAGAGGTCTAAGTGCGTGAGTTTGGTTTCAACGTTAGATTTTAAATTATTTATGGTTGACCAATATACTACTAAGTGTTAATAACAATAAGTTTAAAGTTTTTTTTTTAAACGTGCGTTTATTTTTATGACTAGCTTCTGCCAGCTTCGCCCGCATTCGGTTTACGTAGAGTTTGGTAAAATCGGTTCTTAGCAGACTTCTACACCCTATAAGAAACCAGCCAAATTTTAAGTTGGTTATAGTTTCTGAGATTTCGTGATTAACCAGTGGGTGGTAGGTATTTTGATATTAGATATATTTAAAATGTTATAATTATAAAATTATTTAATTAAAATGTTTATTTCCATTACGAATTTCAATTCTTAGAAAAATAGGGCAGGAAAGAATTATCTGTTTAATTAGATAGGCCTTGTGTTGACTAGACAAGGCTCAGGGGAGATACTTGTACCTACAGTCTCAAGACTGCGCACAACAGGCGTTGCACAGAAAGCCTTCCAAAACGGTGTTGTAAAAGATTTTTTATTTATACTGCAAAAGCACCCTTTTGGAGGTTTCTCCACAAATACAAAAAAAAATATAGAACCTAGTTAAATAACCTAATAGTTGATACCAACCGAAAGTTCTAGTATTAACTTTAAATAATTATCTAGGAGACATGTCATTATCACGAAAAGGACAAATTATTATAATTTATCAAAAAACAATGAAAGAAATATAGTTGTAATGGTGGTAATGTTCGATATTTTTATAAATTAGATACTTTCGGGATAAGTTATGAACAAGAACTTACTTCAAGCCTCCTTCGTAGGTCTGGTCAGCGGCGACGCTGATTAGAAGACAGCAGCACACGAGGAGCTTGTTCATGGTGGAGTAGTGAGTGACCACACTGTGCAGCTCTGTGGAACTGCCCACTAGTTATACTACTCGCAGGATCCGCCTCTTTGATAAGCACTGATATGCCCAAAATCAAATCAACGCTTAATCAGAGATAACATTACTATTAGTGTGTATAACATTACATTACTTGTGTGCTGTGTGGCATTAAAAACGGCTGGGAACGTCGAAAGTTCTCTCCTTTGATCTAATCCTTTACTTCACGAAGTTAGATTTGGCTGTCCTGCTGCGGTAGCGTAGTTTTCTTATAATAGTGTCGTCTACACAGTAATAATAATATCCTACCATAAACTTTCTACAATGTCAATAAGAATGTAAGGGTGATTATGTAGGTTAATACACAGGGATAAACTATATTCTTCAAAACTGCTTCAGTTTCGGTTTTTTAGGGTTCCGTTGTCAACAAGGAACCCTTATAGTTTCGCCATGTCTGTCTGTCTGTCTGTCCGTCCGCGGATAATCTCAGCGACCGTTAGATAGCACTAGAAAGCTGAAAGTTGGTATCAATATGTATATCAACTACGCCGACAAAGTACTAATACCTATAGTACATTTTAATACAAGTGCTGGAAGTTTGTCATTGTAACGGAGGCGAAATTCGCACGAGCCGTAGGCGAGTGTGTTATGGAGCCGAAGGCTGCAATGACAAATCTGCACGTGTGTCAAACGACGTTTTTCAATACACTTATGACTTGTGAAATAAAGAAAGTAAGAAAAAATGTTTAATCGTATCTCAAACATACAACAGAAATATAATAATAATAGCATTCAAATCTGCTCTGGTCAGTTTCTAATTTCGTGGGGTCGCCCAGCGCCTCATGGGGGACGCCTCGCGCCTGATTCGATAAACTAAGTAAAAAAAAAATCACCCTTAACCGTGACGATAAGGAAGGAATAAAAAAGACCTTGTTGTGATAAACTCAAAAACGCACTTGGGTGATATACATGCTATACCTATTGAACCTAATAGGAGTGCGATAAGAGGCAGTTTTCGAGTAAGTGTATTGAAAAAATTTTTATTAGGGTACGTACGTCCTACACATAAAGTGGGAAGTGATTTTTTTTCATTTCTACCATTAGTGTGATATATTGATGGATAAATCTTTAAAAAATATTAATAGTCCCGTAAAATATTTTTTTGATAATGTCAATATTTTCGGAAATAATCGCTCCAAAAGTAAAAAATGAGGTGTCCCCCCCCACTAACTTTTGAACCATAAGTTTAAAAAATATGAAAAAAATCTCAAAAGTAGAACTTAAAATAAACTTTCAAGGAAATTTATTTTGAACTTGATAGAAAAAAGAATTTTCAAAAAATTATAAAAAAAAGTTCTGAACTAATTTTGTAATTTAACCGTACATGCAAGCATTTTTTTTTCTTTTTTACATATTTCTTTAGAGAATCGTCATTTAAATAAACAAAAAGATTGAAATCGGTTCACGCAAATTAAAATTAGTGGGGTACAACGCCATCTCTTTTTTCAAACGGCTGAACGCGTTTTCATAAAGTTGGCTACACGGGTAAAATCTGTCCTGGCTTTTATTCCGGGAGTACACTCCCATGGGGAAATTATAGCCTTTCACGCAAGAAAATCTGCTGGCGAAGGCTAGTGATCTATATTATATTTTTGTATGGAGGATGGTATTGTGATGACTGCATGTAGGCCACATATGTATATCATTCAAGTTGGCACGATATGTATCTATCTATATAGGTGTTATAGGTTTACCCTTGAAGCACCTTAGCTACTGCATAGATTTTATTAATGTGTATCGTTTTGTGTTATGATCCGTCCAGAGCTGGCGAATGTGCCGTTCGCGAGCCGCCTGCGAACTGCGTGTGCACTACGAGCTCACGCTCTTGTACACGCTACTTACTTACATGCCGTAGGTACGTGAGCGGCGCAGGAGGATTGAGGCTCTTATTTCAAACGCAAAAGAAGCTATGTACTACGCACGGAACAAGAAAGAACGAGAGTCTTTCTGTGTTCTATATGCGCACGAGCTCCCGCGCACCTTACTTGAGCCTTGCTGGAGCTGTACTAGCGGCGCACCAAGCTTATGGTGCGTCCAGACCTGGAGTCCTGGCAAATGGTCCGCGAGCGCGAATACGTCGCTTGCGAACTGCTTGCAAAATAAGCGCGTGCTTTTCATTTTCGTGCTCGACCCCTGCACACCTAACCTACACGCGTATTCGAGCGGCGGAGGAGGTGCGTGCGTAATTTACAACGGAACTTTTACTTTCTAAACAACCAAGTCAGCTTCCTTAGAAAAAGGTTCAAACACTATTATATATTTATTTAAACTTCATGTACAGTAGTGGTACATAGGCGGACTTAATGCTACAAGGCATTCTCTACCAGTCAAACTTTTTTTTTTTTAAAAAGACAACACTGTGGTAGGTGTGCGCAATAAATAAATAACGGATATATTTTTCATTTTATTGTGATGGAATAACCTTATAAAGATTTTATCATATGAGATCATGTGAATTTTTAAATACTAATTAGTCTGGTGATTATGTAGGTACTTATAGAATTATAGATACTATATAATCTAAGATTGAAAACAATTCGAGTGATAATCTTGAACCGGAAATAAGGTATTATTTCGACATAGGTAGGTACTTTTTCAGGACATACTTAGGTAATAAGATAAATGCTACCTACCGTCGTATGGCAGCTAAGATTTGCAGTAATTTTTATGGTGAAGCTGTTTAAAAAAGCTCATACAGCTAGGTTACGGCTTCATAGGAGGCTGTGGCCGTGAGACTGCCGTGCACGCCTTGTCGTCCTACCTAAATTCTAACATTAAGAAAGGTCATCCTGCAGGTTGGCATAGAAAATCTCTTTAATTAGTTTTAATGAAAATAAAATGTCTTTGATGTAAAAAGAAGTGCCTCAATTTACAAAAACACACAAAAGAAGAAACGCTGTTAAATTAGTTCAATAGACTATAATAAGTTAACCATAGATATATCAAACAGTAAATTTAACGTATAAGAAAATAGAAAATATGTAAGTACTTAAGTACTTATATAGTAAATACCTACAAGGACAAAAAACTCCGTGTATAGGTACTATATACGCATAGCAGCAAATTGTGGAACCACTAAAAGGTCGTTATTAATGCTGCAGGTCTATAAAGTGCACATTATAGGATAATTTTGTTGCTTCACATCGACACCAATCAGAGGTCAAAAATTAGAGTTGACCTCTCTTCTTTTTTGTTTTGTTTCCGTACCTCAAAACGGAATCTCTTATTGCCTCGCAAACTTGAGTAGGTATATGGTTTAAATTTCAACTCAATATATCCACTCATTCCCGAGATAAAGGGTCCCGACAGATGGACAACAAAGTGACCCTATGAAGATTCCGTTTTCTCCTTTTGAGGTACGGAATCCTAAAAAATAATGATATATTTACTATTATACTCCCAAAGGCAGGTACTTCCCGTTGACCTAGAATCCTGAAATATGGCATGAATTAAATCTCATAGAACTAGTGTAGGAAAAATATGTGAATACTGAATAAGTAAATCAGAAAAAAATTGTGATTCGGAAAAATCTTCGTAACTCAAATCGGGGATTAAATTTTTTATATAAGTACCTAAATTAGTACGGAACTCTCAACGTGCGAATCTAATTCGTTCTTGCCCTGTTTTTTTTCACGAAGTGTAGGATGCGCCGACTTTATTACCACGCAAAAGCCTACTAAATCCTTGGCACCTCTCCTGCCGACCACTCTCCACTGTAGGTTAGGAACAGGTTGGAATTCTACATGAGGGGCGCCCACTGAACGTGCTTCGGCACTGTTGTATTTTTAAATAGTTTGACATCCCAGATTCTAATTACTTTTTACCCGACTACGGCGAAGCAAAAGGAGGGTTATGATTTTGACCTGTATGTATGTATGTATGTATGTGGGTATGGATGTTCATCTGTTCCCTCGTAACTTCTAAACTACTTATCAGAATTCGACAAATGACATATCATTAGAAGCGTCTTAATTGTCCGCTGGTTATAGGCTATATGGGATTTCACAAAATCTAATGTGGCGCCCTCTAGCGGACAAAACATACGAAGTAAAAAAATAAAGTTAAGATAAATATGCCGTGTTTGGTATCATTTGAAAATGCTTTACTTGAACCCAAGATTAACCTATTTAGAACTCCAAAATATGTTAAATAAAAATAAAGTTTAAAAACTAACACCCGACTACTTAAAAACACGCTCTAAAAAGTACGAAACAAGAAAACACTCTCCAATGAAATTACTTAGTATGTACAAACTATTAAATATTTACCGTTATTAAATAAACTAACTTACACATATTATTATATTTTAATATATTTTCAATTTATAATATTGATAGAGAAATGTTTTAAGGATAAAGCCGTGGTCGTATGCCATAAGAATAATAAATTAAAAAAAGTGGTATACGACCACGGCTTTATCCTTAAAACATTTTTTTTTCGAGTAGGTGTGTTGAAAAACGGTTTTATACCTACACGTGGGAAATAACGACTTCGCCTTAGTGCTTGTTTGCATATCGTAGTTTTAGGGTTCTGTTGCATTGTGAGAAATCTATGACAGACAGGAAACTACGGAACACTATACTGAGCGTGGACCCACACACTCTTGGCTGGTATTTTTTTTAAATAAATGCCCATGCCCATTTATTAAGAATAATAAAGGAAATAACGATTGAAATGTATTGTGGTGCAGTAATACATATAGTTCATAAAGCTTATATTTATTAAAGTTTATTAATTGAATAGAAAATAAGAGAGAATTAAGTCATTTTAACTATGAAAAATAAAGTAAAGTGAATTTTATTGAATGAAATTAAAATAAATTATTATAAATTCAGAGATGCAGAACAAGAGTTCTCTCTTGTGGTATGAGAGCACAGCGACACGTACCACAAGAGAGATCATCATACAACTAAAAGCTCTTTTGGGGAATAAAATTATTAATAAGCATCTAACTACCAGGTTATCTGGTCACACCAGGATAATTCCAGGTGAGTTGATGATATTTTAAACTTTTGAGCCTCAAGCGAAGTAGTAGTTGAGTAGTCCAGCGAGCGAGTGTCTGTGCAGATCAGAGCACCTGTCCGCCAGTTGTGCTGCACAAGGACCGCCCCTAAGATAAGCACTGCTATGCTAACTATTATGCTGAGCTAAGTTATCAAACCGATGTCTCCGCGGAGCTCACGAGATAAGCTTGTTCCGTATCAGTATCAATGTCGATGGGCGTTCCTATTTGAGGATTGCTTCGTCAGGTGTTTTTGATAAAGGGGTTTGGGTAATTTTGTATGAACCAGTGGCATGATTTTTTTTTGTGCGGCCACGTTATTTATTGTTGCTAATGTGTAGTAATATATATAATAATAATGACTCATAAAATAACTTTGCCCTAAACAATATCGGAGCTGAAATATATGACATCGAAGTAGGAAGGATTTCAACGTCATGTCGTCTAAATAAACGAAAAAAAAAACACAGCACGCATGGCACACTACATACATACATTACCTTACGCATGTTTACGCATAAAAAACACGATTACTATAAAATCACTATATTTTTACACAAACCTCAGTTACATAAATAGATATAAAACGACTTTTCGGGTGTTTTATAGTTCTTCTTCTTCTTTATCATGCCTGATTATTAGGTCGCGGAACTGCGGTGGAGATAGATTTTCTTGATATCTCCCCCACCCTTAATACCATATGATAGCCATAATGTGGAAACAACAACCATTATGGCATTTATTCCTTGGATTCTGAAACATTTCTCCGACATTCGTTTCGCCGTTGATCGGTTGACAGACAGAACGATTCACTTTTCATTTTTTCTCCGACAGAACTTTTCAATGACGAACGATTCGCCACCAGAACGATTCACTTTCCATTTTTTCTCCGACAGAACTTTTCAATGACGAACGATTCGCCGACAGAACGATTCACTTTTCATTTTTTCTCCGACAGAACCTTTCACCGGCGAGCGATTCGCCGACACAATTGTTCATTTGCTCCTGGGTTATAAAACATAGGTATTCGACATGTAGACCTGTTTCCGTTTGTTGTTTACACCTGAATCAAGTTATGAAGACGAAACTTAAAGTTTTATGCAAAACTTGAACAAAGCTAACCAAAAAAGTGACAAAAACGTATTTGCTTCAACGACAATACTAACCAAAAAAGTTTGTGTTTGAAAAATTAAAGGCTTAATGTGTTCTTATTAACAAAATAATTTTCATTAGTGGCCGCGTGTTTAAAAAATCATGCCACTTTTACCCAAACCCCTTTATATAAACAATGGACATGTTTATATAATTTAATTTTTGTTCTTCTGGAGTTCAGGTTTAGGGTAGCCAGCTTTTCGATATTTAATGGATTGCATTTTGGAGAGTTTGTGTAGGCATTACGCGATTTGATTTCGCCACCACCTTTCTATCATCACACAATCCACGTAAGCGAGTGTCCACCCCATAGCTGGTCCACGCTTACGTCGTTGACGTACGTTTAATGAATTATCGAACTGATAACAATCGCTGTAAGGTTTAACGCAACGGGATAAAGTCAAAGTCAAAATCATTTTATTCCAAATAAACCATTTACAGGCACTTTTGTAACGTCAAGTCTGTCTGTCCTAAAAAAAATGATGCTAATTGCACATTCCAAAGCGTAGATCTCTATGGAGAAGAATGTGCAAGAAACTCCATGGACACTCTTTTCAATTATGGCAATTATTACAAATATCTCTGTTACATGTTTCTTGTTGATACGAGTATGTGAGAACAATGTAAATAATAAACACAAACTATTCTAAATATAGATATTAAAATAAACCACTGACAGCTAAGAGATGACCAATCTCAATTGACAGCGCCCGTTCACGGACATGACGCACATATCAGCACCACTCAGCTCAACCATATTATAGGAAACCGAATAATCCAACATACGCGCCACCATCAGTGAGACATTTGAGTGAGCATGACAAACTCTCAGCTGCTGAGCTCATTTACGTCAAATCAAACAAGTTATATAGTAACCTAAAACCATAAATTGTTCCATGGTACTCACATTTACAAACTTTAAAAAAAAAATGCTTCTACATTATACAATACTAGGTATTACAAACAAAAAAATATAAATAATAATATTACCCACTTTAAAAACATTAAAAAATTAATTATTACGCCCTGGTGGTAGTGGAGCTGGACCAGCATTAAGCCAAGTATTTTTATCTAGAATATAATCATTCAACTTATAATATGCTTGCCTGCATAGTGTGCGTTTAATACAAGATATTTCGCACAAACGTTACATTGCACCAATTGAGCAACGATAGAATAAAAAATCGTACAACTGAATTCTCGACACAGTGCGTTAGATATAATAAAAATCGAACAATCAAGTTTCGCACACACGTAGGGAACCCGGTCCGGACTAAGCGTTTGGCCCCACCTAAAACTTTAGGTACGCTACCCTTGACAAAAATATTAATTTCATATTATCTGTTGATAAAACACACATAAGACTTATTATATTATAATTTATGAGTTAGTGATGTATCGAGTGGATAAAAACGTGTCTCATGTCACAGGCCTCATGTAATCTCAATCAGTAGATCGTAATGAACGATGTCAGATTGAACTCCCGGACGCAGCGAGGGAAATGACATAATTGTAGAAACTTGAATACCAAAGAGAATTAATAGAATACCGTGTAAGCTAGCATAATGCAAATACACAGACTGTTACGCACTCTCCATGTGATACGTACAAGACAATCATGTAAGCCATGACCAGTTCCATGTCAGGTCCAGTTGAAAACCAGCGTCAGGCACTTAGTTGCCTGACATTTATGCTGAACTGGGCCTGAAGGAGCAGCCGTGGGGCAAACAACATTTTTTTTACTAAATAGTTAGTAATTAAAAAAAATAATAATTTATGTTTTGCATGTTTATTATTGTGCTATGCCCTGTGACTGTATCAATAAATGTTATTTCTTTCTTTCTTTCCATGAGCGGTGGAGGCTGCCGTCGAGAGATTTGCTGATCAGCTGCCTGTGGTCGTGCAGGTCGCGCGGTCCTAGTTATTAACTTCGTTATTATGACAATCAGTTCACGAGTACAACCGGAAACATTCATAACATTTCTTTGATCAAGTGAACACGTTAACTCGGACGTGGTTAGCGATGGATCCGCTTCCACAATAGCTTTCAATTCTTCAGCCCCGGATCTTCAATTTTTTTTAGGCTACCTACTTATGTTTATTTTCACTTTGATCATCGATATAATTGCAGCTATCAATGTTTTTTTTTAGGCGACCGCCTGCCATTCCTCTTCGTTGCGGACCATGGCCTGAACCAAGGCCCGGCGCGAGAGGTCGCCGCCGCGGATCACCCCTACGAGGACACGGGGATGCTCTTCCCAAGCAGGGCACACCTCCACCGTGTGCTCCACCGTGTCCTCCGGGCTTGCCACACAGTGGCGACACCCGGGCGTCTTTTCCGCACGAATCCGGTGCAGGAATCTCCCGAACTTCCCATGTCCGGTGAGAACGTGCGTCATGCGGAAGGTGAGGACGCCGTGGGGTCTATCCAGCCACGCCTCAAAAAGGTGACTTACCGCAGAGTTTATGGCGTGCCCAGCGCTGGGTTGCGACAGTCACTGTTTCCACTTCACCATGAGATCCCGCCGGAGCTCTTGCCGCCACGCCTCGACATGTTCAGGCAGCAGAGTTTCGCCCCCGGCGTTGTATCTCCACGCGCAGATCGTGGATGCAAACAAGCACTGTTGCCTCCAAATCCTATGGTGATAGGACAGCAAGGAGGCTCGCCGCCTCGCGAGACACCGTGTGGTATCCCCGCACCATCCGGATGGCCATAACCATCGAGGGTTGGAGTACCGGCGCCGGCCGACGAGATAAGGGTCACCGAGCCACTCAGGTCCTGAACCCAGTCAGCTCTGGGCAGGACAAAGTACGGCTCGGAGACCACGGCGACGTTTATCGACCACTTCACCATGCTCTGGAGCAACAAATCCTGAGCGGGGGCGCAGTGGTTGACATTCGCCTGGAGGAGACGAAATGGCGCCGTTATTGGCAGTCTATTGTCTCCTCCCGAGCCCTCTGTGAGGGCGCTGCCGCAGTGGTTGCGGCGACGGCGACAGTGGCAGCGGCATTAGAAGCAGCTGAGGCGGTGGCGGTGGTGGTGGGGGGCCGACAGAGTCTGGCCTTGAAACAAAACACTGTCGTGGAGAGAGATCGACGAGGAAGTTTTCGAATATAGCTTTATCTCTTTCGCACTCACGGTAACCAGACGCCTGCTGCCCCGATCTGCGATTCCTGCAGGAGAGTGGAAGCCGGGCGCGTATTTTGAACTATGCCTACGCGCCTCGCGAATAATAAATGTTCATGCAGTCGTGCAGCATGTCTCACTCGCGCTCAGGGTATCGGTCAAGTTGATATTGCCATGAGATTGCTGTACTTGTGCTATTATTTATTCTGTGGTCAAAGTTAAATAAATGATTAGTTGTCCATTGGTCTGTGAAGTGTGAATTTTGCCGCCCCCCGAATTTGCCGCCCGGGGCATAGGCCCCGGCTTGCCCCCCCCTAGATCCGGGGCTGCAATTCTTCATTATCAATTTTGGACTCCGGCTGCTCACGGGGGAAATTTTCAGAGCAAAAACGTTGGAACCAAAAACGCATTGTGTTTTCTTTTGCGACACTACCGCCATCATTAATCCTTCGAGCCTTTTCTGCAGCAGCCACGGCGGAACTCGTACTCGTAAATAACGCGATATTTTAAGTGTTTTAATAAGTAAACTGAATGACGCAAAGATAAAACCAACGATGGAAAAAACACATACAGTTTTCGAAAAACAAATCCCTCCCTTGCGGTCGGGATCCAAACTTATTCATTGTGTTTGGAATTTAACTTGCTGCGCTAACCATATAATAATTACATAGTGTATGGTATTCTAGGGACTTAACTTTTTTTAATGGAATTTATGATAATAAATGGTATTAAGCTCTAATAATTTGATTAGAGTAATTGTGTAATAATTATGATGTGACTATGATACGCGTGATAAGGCACGCCTGCGCTGGTCGCCTACAGCGCCGCTCGCGATACATTATCGTTCGATGATACTAGATGGATTACGAGTGCAGATTTATTGATATCCGGCGTTGTTGATTACTGTTATGTCAGATTTATTAATTAAAGGACATGGCGTCATTTATTGTCCAATTTTCCCAAGTTTAGTTCCGTGAGCATAATTCCTACTCCAGATTGTATCACGCGCGGGTACCTACATAGATAATGAATGAACAAACAACGATACTGTCTGAGCTTCATTATTTTATGTAGACGATATAGTACCATATAGAAGAGGAAATTGTAATGTATGAAACCATTATATTATACATAGAGCCGCCATGATTACACGTAGTGTACTATATGTCTGTAGATAAGCGATGAGACGGGAAGGCAGAGAGAGACTGCCGCATTCCCCTTCCTCTACCTACAGTGCACACTATAGCTTAACTTGGTGCTCAAAGAAATCACTGTCCTCCATGTATGTAATGCCGATGCTGCCAACATTCCGCAGCCGGCCGCAAGCCCTGAAGGATGGACATGAGGCACCATAGCCTGCCATCTTACGCTTTAAATCTAATCGACTAAGAACCATATCTGATGCGCGGCCCGATGAACGAAAGCATCCTGTTTGAAAGTGATTGAGGTGTTGTCTTCACTACCGCTCGCGGACATCTCCGGGTCGCTCAGCCGCTGATAACGCTATATTTAGGCACAATCGCTGCTGACATAACGGCGGTGAGTCAGAATGTCGTTGTTTTGGTTCTCACCCACACCTAATTAATAACATTATTTCTGATATCCGTGTTGACGTATCGCTATCTCTAATCCATATTGAGATCGATGACGTAGAACAATTATATTGTGTACCTAAGAATGTTCAGTGCAGATCCGGAAAGAGTACCCCAGAGAAAGCTTTGTATAGGTACAAGGTGTCATTAACATGTTAACGCAAACGAATACCATTGATCCAGTACATGATTCTGGACACCCTAGTGGTGGAATTTTGCGTCGGTTTTACCTTGTTTTTTTTTTTTTGAAGAATTTTTTTACGTTTTTTAAATTAAACTATATAAAAACGTCATTTTAACATTTTTTGCGAAATAAAATCATGTAGGTACTGAATCTATGGTATTCCTATTCGTTTGCGTTAACATGTCAATGACATCCTGTATGTATGAATACGTCATTAAATATTTGCATTCTTAGTTACATTGTAGGGTAAATACGCTAAATGTCGGCCCCCTTACGGTTTTTCTGTATTGGGATGGCTCTGGTACCATCAATTTGCAACATAAAGATGCTTCTGATGCGGTTTTTGATAGTTTATTACATGTATTTCATGTTTATGGGCATAAGGTTAACATTTCCACTACAAGGAAAAAGTACTATGGTTTAAATGCGTCGAGAACGAAAAATTCCTAAAGTCGGCCATTCATGGCCCATAGTCGGTCGCGTTTTTCTCAAATGTCGGCCGGTTATAGGGTGTTTTAAATTAAAACTGACAAATAATATGTTTTGTAATTAATATGATTTATTTTGGCAGGAGTCTCACTAAATATGCCTACATTATTAATCGTATTTGTTTAATACTTACCAGGTAAAGTATTTTTCTATTTGCTTTAAACAAAGTTATATATTATAATTAAAAAAAAAATATATAAACATCACAATAAAAAAAAAACTGTAATAATTCAAAAGTGATTATTTTTGAAAGTTTTTGAAAGTTAACGTCTTCGTAACAATATTTATAAAACCAGTCGGTAAATAATAAAATAAAGGTTACTTAAACATTATTATGCTATGGCAAATAAATGTGTTTGTCATGAATTAAAAAAGGTCGTAATCTCTTCAGTCTTATGAGATTACCTCCTACAAACAAAAAAAAAAAACAAATGTATTGATTTAGTTCGAAATATAAAGAGATTTTGTAGGGAACTCGTGATAACTTTGAATTATAGAGAGGTCATTAATAATATTATCAACTCCTACTATTTGAACTTGAGTCATTATAATATTAATAAATTAAATATATAACTTTGACAAAATAAAAAAGTAATCAGCCTGTATAGTGGCGCTCGAATTTGAGGCTGGTCGACATTACGATCTTTAATGTTTCTAAAGCCGGCCCCTATTTCGTGTCCATTATTTCTCGAGATTTAACTAATATCACCCCGGCCGCCATTTGGCGATTAAACGTAAAATAGATTTATTGGTCTATATGCGTTGCAAATTCTCTTACGGAGCCAATAGAATTACTACAATTGGAATTTATAAAACAGACTGCATTTACGTTAAGTCGTTAAGTCGGCCACGGCCGAGAATTCGGTTTTAACTCAAAATTGGTATTCTATTGGCGGCCTCCTATTTTTCCTTTAAAACAATACGTAAAACATTGGAAAAACTATCTCAAAATATAGTAAAAATCACTTATTACTAATAATAAAGCTTAAAACAAGGAAAAAGGAATGTCTTACCGTTCTAATATCAATCCCCGAAATGTGGGTATTCACAGCAAGTAAGGTACTTTTAATATGGACATGACGCTTCGACGGCGCAATCGCTGCTGATGCTCAGTACGCGAAGAGTGAGTGACGTAATGGGATAGTAACGGTTTGTACATATATAATATGAACTAAGGTTGCAATTAGGGTGGCATTCTTGCCACTTTATTATTCTGTAAAGGAACGCAAGCTGAAAATGTGCAGACGGCCGAAGTTTGGGGAGGGGCCGACGTTTGGCGTATTTACCCTAGGTATGGTGTTGCTGTAAAGAACCGCTAGGTCACAAATATCCCAATTGTTCATAGATAACGGTAGCCATATTCGCTTAGGTTTAAATTTTTGAATGTACCTATATGTCATAAATAAACGCATAGATTTGCACTTATTTAGTTAACTTTTGTTAATAGCTGTTACATCTCCTTCGAATAAACTATTTTTTGCTGAGTTATTTGAGATATTTTTTTTTTTTTTGAGATATTCAAATACCTACCTACAGGTAAAATGTCGACGTACAAAATATCGAAAATTGAAATATCGATTGAACATAACTACGGGCAAATTAAACTAACGATAGTTTACAACGTCGAAAGGTTGTTGTTAGTTAATTATAATATATCTAAAGTCTTATATGAACAATAGTACCTAACATTAAAATATCTAAGTTTCGATACTAGGTACATACAGAATATCGATATTTTATTTATTACAGGGTAATTTAATACCAGATTTTCGTATATTTCGAATACCCTAATCAGAAAGTGGTGAAATAAAATCTGCGAGCAACTTGGACATAGCGTTGGTCGGCTGTTCTCGCGGCTCCACAACGAAATAGATTCCTTTTATTTTAATAAACTGAATTATCGCACATCGGTACGATGTAATAAAAATCGAAACATCAAGTATCAGAGGCAAGTAGGGAACTCCACCAGTATCTGGCCTACGTCATAGAAGTCTGTTGACATGCATATTTATAGAGATAGCCTGTCGAGAAGTTCTTACATATTCTGTTAATTGAGTACCCAGGTTCTGCTAGCGGCTTTTTCCGTGTAGATAACACTAGAAAATTGTTCCCAGAGAACCACTCCAGAGGTAAAAGTGTGCCAGTCTCAAGTATAGCTCTGTACTAAAATTCATCAAATTGGCTCATGGTCTTTTTTTATGGTGGGCCAAAATCATCCAATGACGAATCCCGCTCTTGGGCGGAGCAGAAAACAGTGTCAGTTACTCTTACTAACTAAACACCCCACCCCGTTCCTTCTTTGCCTTTCACACTGGGGCCAAGCCTTCCTATCAGAACGAGACGGTCTCAGGTTACCTGATGAACAAATGAAAAGTCTGGATAAAAGGCTTGATTTCCATCGAAAAATCCTGAGATTGTTTACAGTTCCAAATTCGGGTCTCAATCGAAGAGCGGCTTTTTGGGGGTTTCAGCGTAAGCATAGCAAAGATCATCATTTTGGTTCAACTTATTTGGCGCGAACTATAATAATATCGTTTTAATACATTGCACATCTCGTTGCGTTGGACATCGCACTAAAAAGGGGGGAGCGGGGGAAGGTGTCAGCGTTTGTGTAACTTATGTTAATTTGCTTTAGTTTTAACTGCAACCTGTAGGTAAGTGATTCAGAAATCTCAAGACATGGTAACCCTAGTCTCAACTCTGTGTACCTACGCAGCAAACAAACAGATGAACAGAATAACTTACATTTGAATATATGATACACTAGCTTTTGCCAGGGGCTTCGCTCGGATACATAAAATATAGTCTATGTCACTCAGGAGTAAAGCAAAGCAAAAAGCTTTCTTTCATTGAAAAACATTATAGCTAGCTTGTACAAACAAAAAAATTGCCCCTTTCTATTATTAGTGTAGATCTACATCTATATATTTAGGTTTTTTTTTTAAATATTTAGGTAGGGATAATGGGCATGTAAACTCTTATTTCTGTCTAAATATAGTGTTTAACGGAACCTTTCATGGAAGTGGAATGGGAGCCCCCTCATATTCTGAGACTATAAGCTACCGCAGTCCAGCTCATTGACGACGTCCACAGTATTATTGTCCTTATTGGGATCCGTATAACTACAGACTCTAGTTGTTAAAATATACAAATATATCGATAGTAATTATGTCAATCTAAATATTTCTTATTTTTTAAATTATTAATATATAATTAATAAATAATTCCTGCAATAAACAAAACCTGCTAAATGCTGTAAATTTTTTTTAGAAGTTTTCATTTATATATATTATCTACAATAGAGGAAAATTTGAAAAATCTACTAAATGAACTGAATCCCATAACTTGAACTCCAGCTAAAATGAAATCATTGAATAGTCAGAATATTACAAAGTAATAAATTGCCTAATATTAACGATTCATTCATTAATATTTCCTTTATTCATTATTTCAACATATTATTATTTACACTTCTAAATAAATAAAATAGATAGGTAACAAAAAACAATTAATTACTATTATCATTAGAAACAAGCAAGTACCGCGTGTACGTTATCGGCGACAGATAACGGATGGTTCGATGTGCTTATCTTCAGAAGCGGATCAGGACAAGAACGTTCCGTGCTCACATCCGGCTGCTGAAGGAACATAGATGTGAAGTCAGACACGACCTACCACTCTGCCCTAGAGTCATTAGATGGTTTCACGACTCAAAAAGAAAAAAACATTCATCGGCCTAGCAGACTTACAGTGATGCACCGTGCCATATACCATACACAAAAACGTTAGCGAACACATTCATTGTGCGAACAGCTAAGCAGTGGAATTCCCTGCCGCAGTTTATGTTTCCTAATAGCTATATCCTAGGATTCTTTAAAACAAGAGTGTATAAGTTACTTCTAGGCAAACATGCTCCATCGTCAGCCACATCATCGCTTACCATCAGGTGAGACAGTGGTCAAACGGAAGTCTATTCATAATTATAAAAAAAACAAACTATGGTATGCTGAAGAAATGGAGGAGGTACAGCTGAGGAAAGTAATAGATGTAACAAACAGACACATTAATTTTAATTACTTATACTTTTTAATAAATAAGTGTTCAGCGAAGATCAGCCGCTGCGAGGTGCGAGTTGCAAGCGTTTGCAGGATGACACAATAACTAACTCCTACACATTGTTATTGTAAAATTAGATCCGAGAACTAAAGCTTGCTAGTTCTAAGATACAGTTTCAGGTGAAACCTCAATTACTCTGACTGGTCTTGTCTCACAGCGTAGGTACACAACTCCCGCCGGCTGAGCTGTGAGGGCTAACTTGCGGCCGACATTGCGTTAAGCGGGCAAACGCGCGATCCCATACAACAGTGCTCCGTGCCTCAGTGTTTAGCCATGCACCGCGCCTATTATGCTACACAATAATACATTTAAGTTCTCTATCAACACAATTACATAAACACCGTTACACTTTAGTTCAATAAGCGACACTGTATAAAGAGTGATCCACATACGACACACGCGTCGTGCGACGGGAGCCCAAGCGTGCGCCCGCTTAACGCAGTTTTGGCCCAGGGGTGCCGATATTAACAATCCTATGTTGCAACATTGAATGGTTACCTAAACATAGGATTGTTATCCGATGTGCCTATTGAGATTTCGTCGCTGCGCCCAGCGCTACGGTCAAGCCTGTTTTATCACAGAATAGGGGCCTGAAGCCTAATGTCTTGCATCTAAGTACTTACATCTATTTTATCACAGCAACGAATGAGGCCAGTCAGTGGCATAGGTCCTCAAAACTTCCATAGCCGCCGATGCAGCGATATATACAGAGAATTCCCGGAACTGGACCTAAGCCACATGTTACACTGCTACCGAGAGTTCTGTACAACAATAAAACGCCAATCGTGTGACAGGTTCAATTATAACAGGATAACGCAGGAGCGTTAACACGTTCGTATTGTTAGTTAAGGATACCTCAGTGTGACTGTATGTGGGTTGGTCTCTGAAGTCTACAAACAATATTTACACAATGTGTTTTGCATCCCAATTTTTATCACATTAGTTCAGCCTCTTCCAACGGATAGTGGAGCGTCGTGTTATACGGAGCGCAGCTTCAGTGGTGGTGGTTGTTGGCTCAACTGTAGTTGTGGCTTCAGTGGTGGTGGTTGTTGGCTCTACTGTAGTTGTGGCTTCAGTGGTGGTGGTTGTTGGCTCAACTGTAGTTGTGGCTTCAGTGGTGGTGGTTGTTGGCTCTACTGTAGTTGTTGTAGCTTCAGTGGTGGTGGTTGTAGGCTCTACTGTAGTTGTGGCTTCAGTAGTGGTGGTTGTAGGCTCTACTGTAGTTGTTGTAGCTTCAGTGGTGGTGGTTGTTGGCTCTACTGTGGTTGTGGCTTCAGTGGTGGTGGTTGTTGGCTCTACTGTAGTTGTGGCTTCAGTAGTAGTGGTTGTAGGCTCTGCTGTAGTTGTAGCTTCAGTGGTGGTGGTTGTTGGCTCTACTGTAGTTGTAGCTTCAGTGGTGGTGGTTGTTGGCTCTACTGTAGTTGTACCTTCAGTGGTGGTGGTTGTTGGCTCTACTGTAGTTGTGGCTTCAGTGGTGGTGGTTGTTGGCTCTACTGTGGTTGTGGCTTCAGTGGTGGTGGTTGTTGGCTCTACTGTAGTTGTGGCTTCAGTTGTGGTGGTAGTTGGCTCTACTGTAGTTGTGGCTTCAGTGGTGGTGGTTGTTGGCTCTACTGTAGTTGTAGCTTCAGTGGTGGTGGTTGTTGGCTCGACAGTTGTTGTAGCTTCAGTGGTGGTAGTGGTTGTTGGCTCTGCTGTAGTTGTGGCTTCAGTGGTGGTGGTTGTTGGCTCTACTGTAGTTGTGGCTTCAGTGGTGGTGGTTGTTGGCTCTACTGTGGTTGTGGCTTCAGTGGTGGTGGTTGTTGGCTCTACTGTAGTTGTGGCTTCAGTTGTGGTGGTAGTTGGCTCTACTGTAGTTGTGGCTTCAGTGGTGGTGGTTGTTGGCTCTACTGTAGTTGTAGCTTCAGTGGTGGTGGTTGTTGGCTCGACAGTTGTTGTAGCTTCAGTGGTGGTGGTGGTTGTTGGCTCTGCTGTAGTTGTGGCTTCAGTGGTGGTGGTTGTAGGCTCTACTGTAGTTGTGGCTTCAGTGGTGGTGGTTGTTGGCTCTACTGTGGTTGTGGCTTCAGTGGTGGTGGTTGTTGGCTCTACTGTAGTTGTTGTAGCTTCAGTGGTGGTGGTTGTTGGCTCTACTGTAGTTGTGGCTTCAGTGGTGGTGGTTGTTGGCTCTACTGTAGTTGTGGCTTCAGTGGTGGTGGTTGTAGGCTCTAGTGTAGTTGTAGCTTCAGTGGTGGTGGTTGTTGGCTCTACTGTAGTTGTACCTTCAGTGGTGGTGGTTGTTGGCTCTACTGTAGTTGTGGCTTCAGTGGTGGTGGTTGTTGGCTCTACTGTAGTTGTAGCTTCAGTGGTGGTGGTTGTTGGCTCTACTGTAGTTGTACCTTCAGTGGTGGTGGTTGTTGGCTCTACTGTAGTTGTAGCTTCAGTGGTGGTGGTTGTTGGCTCTACTGTAGTTGTGGCTTCAGTGGTGGTGGTTGTTGGCTCTACTGTAGTTGTGGCTTCAGTGGTGGTGGTGGTTGGCTCTACTGTAGTTGTGGCTTCAGTTGTGGTGGTGGTTGGCTCTACTGTAGTTGTGGCTTCAGTTGTGGTGGTAGTTGGCTCTACTGTAGTTGTGGCTTCAGTGGTGGTGGTTGTTGGCTCTACTGTAGTTGTGGCTTCAGTGGTGGTGGTTGTAGGCTCTACTGTAGTTGTGGCTTCAGTGGTGGTGGTTGTTGGCTCTACTGTGGTTGTGGCTTCAGTGGTGGTGGTTGTTGGCTCTACTGTAGTTGTGGCTTCAGTAGTAGTGGTTGTAGGCTCTGCTGTAGTTGTGGCTTCAGTGGTGGTGGTTGTAGGCTCTAATGTAGTTGTGGCTTCAGTGGTGGTGGTGGTTGGCTCTACTGTAGTTGTGGCTTCAGTGGTGGTGGTTGTTGGCTCTACTGTAGTTGTGGCTTCAGTTGTGGTGGTTGTTGGCTCTACTGTAGTTGTGGCTTCAGTGGTGGTGGTTGTTGGCTCTACTGTGGTTGTGGCTTCAGTGGTGGTGGTTGTTGGCTCTACTGTAGTTGTTGTAGCTTCAGTGGTGGTGGTTGTTGGCTCTAGTGTAGTTGTAGCTTCAGTGGTGGTGGTTGTTGGCTCTACTGTAGTTGTTGTAGCTTCAGTGGTGGTGGTTGTTGGCTCGACAGTTGTTGTAGCTTCAGTGGTGGTGGTGGTTGTTGGCTCTACTGTGGTTGTGGCTTCAGTGGTGGTCGAAGTTACTTCTACTGTAGTTGTCATAGCTTCAGTGGTGGTGGTTGTTGGCTCTACTGTAGTTGTAGCTTCAGTGGTGGTGGTTGTTGGCTCGACAGTTGTTGTAGCTTCAGTGGTGGTGGTGGTTGTTAGCTCTACTGTAGTTGTGGCTTCAGTGGTGGTGGTTGTTGGCTCTACTGTGGTTGTGGCTTCAGTGGTGGTGGTTGTTGGCTCTACTGTAGTTGTGGCTTCAGTGGTGGTGGTTGTTGGCTCTACTGTAGTTGTGGCTTCAGTTGTGGTGGTAGTTGGCTCTACTGTAGTTGTGGCTTCAGTGGTGGTGGTTGTTGGCTTTACTGTAGTGGTGGCTTCAGTAGTGGTGGTTGAAGGCTCTACTGTAGTTGTTGTAGATTCAGTGGTGGTGGTTGTTGGCTCTACTGTAGTTGTGACTTCAGTAGTGGTGGTTGTTGGCTCTACTGTAGTTGTGGCTTCAGTGGTGGTGGTTGTAGGCTCTAGTGTAGTTGTAGCTTCAGTGGTGGTGGTTGTTGGCTCTACTGTAGTTGTACCTTCAGTGGTGGTGGTTGTTGGCTCTACTGTAGTTGTAGCTTCAGTGGTGGTGGTTGTTGGCTCTACTGTAGTTGTGGCTTCAGTGGTGGTGGTTGTTGGCTCTACTGTAGTTGTGGCTTCAGTGGTAGTGGTTGTTGGCTCTACTGTAGTTGTGGCTTCAGTTGTGGTGGTAGTTGGCTCTACTGTAGTTGTGGCTTCAGTGGTGGTGGTTGTTGGCTCTACTGTGGTTGTGGCTTCAGTGGTGGTGGTTGTTGGCTCTACTGTAGTTGTGGCTTCAGTGGTGGTGATTGTTGGCTCTACTGTAGTTGTAGCTTCAGTGGTGGTGGTTGTTGGCTCTACTGTAGTTGTTGTAGCTTCAGTGGTGGTGGTTGTTGGCTCGACAGTTGTTGTAGCTTCAGTGGTGGTGGTGGTTGTTGGCTCTACTGTGGTTGTGGCTTCAGTGGTGGTGGTTGTTGGCTCTACTGTAGTTGTAGCTTCAGTGGTGGTGGTTGTTGGCTCTACTGTAGTTGTGGCTTCAGTGGTGGTGGTTGTTGGCTCTACTGTAGTTGTAGCTTCAGTGGTAGTGGTTGTTGGCTCTACTGTAGTTGTGGCTTCAGTTGTGGTGGTAGTTGGCTCTACTGTAGTTGTGGCTTCAGTGGTGGTGGTTGTTGGCTCTACTGTGGTTGTGGCTTCAGTGGTGGTGGTTGTTGGCTCTACTGTAGTTGTGGCTTCAGTGGTGGTGATTGTTGGCTCTACTGTAGTTGTAGCTTCAGTGGTGGTGGTTGTTGGCTCTACTGTAGTTGTTGTAGCTTCAGTGGTGGTGGTTGTTGGCTCGACAGTTGTTGTAGCTTCAGTGGTGGTGGTGGTTGTTGGCTCTACTGTGGTTGTGGCTTCAGTGGTGGTGGTTGTTGGCTCTACTGTAGTTGTAGCTTCAGTGGTGGTGGTTGTTGGCTCGACAGTTGTTGTAGCTTCAGTGGTGGTGGTGGTTGTTGGCTCTACTGTGGTTGTGGCTTCAGTGGTGGTGGTTGTTGGCTCTACTGTAGTTGTGGCTTCAGTGGTGGTGGTTGTTGGCTCTACTGTGGTTGTGGCTTCAGTGGTGGTGGTTGTTGGCTCTACTGTAGTTGTTGTAGCTTCAGTGGTGGTGGTTGTTGGCTCTACTGTAGTTGTGGCTTCAGTGGTGGTGGTTGTTGGCTCTACTGTAGTTGTGGCTTCAGTGGTGGTGGTTGTAGGCTCTAGTGTAGTTGTAGCTTCAGTGGTGGTGGTTGTTGGCTCTACTGTAGTTGTACCTTCAGTGGTGGTGGTTGTTGGCTCTACTGTAGTTGTGGCTTCAGTGGTGGTGGTTGTTGGCTCTACTGTAGTTGTAGCTTCAGTGGTGGTGGTTGTTGGCTCTACTGTAGTTGTACCTTCAGTGGTGGTGGTTGTTGGCTCTACTGTAGTTGTAGCTTCAGTGGTGGTGGTTGTTGGCTCTACTGTAGTTGTGGCTTCAGTGGTGGTGGTTGTTGGCTCTACTGTAGTTGTGGATTCAGTGGTGGTGGTTGTTGGCTCTACTGTAGTTGTGGCTTCAGTTGTGGTGGTAGTTGGCTCTACTGTAGTTGTGGCTTCAGTGGTGGTGGTTGTTGGCTCTACTGTAGTTGTGGCTTCAGTTGTGGTGGTAGTTGGCTCTACTGTAGTTGTAGCTTCAGTGGTGGTGGTTGTTGGCTCTACTGTAGTTGTAGCTTCAGTGGTGGTGGTTGTTGGCTCGACAGTTGTTGTAGCTTCAGTGGTGGTGGTGGTTGTTGGCTCTGCTGTAGTTGTGGCTTTAGTGGTGGTGGTTGTTGGCTCTACTGTAGTTGTGGCTTCAGTGGTGGTGGTTGTTGGCTCTACTGTGGTTGTGGCTTCAGTGGTGGTGGTTGTTGGCTCTACTGTAGTTGTGGCTTCAGTTGTGGTGGTAGTTGGCTCTACTGTAGTTGTGGCTTCAGTGGTGGTGGTTGTTGGCTCTACTGTAGTTGTAGCTTCAGTGGTGGTGGTTGTTGGCTCGACAGTTGTTGTAGCTTCAGTGGTGGTGGTGGTTGTTGGCTCTGCTGTAGTTGTGGCTTCAGTGGTGGTGGTTGTTGGCTCTACTGTAGTTGTGGCTTCAGTGGTGGTGGTTGTTGGCTCTACTGTGGTTGTGGCTTCAGTGGTGGTGGTTGTTGGCTCTACTGTATTTGTGGCTTCAGTTGTGGTGGTAGTTGGCTCTACTGTAGTTGTGGCTTCAGTGGTGGTGGTTGTTGGCTCTACTGTAGTTGTAGCTTCAGTGGTGGTGGTTGTTGGCTCGACAGTTGTTGTAGCTTCAGTGGTGATGGTGGTTGTTGGCTCTGCTGTAGTTGTGGCTTCAGTGGTGGTGGTTGTTGGCTCTACTGTGGTTGTGGCTTCAGTGGTGGTGGTTGTTGGCTCTACTGTAGTTGTGGCTTCAGTGGTGGTGATTGTTGGCTCTACTGTAGTTGTAGCTTCAGTGGTGGTGGTTGTTGGCTCTACTGTAGTTATTGTAGCTTCAGTGGTGGTGGTTGTTGGCTCGACAGTTGTTGTAGCTTCAGTGGTGGTGGTGGTTGTTGGCTCTACTGTGGTTGTGGCTTCAGTGGTGGTGGTTGTTGGCTCTACTGTAGTTGTGGCTTCAGTGGTGGTGGTTGTTGGCTCGACAGTTGTTGTAGCTTCAGTGGTGGTGGTGGTTGTTGGCTCTACTGTGGTTGTGGCTTCAGTGGTGGTCGAAGTTACTTCTACTGTAGTTGTCATAACTTCAGTGGTGGTGGTTGTTGGCTCTACTGTAGTTGTAGCTTCAGTGGTGGTGGTTGTTGGCTCGACAGTTGTTGTAGCTTCAGTGGTGGTGGTGGTTGTTAGCTCTACTGTAGTTGTGGCTTCAGTGGTGGTGGTTGTTGGCTCTACTGTGGTTGTGGCTTCAGTGGTGGTGGTTGTTGGCTCTACTGTAGTTGTGGCTTCAGTGGTGGTGGTTGTTGGCTCTACTGTAGTTGTGGCTTCAGTGGTGGTGGTTGTTGGCTCTACTGTGGTTGTGGCTTCAGTGCTGGTGGTTGTTGGCTCTACTGTAGTTGTGGCTTCAGTTGTGGTGGTAGTTGGCTCTACTGTAGTTGTGGCTTCAGTGGTGGTGGTTGTTGGCTCTACTGTAGTTGTAGCTTCAGTGGTGGTGGTTGTTGGCTCTACTGTAGTTGTGGCTTCAGTGGTGGTGGTTGTTGGCTCTACTGTAGTTGTGGCTTCAGTGGTGGTGGTTGTTGGCTCTACTGTAGTTGTGGCTTCAGTTGTGGTGGTAGTTGGCTCTACTGTAGTTGTAGCTTCAGTGGTGGTGGTTGTTGGCTCTACTGTAGTTGTAGCTTCAGTGGTGGTGGTTGTTGGCTCGACAGTTGTTGTAGCTTCAGTGGTGGTGGTGGTTGTTGGCTCTGCTGTAGTTGTGGCTTTAGTGGTGGTGGTTGTTGGCTCTACTGTAGTTGTGGCTTCAGTGGTGGTGGTTGTTGGCTCTACTGTGGTTGTGGCTTCAGTGGTGGTGGTTGTTGGCTCTACTGTAGTTGTGGCTTCAGTTGTGGTGGTAGTTGGCTCTACTGTAGTTGTGGCTTCAGTGGTGGTGGTTGTTGGCTCTACTGTAGTTGTAGCTTCAGTGGTGGTGGTTGTTGGCTCGACAGTTGTTGTAGCTTCAGTGGTGGTGGTGGTTGTTGGCTCTGCTGTAGTTGTGGCTTCAGTGGTGGTGGTTGTTGGCTCTACTGTAGTTGTGGCTTCAGTGGTGGTGGTTGTTGGCTCTACTGTGGTTGTGGCTTCAGTGGTGGTGGTTGTTGGCTCTACTGTATTTGTGGCTTCAGTTGTGGTGGTAGTTGGCTCTACTGTAGTTGTGGCTTCAGTGGTGGTGGTTGTTGGCTCTACTGTAGTTGTAGCTTCAGTGGTGGTGGTTGTTGGCTCGACAGTTGTTGTAGCTTCAGTGGTGGTGGTGGTTGTTGGCTCTGCTGTAGTTGTGGCTTCAGTGGTGGTGGTTGTAGGCTCTACTGTAGTTGTGGCTTCAGTGGTGGTGGTTGTTGGCTCTACTGTGGTTGTGGCTTCAGTGGTGGTGGTTGTTGGCTCTACTGTAGTTGTTGTAGCTTCAGTGGTGGTGGTTGTTGGCTCTACTGTAGTTGTGGCTTCAGTGGTGGTGGTTGTTGGCTCTACTGTAGTTGTGGCTTCAGTGGTGGTGGTTGTAGGCTCTAGTGTAGTTGTAGCTTCAGTGGTGGTGGTTGTTGGCTCTACTGTAGTTGTACCTTCAGTGGTGGTGGTTGTTGGCTCTACTGTAGTTGTGGCTTCAGTGGTGGTGGTTGTTGGCTCTACTGTAGTTGTAGCTTCAGTGGTGGTGGTTGTTGGCTCTACTGTAGTTGTGGCTTCAGTGGTGGTGGTAGTTGGCTCTACTGTAGTTGTACCTTCAGTGGTGGTGGTTGTTGGCTCTACTGTAGTTGTTGTAGCTTCAGTGGTGGTGGTTGTTGGCTCTACTGTAGTTGTGGCTTCAGTGGTGGTGGTTGTTGGCTCTACTGTAGTTGTGGCTTCAGTTGTGGTGGTAGTTGGCTCTACTGTAGTTGTGGCTTCAGTGGTGGTGGTTGTTGGCTCTACTGTAGTTGTGGCTTCAGTAGTGGTGGTTGTAGGCTCTACTGTAGTTGTTGTAGCTTCAGTGGTGGTGGTTGTTGGCTCTACTGTAGTTGTGGCTTCAGTGATGATGGTTGTTGGCTCTACTGTAGTTGTTGTGGCTTCAGTGGTGGTGGTTGTAGGCTCTACTGTAGTTGTGGCTTCAGTGGTGGTGGTTGTTGGCTTTACTGTAGTTGTGGCTTCAGTGGTGGTCGTTGTTGGCTCTACAGTTGTTGTAGCTTTAGTGGTTGTCGTTGTTGGCTCTGCAGTTGTTGTAGCTTCAGTGGTGGTGGTTGTTACTGCAGTGGTTGATGATGTTGTGGATGAGGTGGTAGTGGGAGGATGCGATTTGCAGCCAGCGTTCTGCGGCCAGTCGCACACGTGCAGCGTGGGGTTGAAGTGCAGGCTGGCGGGGCATTGGCGGCAGGTAGGGGCCGCGCGGCCCGGCTCACACACGTAGAACAGCTGACAGTCGTCGGGGTGCGCCATCAGCGCGTCAGCGCTCTTCAGCTCGGCGCACGACACCGGGGTCACCGAGTTCTGCGCGCATCGATCCTGAATATTGCGCGCTAATGCGATCCTGTCAACACATACATCCGTAAGTCGCTTCTTATCCTGGACTACTCATCGTCTGTTTGGGTTTCCCCCGGATGAGGAAAGTAACAAACAGATTACCCGTATACACAGCAGATTACAACATAACGTAATCTGTGTACTAGTGTGAATACATAACACTACTTAATAGTCATTTAATTTACTTATCTTATAATGTGGATCGACTTAGTAAGTAGTCTAGAAATAATCTATAGAAGATCCTGCTAGATAAGTATCTACATCTAATTGATTTTTATTTTCAGTAATCAAACAAAAGATTGATATTATAGTCTCCGCTATTTTCGGCCTCCAGCTAAACTGGAATGGCGTCCTTCGACAGCAGTAGTGTATCGGAGAAGGAGCCGTCCGCCTGCCATCCCACCTTGCCCTGAACCATGGCCTCTACCAGGGCCGGCTCGAGCGACCCACCCCAGATTCGCACGGACGCAATGGTGACATTAAATTTATTTTATTATACATATAAACCTTCCTCTTGAATTACTCTATCTACTAAAAAAAAACAATCAAATCCGTTACGTAGTTTTAAAGGTTTAAGCATACATAGGGAAAGTGGGACTTTGTTTTATACTATGTGATGATGATGAAGAGTTTGTTTCGGGTAATTCAACAACAACAATAATAATTAATAATAATAATAAGTATTGGTATTTTTACGTCTTTGAAAGGTTAGTGTTGTATTATATTTTTATTTATTTATCACACAAAATAAAAGAGAAGAAGAAAGATATACCCAACCAGCAAAACAGTCTCAGAACTCGCACTTTTCAAGAGTGATAGGCTTAAATCCCCCTTATATTTGTTTTAGAACATACATCGATCCTATATTACCTTTAGATAAGCCGGTATGGCCTCAAGATCACTCAATCTTATAACCAAATCTCACATATGTATATAAGAGCATGTATTAAGACTAGTTGCACTTGAAAAAACTTGCTCCTATATGGGTATTTTCTAAGCTCGTTTGATTTTATATTAGACTTGCTAAATGCTATTGTAAGATGTCAGACTAATATCAGCGTTGCATAAGAGTACTGTGAGTACGTGCATTTTTTATCTTATTTGAAACTAATATAAGATCTATTGATCTTATTGATCTTATTGTGCTATTGCACTGGATAAGTATGATATGAGAGTGATTGTGGATCATACTTACAATACAAAAAACAAGACCCATATAAAAGCGTTTGATCTTAAATCGATTTTGGGAATAACTAATTTTCTAGTTGTAAAAGTAATTTTGCTAACCATATTTTATTTTAAATTTAATAATAATAATAGATTACAAAACTGGAAAAAAATAAGAAAACTGGTGGCATCAGGAAGAAAGTTGTTAAGAAGTACCGCCATCCGCGCCGCGCGCGCCGACTTCGTGATTTTTTGGTCCCTGTCGATTTAAGGTTTTATGTAAAAATGCGAGAAACCCTAATTTATTCCAATATGGAGTTATCTTTAGTATACCGAGAATGCTAAAATTAGAGTAAACAATCTTAAATCATTCTAATAGTGCGCTTGTAAAATGCAGCTATACTAATGGCGACACTATCAATAAAAATTAACAAATAAAATAATTAAATGAGATCAGAAAATACCTTATTTAACAAGGCGCATGAATTTTGAAGTGTAAAACGAGGTATAATTAACAGTAAATAATAAATCCCAATACGATTACTTACCGTAAAACTACCTTTACACATACTTCTATTTTACATAACTACTCATACAACATTAACTTCACGTAACTTTATTTTGTTTTTATTTAATTTCAAACCAAAACTCACATGAATTTTTAAGTTGGATCTGACGTAAAATTCTCAAAATATTCTAACCTTAGACCATTATAAGCCTAGGCAGGCTTACAAGATACTGACGTAAAAGCAATATTAGCCTAAGTCGGCTTAAATTTTCGGCTGGGTTTTAGTAAGTGCAAACAGCATTCAATTTAGATGGATATTAGAACGATATTAAACTAAATTTGCTTATAATTGGTGCCCAAACCCAGGCTTATATCATTATATAGGAGTAATGTAAGAGCAAAAAAAAGTAGTCTTGAGATTGTTTTAAGCATAGTTTTTGCTGGTTGGGTAGATACATAGGATGCTTATTCCTAAAAAAATATCCTCGTCTAAAGAGTTTTTTTTTTTTTAATTTTGTAAATATGTTACAGTAAGTACTAGAGAATCGAACCCACAACAAGTCGCGGGATCCCGCACCTTTTTTGCAGGAACCCAGGCGGGAATTTTGTTTAGCATAAGAAAACTGAATTAATAAATCGGAAACTCGCCGCAATTCTGATTGTCATATTTATTAGACCTAGCTCATCCTCTTTAATAAGTAGTGCACCAACGACGATTTCGATTTTGTTAATTTCATGTCTACTATACTGAACTGTTTTATTCCATCGACGCTTTATTGGTGCGATGTAACGCTTGTTCTATAAATCCTGTTGCGAAAAACCCTACAGCGATTGCTTATTACTTCAATAGTATATCGGTTCAAAACGCTCTACTGTTCTATGACATTTAATATTAAAAACCTTATTAAGGCCACCCGGCGAACACAGTAGAGGTGTGCCCCGCTTGGGCAGAGTAACGCCGTATCCTTGTGGGGGTGATCGGCGGTGGCGATCTTTCGCGCCGGACCTTGGTACAGGTCACGATCTGCAAATTAGCTTCAATTTTGACATTTCAAAAGTGCCTATTTGAAATAAATGATTTTAAGTTTGAGTTTTTTAATCCGGAGCGAGGTGGAGTGGCAGTAAAGCTAGCATAGGTCCCCGACTGTTTAAGGCAACGGAGCTAATGCCCCCCTGCCGATCCAAACTTCCGGCGGCCGTAGAAGCGGGATTGCGAACAGCGAGCAATGGGTTGCTCGCTTTCGGACCGTCCGGTAATCCGGACTATTTGTTCCCACGCGCCTCAAAGAGTGGTCAGCAAACTGGAGGGGCCCAGTGTGGTCCAAGCCTACTGGGTAAATATGAAAATATAACACCAGGGCCTTGGAACTATGGTAACGAAGGAACAGAGTGGCTTTTTAGTCAGTAAAAGTCTGACACAATCTCCCGCTCCTCCCAAAGGTAGAAGATGTCATTGGACGATTTTTGCCTAACAAAGAAAAAAAAAGTAAATTTGACCAAAATGGCGATCAATCTTCGTTTAAGTACCATGTGTAGAGAATAGCGACTCGTACGCGAGAAGGAGGCTGTTTCCAGCAGGCTCTGTCTGTCAGTGTCCCACTGCTGGGCAAAGGCCTCCCCTTTCTCCTTCCAAACTTCTTTGTCTTGGGCGATCTCTGGCCAAGTTTGCCCCTCGAACGTGATTAGATCATCACACTACCTTCGCCGTGGTCGACCTCGACGGCCATATGTTTAGGTATCCAAAAATAACTCACGTGTTGGGGTGCGTGGTCCCGGCCAGCAGGCAGCAGAGCGCGACCAGCTTGTACATGGTGGAGGCGGGAGGCGCTATGGCGGCGCGCGGGGCAGGTGTACTACTTATTGCGCGGCTCAAGTGCGAGCGACTCACTCGTCGTGAACTCGAGCCACTCGATGACGCTAATCACAGCGCTCTCCACTCGAGAGCTGTCCAAGCATCACGTTGAGCCCTGCATGTGAACCACTTGGCTCTGCCGGGACACTTCTTTTGAGTTGTTCGAGTTTCCTTGTACAGTGGTTGAGCTATCGACTGCTGCGCTGCGTGTCGCGGGTTCGATTTCCGTATGGAACAAATATTTGCCTAGTCTACAGGTGCAGCCGGGTGTTTCGAGTTTGGATGTCTAGTGAATGTGAGTTCACACATGTTTGTAAACGCACCCTCTCTGTCAGTTGGTCGTCTTAAGGGCGGATTTTTAGGAGTTGGAGTATACGCTTAGTGGCACTGTGAGCAGCGCAGAAAACCGAAAAAAAAAAGATTTAAAAAAACATTTGGGAAATCTGTTTTGTTTTTTGCTTTTACGGAACAATATAACCAAATTTTGATTAAAGAAAACTTATTAAGTTCCGTAATGTTTTTTTCTCTCTAAACGGTCAGGGAAAACATCGTGAGGAAGCTGGCTTGTCGTATATACAACCAAAAGTACAACAGTAGACAGTAGTGAGAACATTAAAAGGCTACAGCTATGCTATCTATTCGTTTTACAATTTTCGGGCTCAACCCTTACAGGAGACGATTGTGCAAGCATTCGCCGACAGACGTTTCTCCTTTGGACGATTCGTCGACAGGACCTTTCGTTTTTGTGAGATTCGTCGATAGAACGTTCCAGCGCGTTTATAAGGTAACCCCCGTCCACCGTTAGCGCGGGCTTGCGGCCGGTGAGCAATGTTATCAGTTAAACTAGCTTCATCATTACATAGTATAAAACAAAGTTGCTTACCGTTGTCCCTATGTATGCTAAAATCTTTAAAAGTACGCAACGGATTTTGATGCGGTTTTTTTTAATAGATAGAGTGATTCAAGAGGAAGGTTTATGTGCATAATACATGCATAATATATTCAATATTAGTACCCGTGCGAAGCTGGGGCAGGTCGCTAGTTTTGAATTAATAAGAGTCGAGAGCAGAATTTCAGTCATTTAACTAAATATATTTTTGTACAATTAATAAGTGGGTACTACAAAATAATATTTAATGCCTATCTACAGTTCGCTTATTATCGAAAATATTTTTATTATGTCAGCAAAAATCCGTAGGGTCACAGCGGGGCCTAGGGGCAATGCTGACTTCCGACAGGGAAACCCGTAGTCCTGGAACGCAAGGGCCAAAGGTGTGATTTAAGTCAGTAAAAGTCTGACACGGTCTCCCACATAGAGCAGGAGATGTCATTGGATGATTTCCCAGAATTTTCGGCGAGCGATCTACGAGTACAGTTCAGTGGCTGTTTTAATTGGATATTGTGATACAAAATTGACGGAGTTTCATATCTCAAGTGTCTGCGCAGCTAGATAATAAGTGGAATCGTTGAAATAAGTGCGATTTTGGCGAAATAGAACTGATAATATGCTGGTAGTATTTTCTAGTTCGGCAAGAAGCCTTACTCGATACAATTGCTGCCAAATACGCATTGCAAAAATATTACAATACTTATATTACATTCGTATTCGAATAGAACTCGACAATTACGCAAAGTGTAGTCTATGAAATAAGTATTAGCTAATTATAAAACTTGCTAAATGCTCAAACCGTCCAAAGTCGAAATAAAAAAAAAACTCATGGATCATTCATCATTCTAGATCAATGATGAATGGTCCATGAGTTTTTGGATCTAAGTATGTTTGGCTATGGAATTTTTCGACAACTTCTGAAACTCCTTACCTCACCCAGAGCGGGGGAATTCATTTTATGGCCAAGAGCGTGTCGGGCCCCATCCGTCACAAATTTCTCACAATGTAACGGAAATCTTAAACTACAACTTCAGCGCGAAGTAGCCCTTGTATAAATTAGTAAACTAATTTCCTGAGAGATGGCGCTGTAGCCCGTGTTAAAACCGATTGCGTAAACCGATTTGAATATTTTTATTTAAAAGGAAGGATACGTTCAGGATAATAAATTATGTAAAAAAGTTTAAAAAAATGCTTGCATATACGGTTAAATTACAATTACTTATAGTTCAGACGCATTGTTTTTTTACTTTTGGAGCAATTATTATTTCCGAAAATACTAACATTATCAAAAAAATATTTTACGGGGCCCCTATTCATCTTTAAATACCTATCCAACAATAAGTATAAATATGTCGTCTCGTGTCCAGGATGATTTTCCAGCTCTGGTCTATCGTGTGGGTCCATGTGGGTATCGTGCAATGAATAACAACGGCTAGGATTTGAATCGGTTTACTTCTCAATACATTTCAGTACAGTGCACTGTTATCACTTTACAAATTACCACAAAACGGACAGTTTCAGAACGTCTTGACTCTGCGACGGCTTGGCTAAGGGCCGCCCACGGCGACTTTTTGTAGCGATGCAGTCGCGCGTTTAGCAAACGCGCGACTGCATCATTTCTAACGCGTGTTAGTCGCATTTGCAACGCGCTACTGCATCGCGATTGTATCGATACAAACGCGCAACCGCGTCGCGCTACGAACGCGCTACTGCATCGCGATTGTATCGATACAAACGCGCAACCGCGTCGCGCTACGAACGCGCTACTGCATCGCGATTGTATCGATACAAACGCGCAACCGCGTCGCGCTACGAACGCGCTACTGCATCGCGATTGTATCGATACAAACGCGCAACCGCGTCGCGCTACGAACGCGCTACTGCATCGCGATTGTATCGATACAAACGCGCAACCGCGTCGCGCTACGAACGCGCTACTGCATCGCGATTGTATCGATACAAACGCGCGACCTGATATACATTGTCTCATCATTGTATTTCTGCGTGTCAACTCTGGTTTTACAATGGAAAACAATTCACAAAACGTCGAATATGACATTCTATAACAACTTTTGAATTTAAGATCATAATATTTGAGTTGTTTGAAAGTTGTTACATGATGTCCACAAAGTAATCTCTGGGTATTAAATGGATGCATCCAATATTGACGCTGCTTCCGTTGCCTACGCTTCGGCTGCTTACGTAAAAGCAGCACCAAAGACAACGTGACTAATGTTGCCTCAACGGAGTCCATCTTGCAACTGTACTGATCCAAGGTATTTTTGTATCGTAACTGCATCGCGACCGAATCGCGTTTGCATCGCGTTTGCATCGCGACTGAATCGCGTTTGCATCGCGACCGAATCGCGTTTGCATCGTGACTGAATCTGGTCCCGTGGGCGCGGGCACACAGCTAGCGACTGCTTCGCGTCTGTATCGATGCTACGCGCGAGAGCATCGCGACTGCATCGCTACAAAAAGTCGCCCGTGGGCGAGGGCCCTAAGAGAGAGCGTCCGCTTCCCGGGCGGGTTTTTCCCTCCTCTCCAAACTCGCAGCAAAGCGGAAACGTCACTGACTCTGTCAAGCGCGCCATCTTTGTTTAGTTCTTCTAGTTGCCACTAGATGGCGTGTGAATCGATCTCGTTTCCGACAAATATACGTTAAGGTAGAAATGAAAAAAAAATATCACTCCCCACTTTACGTGCAGGGGAGGTATCCTAGTAAAACATTTATTCCCCTTTTTATCTTAGCACTTTGTCGGCGTGATTGATAAACATATAAATTAGGCACTAAATTTCAGTTTTCTGGTGCTACCGTTCGCTGAGATCATCCGCGGACGGACGGACTGAGGGACTTGGCAAAACTATAAGGGTTCCTTGTTGACTACGGAATCCTAGAAAAGGGTGCATGCATAAAAAAACACTCATAACAATTTCCTATTGTTTATTGTAAAATATGTAAGTTTTGGTAGCATCATCACAGTAATTGCTATTTACACGCGCTTTGCTGAACGTTTAATATTATAGTTATTATGTAACGTAACACACTAAGGCTACTCTCGACTGTGGCGGAGTCCTACAGGTGGGTGGCGCGCAGCTGCGGCGCCGCGCCGCCCTCGTCCGTGAACTCGTCGCAGCGGTCCTCCAGCTCGTACTGGAACATTACACACATACACAATACTAAAAACGTTTTACAAAAGTAAAACGAAGCTTTTTTAAAGTGAATCTATCCAAAGTTCGTGAGCTTATTCGCTAAAGGTTGGCAGTAATTTCATCACAGCGTTAATGTTCTCTAATTGTCGATTAAACCATTTGTTTGACTTTATTTGTGTAAATATATATTATATCGTTTATTAATTTGTGTGTATATATATATTATACAATTAGTTTATATTTATGGTTTATTACTATATCTACTCTTGTATTTACTCTTCCTTTCTCTTTTATTGCACCTACCACTGTTTGTCTCTCCATCACCTTAAGGTTGACTGGTTGAAAATGCCTAAGGCATTAAGTCCGCCTCTGTACAGTGTAAGTTAGGATTATACCTAAGTTTTTGACTAATGGTTACTTGAAATAAATGACGAAGAATTAATTAATCATTGTTTTAATCCAAGAACCAACATTTACCAGTCCATATTGGTAAAACCTAGCATGTACTGAATTGGAATGGTAAAAGTCCGAAAAAGTCGTCCTTTTATAATAAATACTTACATTCACCAGCTCATGTCGGTAAATCTTAGGTTTTACTGGTAAATCTTAACATTTACCGTAGTATGGGCTTTTACAGTAACATAATTATACATATTACATAGAGCGGGTGGAGACAAGATTCCACAGGGAAAGTGTTGTGTTATCATTGTAAAGGTCGAAAAGGAAGACTGGCCTGACACGCACTAAGAGGGTGCTCTGTCTGCCCATCAAGTGACTCTAAGGAAGTGGAAGCCACAGAGACGACGTACTGCCGCACAAAGCGAGGCTGCTATGATACAATCCGATCCGTAGTGCTCGCCTACATAGTAAAAGGAAGTCTTGTGCAAAATTTCATGTTTCTAGACAAAGTCCACTTCAACTCTTAATGAGTAGTTCGGGCACGCTCAGTGTACACTTTATTTTTGTTATTTTTTACCGTGTGAATTGTAATTGTTGTGCTGTGTCTGTACCGAATAAATATATTTCAGTCTATTCTATTCTATTCCAATGGCCTTTGTGGAAGAGACACTACAATTTTGCCAATAACACGTGCAAACTAGACTATCAAACGCTGGAGAGTATTTAGCGTGATAAAAGTAAAATAAATATAACTTTAAGACAAATTTTGCGATTGAGTAGGTATACAGGGTGTCATTGACATGTTAACGCAAACGAATACCATAGATCCAGTACATGATTCTATGGTGGAAATTTTTTGTCGGTTTTTTCTAATTTTTTTTTTAATGAATTTTTACGTTTTTTAAATTAAACTGTATAAAAACGTCATTTTAATTTTTTTCGCGAAAAAAATGAGTGAATTACATTTCAAATTAAAAATGTCATCGGGTTTGATTAGAATAACGACTTTATTTACCACCATGATTTTTTTTAAAAATATAATTTGGATTTGTTAGAATAACGATTTTACACAGGTAAAAAATACAAAAACAAATTTTTTTTTCAAAAATTTGAAAAATAACCGACGAAAAATTCCACCACTAGGGTGTCCAGAATCATGTACTCATGTAATCATGTATTCGTTTGCGTTAACATGTCAATGACACCTTGTCTAACGAGATACTGACTGACACTTATTCAGCTAAGTAGTGTAAAGATAGCGTTACCTCGTCGAGCTGCAGACACTTGCCCCACTCGGCCAGCGTGACGCGGTGGTCGTCGTCCTCGTCGCAGCGGTCCAGGAAGGGCGCGATGCAGTGCTCCAGCGCCATCAGCGGCGCGCGGATCGGGAACAGCTCGTGCCGCGACACGAACCTGCCACACACACCCAAGCTCAGATCATTACCGTACAACGGAATTTAATGGCGATTTAATTGTATTGGTTCCATACAATGGCTTTGTTAGGTAAACTGCTGTTTAGATGTTGAGTTGAGAGGATAGCGCGGAAAAGATATAATACCTTATTACGTTTCTGCACCACCCTAAGGTCAACTGGTAGAAAATGCCTAAGGCATTAAGTCCGCCTTTGTACAGTGTTATGTGCATAAAGTTTAAATAAATAAATAAATATAATCACATTGCAGAATATCGTATGTCATCGCTAACTTCTTAAGAAGGTATCTGTGCAGTGTCGACGTTGTATCTACTTACATGAGTTTAAGTACCTTGAACTATGTGAGGTTCTGTAACACAAGCATCAGCCTCTGTTAGTTTGGACTCGTGTCCCATCACACACAAGTTCAATCAAGCCTGAGTCATCGGCGAGGGTGTGTTCTATAAGTCTATAACATCTCCCGTGCCCTATGTGATGGTTTCCCTACATTAAAATTGATCGGCTGCAATCCATTCCGAAGCATCAGTGTGCAGCTACCTGTCGTTGTCGTGCGCATCCAGGTCGCACCACTTCCAGATGGCGGCGTTGGTCCAGCGGCGCGTGAGGTTGGTCTCGGCCTCGCGCTCCATGCGCAGGTAGTGCGGCGTGAGCTCCCGTCGCTCCGCCATGTCGCGCATGATGTTGAACAGCCAGTCGCGCATGCGACGCGGGAAGTCCGACATCTCGTTTTCACTGCATTCCTGTCATATATACAGAGAAAATTAGAACATTTTATTATTTCGCTTTCGCATAATAAGCTGGCTTGAAATGATTCCAGAGTTATTCAAGGACTGGATGCGGTGAATAATTAGCGTGATGTTACACTTGCGATAACTACAGATGCTACAACTCATCCTCCTCCGCTTGAGCGTTGAGTTCTACATATAATAGTGATGACCAAGACCTAGTACCCAGCGGGTGTGTATGTGTGAGTGTGTGGAGTAAGCGTATGGACTGACCGGCATCTCGCGGCACATGCCGTAGTACTCGATCTGCACGTGGTGGTACTGCGGGCCGCGGCACAGCTCGGAGCCGTCCAGGCACAGGCAGCGCTGCTGGTACACCTCGCAGTCCGACGTCCACGTCTCGTTGTGGTTGGTGCACACCTAAGAGAAGACATCGAGACTTAGAACTACATCATGCACAAGTGGCCTTTGTACGTGGTCCACGTACCAAGGACGTCGATGATCAAGGGGGAGGCTATTGGAAGTACTGAGAATGGCAAAACTATGAATTGTAGTAACTATTGAAAGCTTTTGGAGCTGTAAAGCTAGTAAAAACTTCAACATTTTAGCGCTACAGTTGTTGAAATACCCGCTAAAATGTTCAAGGGGACTGTAGTCACCAGCAAAATTCTTACAAAAACCAAACGAAGCGAGTGACGCCATCGCCATATTGCCTGCTCCTACCTTCCGTAATTCCGGCCAGTGAAACGTCAAAGCTAAAACCAAACCTTGACGCCGCTTTTACTTGTTCAAATATTCCTTTTAATAAATCGCGTTTTTATAAATTACAAGTTTAGAACAGTTACCAATGTGGTAGAGTAGATAAAATAAATAAATCTCTATTCTCTAGGGTGGCTGTAGCCCCTGTGTGCCCCTCCTTGGCGACACCCTTGCCATGTACACTGTTCTGGGCGCGTCGGGCTCCATACATTTCATATGGCAACTAGACTTGTAGAGCTACATTAGGTCCACGCCACGTCACGGGATCAAACCAGGCGTGGTCCACGTGTGCGTCGGTCTAGTGTAGTTCCCTCAGTGTCAGCTCAGTGCGCGTCACACGCCGCGGTCCGTGTGCTGCCGAGTGACGATAACACGCGAAATCAATCACGTTTTCATTTTTGATTGCAAAAAGATGTAATATAATGTATTTCAATACGATAATGATTATCGATGAACATTAATTGCCACAATCTGATGAGTAGGTATCTAATTAGTAGGTGATTCGGATTGCAGGCGATACGCAGGTGTAGGTATCTACTGATATGGAGCAGGTAGACCTACAGACATATTATGGGTAATAACATGATGCGTCAGATCTATTATCGACCTATTTATAGAATTATAACTAGGTATTATTAGAAATATTATTTCTGTCATTTCTTATAATTAGGAACACACACTTTAATAAGGTGGATACGCTTCATGTGCATTTTTGGAAGAACGGTTACCATCGCAAAGTTTTCATCATCAGCCTTTTTAATGTTCCCACTGCAGGGACACAGGCCTCCTCTCTAAAAGAGGGAATGGGCCATAATCCACCACGCGGGCCCAGTGCGGGTTGGTGGATGTCACATATCTTTGAATTTTTGGTTCTAGGACATGCCGGTTTCCTCACGATGTTTTCCTTCACCGTTTTGAAATAAATTACACAAAGTAATGCGCCTGGCTGGGTTTGAACCCGCGACCTACAACACGCAAGTCGGGTCTGTTACCACTCGGCCACCACTGCTCGCAAAGTTTTCAGTTTACATTTTAATTCAATTCACGATACGCACCATTTTTTCATATTCATAACATTTTTAAGTTATGTGTAGTACACAGAAAATAAGTTAAGCTAAAATGGCTGACGTTACTATGGTTACTCGTTATTATGGTTACTCGCCGCTCCCCAATGAGCCGCCCTTTGATAAAGACCCGAAAATCTGTAACTGAACATTTAGGGTCGTTCGCCATTTTGTTTCAACTAATATGCCGCGTATTGTGGCCCCTGCTCACCTTGCGGCGCGAGTCGGTCTCATAGGGGCACTCCTTGATGCAGTTGCAGACGGCGTCGCCGTGCTCGTCGATCTCGCACACGCGCCCCGCGCTGCAGTGCACGCGCAGGCACGGATCTGGTCACCAAAACGAACATGTTCAATACAATTCTGCGGACAATTCATCATCTGCATAGGCAGAATAAATAATTAATAAAAAAATAATAAAGGTATAGTAGACCTTTTCCCAATTATTTATTTAAACTTCATGTACAATAGTGGTACATAGGCGAACTTACCTCATGCTACAAGGCATTCTCTATCAGTCAACCTTTGGGTTAAAAAAGACAACACTGTGGTGGGTGAACATAATAAATAAATAAATATCAGATATTTTAAATAGATTGTAATATAAATTAAGTGACTTTTAATAATAAAATAAGACTTGACTTCTAATTTAACCAAATGCACCAGTTATTATTCAGTTGATTTGAATTGGATTGAAACAGAATGGCATAAAATTCCACAGTCCACAAGAACAGAGGCTTCACCAATACGAGTTAGAATTTGATGCGGCGAGGAAGAGGAATGAAGCGATACACTCAACATAGCTCCATTCCTTTAACAGTTCAGGTCGTCAAAAGGATCGAGTTAAGGGCACGCGGTATCGCCTCTACTGAAGGATGTCAGTTCCTTAGAATGGCAGCGACGCGGCGGGCATAGTGAAATAATTTTAAATTTATACACACAAGATATTCACACAATACTAGTCTTTCAAGTCTTAAGATAAAGTTTAAAATTATTTCACACTGAAAGTGCTCGTCGCGTTACTACCGGCCGCTGCCATTCCAGTGACTCGGTCCTAATATAGTGTGTCCTGTAAGCTTACTTTTCACCCATAACTACTAAGGGCGGGTTGTATCAAACGGTCAGTTAACGTTACATACGAACGGTTAGAAGTTACTATTAGTAAAGTTAAATTCAAAGCGTTGTTTCATCACATAAAAAACCAATAGTCAAAATTGTTCGGGTTGTCAGTAGATAGCAACACTTTTTCCTAATAAAAGTAGTCAGGAGATTTTTTTTAGTATTGTAACACACAAATTATGAAATAAACGTAGGCGTTTATGTCAAAATTTGACTTTATTTGTTATAATATCCAAATAAAAAATAAAAATAAACAAATATGGAGGCAAATAACGTTAACTGTGAAGGGTGAAGCATCAGTTATGGCAACAGTAACTTTTTAACGTACGTAACACGGCCGCCATTTTGTGAAACAACCCAATTTTTGGGTTAGTGCCATTTTTAACTGTTACTCGTGAGTCAAGTATGGCTGAAACAACCCGCCCTAAGTCATATGGTTAAAACCAGGCAGGTGAGTGCTAAAGTGAGGAGAGCGTGTTACCGTCGAGGATGTTGGCGTCGTTGTCGCCGACCTCGTGCGAGGTCACCTCGTTCATGAGCTCGTTCACGCGCGACCGCTCCGATTCCTGCAACATACACACCACTCAAACTCAACGGCTACTTACAGGACTATGTTGAAGACAAGAACACGTATGTTGGTACAAGCGTTGCATAATCTTATAGTATGTGGCAAGTAAGTTGAATCTTTTTTTTAGATTACGCGCGGTGGTTAGATCAAAAAATGAGTTACTGTGCTGATTGACAGTCGACTGTCATGATGATTAAACTTGTGGGACGAGGACTAAACCCATTTTCGGATCCCAATCCAATCGAAGAAGATGGTTACGCGTAACCGAAGCAAATGATTCAACTTAGTTTATTGGAGTGCAGTGAGTGGGAAGATATGACTAGATTGTGAGAAAGATGATGCGGTAGACAATGAGGCTGGATGGTTAATATAAAGGGTGAAGGAAGACCTGTTGCCTTGCTCCTACCGTAATTACAGACACAATTAAAAAACAATAGTTGTGAGGACACCGGTGTCCTCTTGAGGCTTAATGAATTAAAATAAGTCGCTTACACTAATGATTTGGAATAAAATCAAAAAGATTTTAGTTTAAAAATTTCGGGTTACGCTTTTCATTGGGGGTTCAAAAGACGTGTCCGCAAGCAGGGTTTTCATTAGTTTTCATCAGATAAAAAAATTAAACAAATATGTGTATGTATAATGGTCAAATAGTACGGAAGTTAGGAAGAGTAACGGGACATATACACTAACATTTGCGGTCACTACGGACTGATCACTTTAAAAAAAATTAGCTTCAGGATTGAAGCAAAAATTTATTTGTATCATGTATCGCGGCGCCAAACCAAATCTTTTAAAGTTTTTGTTCAAGTACAAACAAAAATGAACTTAGCGATGATGAGACGGAAATGTCCTCGCTGGTACTTACTGAAGAATAATGAGACGAACGTTGAGAAGACCTCAGAACTGGGACTATGAGGGTAGTGATTACAAAAAATATATGGGAATAGCGGCAGGACTGTGAAAACCGTAAATAAACTGGCCTAAGGAGATCAAGCGTGAAATTACAATCTACACTAATATAATAAAGAGGTAAAGTTTGTTTTTTTGTTTGTAGGGGGTAATCTCTGGAACTACTGGTCCGATTTGAAAAATTTAAGCAACAATAGAAAGCTGCTTTACTCCTGAGTGACATAGGCTATATTTTATGTACGCGGGCGAAGCTGCGGGCAAAAGCTAGTATCTTATATTTGTAGCTATACCTGCACTACTTATTAGCAACTAAAATGATTACGATTAAGGACAGAAGGCACAACAGGAGCAGCAGGTCTCACCTGGAAGCGCTTCTCGTCGAGCCGCTCCGCCATGCCGAGCTCCAGGTGCTCGGCCTCCGAGTCCTCGCGCACGGGCGCCGCGTCGGGCGCGCCCGGCCGCTCCGTCGTCGTCGTGCGCAGGCGCCGGTGCTTCCGCCGGTGGCGCTGCCGACACAACCGAACACTTGGTATAACTAGGCGACTAGTAACTAAACGAGTAGATTAAGCTAGTCTATTGCAGCTCTGTACTGTTGCCAGGGGCGCCGACTCCGTGGTTACTCTAGGGCTCGAGCACCTATTACAAATAAACAGTGGGTGCCGAGCACTCCTGTGTATAATAATGTTCAGAAAGCACGACACATAGGAACAGACTCATTCTAGGCCCTAAATCTGAGATAAACCACAGAACCAGTGTAAAAATGAGTTTGTTCTAACGACACTCGAGCTTGCCTAAGTAGACGATGCTTGCACTGAGCAGCCAGATTACTACAAGTGCCACTCACCTCAGCGTCGACCGTGCACAAGACAGCGACCACGAGGGCCAGCACCAGGAGTCCCCTCATTCTGTAGCTTGTACCTGCAACAAACACGTCAGCCTCAGTCACTTGTGCAGTCCAAGAGGACCCGAGCTCGCATTGTGCAGAACAAGGGTAGTGCGGTATAACGGAGAGAAACTTGTGCATGTGGATTAAGGACCCATTTTTTTAAATTAAAAAAATAATTAAGACCTAATGTAATCTAATATAACGATATACGATCAATTTTTATGATTAAATAACGTAAGCCTCAATCCATCAATCCAGACGCTTGCATCCTAAATAATAATTATCAACCCAGACTATTTATTACTGAGGATTTTAGTTTAGAAATATATACGAGTAGGTATAATATAATTTAATTAGATAGCTCTATGAATTAGTTAATAAGAAATAATGATATAAAAATTAATTTGTTAAATAAAAATGAGAGTTTTATTTTACTGATAAATCTGTGAATAAAATGTCTAAACTGCAACTAGGTACAAGATTTTCAGCGCAAAGTAGGTAGATCAAGATATGTACCTATAACTAAATAGTAACGTATCATCCGTTCTTCTCAATACTATACTATAGAAATATAACAGGTAGGTATTACCTAGTTAGTCAAAAATTGAATAAATTGATTATATTGAATGTTCAACCCGTTCGACTTAACCCCAACTTGCCACTAGATGGCGATGGCGTATCCACGCGGGACGTCGCAACAATGTAATAACGTAAGAACAAGTATAATCTGTATGGGAGGGATGCACGGATGTGATGAGCCCACGCCCGCTGTGTCACGGGGACGAGCGATAACACTGTGTCGCGCACATTTTACGGGAAGCTGTAAAAATACTCTAATAACAGAACACCGATGAATGCTCCATTTTACAACTAGGCCGACGATTCTTACACCAGTCGCGGATCTAAATTAGTCATACAATATTAGCCTGAATTCTTAGTTTGTATTGCATTGCTATAAAACACTGTAACACTGCACTAAATGTAGATGTAAAACTACCTACGTAACTACGTCATTATCTAAATCAATCTCGTGTGAAGCACATGCTGCTTTCGTACCTCGGTAGCACAGTCATTCCTTCATCAATCTTAATATTCATTAATCGATCATTTATTTACATTAATATCGATTCGTCGTCGGAGAGGAGACAAGTAACCAGTCTTGTTAAAGTTTTAACTTTAACAAGACTGGTTACTTGTCTCCTCTGCTGACCGTACTAGTAACAAAAAAGACATGTCGGCAGTGTAACAGAAAGCTACAGCTAACGTGGAGCTTGTGCCGGCGAGCCGCGGCTGAATCGAGCTTACTGTCGATGTGTGGTGCACCGACTGTTTCTGAGGAACACTGAAGTTTGGTATAAGTAGTACAGTATATTCCTAACTCCTATGAAAGTTACTAAATTGAATTCAAGTTTAAGGAGTTTCCACTATTCATATAATTTAATAATTTCTCAGTTCTCCTGCTACATTGCCATCGGTATATAAACAGTAGCAGGCACCTACTACCTAGTCTTTCAGAAATAACTTAGTGGGGACCATTCTCTTTAATCTAATTATGTTCCTGTGCAGAAGTTTGGTATGTACTCGTATTTCGCCATTAAGCTTGGACAAAGGTGTAGATGTGGTTCATGTAGTGGCCCATGGCGCAGCCACGGAGCGGCTAATTTACTTGTTGCAGTAGAGCTGTAGGGCTTGATGTATGGTGGAAGTCAGGTTGCGAGGGTTCACGGTGTCAATGGCACGCGGTATCGAGGCGCCCGAGAGCAACGCACCCCGGCGCGCCTCGCACGCTGAGCCGAGCTTCTGCGTGCGGTCACCTTATCGCCGGGAATGGCTCGCAATCCTCACGTTGAATGAACCGTGTTAGGGATGATACCCAAGTGATCGACTTGGTGTAGGCGAGGAAGCGGCGAACCAATGTACAGACTTCTAGTTCTCTCTACGATACATCCGCGTCATGGTCGTGTTCCCATGCGGTTGTTGGAGCCTAGTCATCAGTCATCACTGTTGCTTATCGGCATCGTACGATGCAAGCATCCTGCCACACATTTATGTACATACCTTACCTACCTACCTACCGAGTTAAATTATATTGCATTATCTACTTCAGCTCACAAATATACCGAATACAATTTGCGTAGATTATTTTTTCATGCGATAACCTCTCAATCCTTGCTCTGTGAGGTCTATTTATTTAAACACATGATTCCATCAACAACGATATGTTATCTACATACATAGCACAGTTGACGATCGCTCCAGCAGGGTCGGCCGCGCACGGCAGCCGCCTGCTCATGCGGTGACCTCATCCTCACATCTGCACAATTCAACTCGCATAGTTTTTATGAGCCAGTAGTTCTGAGAATTCAGCGCACCATAGGTAATAAGCTGCGCTAGCTTTGCATTTTATTGTAGTGAGGGTTGCCTCGGAATGAATAACTGAACTTTTCGAAAATTTATGCTTTTAAAAGAGAGAAGAACCTATGTATTTTTCAGAAAGAGAAAGGATTGGAATCTCTAAGAAACTTTGCAAAGACTTTATGTAAAACTGTGGACTGTGGACAACCCTGTGCCGTATGTGGACGAACACTTCGATAAGCTATTTCATAATAATATGCTTTGTACTTTATGTAAGTAGGTACATAACATTTGTAGGTACTGTAACTGCATGCGGATATCTAACCCTAGAACTTGACCGCTGCATCGTATGCACAAAATTGTATGACTTGTGTGCAACACACACCGACATCGTTGTATGTTTTATGTCAGCGGCAAAATATAGGCGACGTGTCCAGAGCATGCCGCACGGATATTGATTCCTGCTGCGAATGAATATGTTAAGTTTCGTTTAACAAGGAAACACCGGTGTAAAGGGAGGATTACCGAGGATACAGCTGAGTGTAACTGTGCGGCAACTGAATGAGGGTTCCAACCTCACTGATTGTTACTAAACTCATGATATGTGTGAGCTTAGTTTGATGGTCGGTGTTTTCTTTATACTTAGCTTTAATTATATATTTAATTTAGGTTTACCTATACAATGTGCATGACAAGTGCCACTGGTCTTGAAATCTGAGAGAGTTGTCCTCAAAGTTTTGTTGTTGTGAGATAATTTGAACAAGACCGGGAGGGTGCAGAGTTGCTCGGTGGGGCATCGATCTGCGCGGCCGACACAAAGCTTGCGTTCCCGACCGCCATGCCAGCGTTGCCAGATGTACGAGAAATCTCGTACCTTTACGAGATTTAGCAGTCTCTGTACGAGAAACGAGAAAAAAATAATCTCGTACACTTTTTTACGAGATTTTAACAATATTGCAAATATAAACCAAAATCATTTGTAAAAAGAAAAGAATACCACGCCACAAATTTGACAAAGCATGTTATAGATTCATTACTACCTACATGTATTTTTCTTCGTTGACCGGGAATCCCTGCTACAAGTTAAAATTAAGTTTTTTTTTTAACTAAAATTTCTCAGTTGTGTCTTTGCCAGGACAGAGTGGAAGAAAAAAACATGTTGCACCGACCCCAAATAAAATGGGATAAGGGTAGGATGATGATGAGTTGTGTCTTTGCCTCATACAAATGCAAATTGTGAGCGGGTTTTCAGCAAAACCAATATAATGAAAACAGACCTTAGGTATCTTTGTATAACAGAAACAGTAAATGGTACAAATACGGCCGTCTGATTTTGGCGAGGCTGAAGTTAGGCTCTGCGAATTTTAGCGCTAGCAAACTCGTAAAAAAACAAATACAACACAAATAAAGTGCAATTTTCAGTTGTACTTTTATTTGTATTTTTTTACGTATTTATTTTTACGTAGTATACCTAAAAAAAACAGAATTTTTCAAAATGTAGGTATACTTTTACGAGATTTTGTTTTGGAATTACGAGATATTTGACAGCCTTGTTACGAGATAAAAAATTTGGCATCTGGCAACCCTGCGCCATGCGCCATGCATTCATGACAATAGGCAAGAACGGCACACGATCCATTTATTATAGATTCCAAAGAAATGGGAAACGGAGGTGTAAAACTCATAAGCAAACACGTTGTCAACACATTAATCTGGATACTTACATTGCTCGGTGACCAGTGAGCCAGTTCTGATATTTTGATGGTTCTAAGAAGCACAAATTACAAGCAACCGCGAATAGATTTGGATTTGCACAACACACTATATAAGTCAATAGGTACAAGCTGGAAACCGAGGCGTTATGTTGACTACAAATTGATTTATAGATGCACAAACTAGTTGTCTGGTGAGATGTTGGCGTGACGTCACTGGCCCCAGTCGCGCAGGACCCCGGCCGCGTGGTCGTGACCCTGCCGCGGAGCAATTGCTTGAATTGAGCAGTGGCCCGCCTGCACGCTGCACTTTGACACTATGACGCATTTGCATCTATCTGCAATTCTGCTTTATTAGGGTGCTGGCTAGTTAGATTATTTTTTAAAATTTTGCTTAATTTTCAAATTCGAATGTTACTTTTAGAGACACTGCTAGAAGACAAATTTTCCGATAGGTAATGTTCTGAATTAAGTAGGTACCTAAATAGTTTTTTTCTTGTTCTAAGTAAATGTATTAAGAAGGATTTTCAAGAAGAATAATTAGGCTGTCATCACTGTCACCAAAGTACCCTTGAGTGTCACCAAGTACCAATGCATATTGGGCAGGTACCCAATATCAGGTATATGGTATATCGTGATATTGTGATTGGCAGGCAGTTGTCCTCAATTGCATTGCACGGTGTACGAGGAGAGCATTCTGGATCATTACGACGGGTCGCTGAATCTCGGAGCCTATTTGTTTCCATTGACCCAAATTCGGCGCTCGCGTCATACTTGTTGCCGTGCGATGTGGACAGGCCGCTACTGGCTCGTGCTCATCAGGGGTGCTACACGCTACACCTGAACCACGGAGCTTTTCACAACTTTATCATTACCTATATGTCAACTACCCTTACTTCAATCAAAGCTCAAAAGTATACGTATACATACAGACGTACTATTATTAAATTCAATTTAAGTATGTATAATACTTCGGTATTAAATTAAATTTTTCCCCTCTACTATTCGTGTTAGTATCTTATCATAGTTAATGTTTCGCAAAGCATCCACCTTGGTACCCAATGTATTCATGAAATAAGCTCTCTTTTACAAAGCTTGATGAAAATGAAGTATCCCACAAAGTACATATCTATTACCATAGACATTGATGGAAGCTGGACAGGAAGAGGATGAATGGCGCGCTTATAAGTACCTAGTCGCTTTGTACAGCCACGCTATTGAGTGATGAGTATAGCAGCCGCGCAGATGTGCACGCAGTCTTTACAAGCACTGTCTTTGAACTGCGAGTATCTCGTACTTAATCTTTTTAGCACTCATGTAATTCAACGAATGAATTTACATTCAACACTGCATGAGTATCTATGAGTATGTACTCTTCTTATAAATCGTAATTTACCAAAAATATATATTTGTGTAAGACCGATACAAGTTCATTTTTGTCAGATAAAATTAGGCCATTCGGTCGTTGGATATTAAATATAAATAAAACATTTAATCTATAAAGACCCAATTCGTGTGTTTTAATAACCGTTTTTAATTAAGATTGGAGTGTCATCATTATTTTTGAACCCACATTATCTGGCGCGATAGCCTCCAACCTTGCGCCGAAGTGTGTCGCGCGGACATGAGCGGAGCGGCCGCCGACTTTACGACTACGGGGAAATAACTAAAACTGAACATTATAAAACAGACTTCTAAACATAAACACAAATTACCGACTGTTTCCCTTCGTGATAATAAAGAACGTACGATACTACTGCATATGTATGACATGCGTTACGTTTCTCAGAGCTTATGAAAAGTTGAATGCACTTGCACTTGTATTGTATGTAACTCGAGAGTTATGTCTAGCTACAGGATATAACTTTAATAGTAAGTAGCAACTAAGTCTAGCAGAGGAGACAGATATGTCAAATCGTGTAAATAGTAAAAGAATACGATGTCAAAGGCCTCTGTTTGATCAAGAATAATGGATATTTGAAGTTATCGATATTGTTGAGTGTTCTCTGATCATTATTAATGTCTCAATTGGTGTTGGATGTGATGATGTAACATTTGTAGTTGAAACTGTTCTGAATTATATTTCCAACAACGGTAAAATCCTACAGAGATATTGTAAAACTTACGCAGTTTTGTGCTTGCGTTGTGCTTATAGGTGCAGTAGAAGTTGGCACATAATACTAGAAATTGAAAATAGGAATTCCTAAGAATCGAAATGCCACGATGGAATTTAATTTCTGTGAAACGGCACTATAAGTCCATTTCGTCCTTTATAGAGCGTACATGTTTAGACCGCCGCCGTAGTTTCACAGAACTGTTGCAGCCGAATTCAGCAGTCAGTGCCCACCTAAATATAAGTTTGCGGAATCGATAACATTTCAGTTTGATGTAGGATGAATACGGTAGTACTATATATAACAAATATATAACAATATATATTACTATATTATATAACAAAACCTATAACAAACAAGAGGCGTTGGATCGACGTCGTAAGGGACGATATGCGTGCTAATGGGCTTCAGGCAAAGGACGCAAAAGACCGAGCGAAGTGGAGGCGTTTAAGTAAGAAAGCGGACCTCGGGCACCGAAGTGAAAGCCAAGGTTGGCAACCGGGACTACCGCTAGGATGATGATGACGATGATATATAACAAAACCTAAGCAGTTTGGTTTATTACCTTATTGGACCTATTTTAGCAGTTGTTACCTTCACAAAGTTTAAATAGCTGCTCTGAGCTTGATTTGTTTCGAGCTTTGTTCGAATCATTTAACTTCGTAAGAACTCCGCAAAAGGGTCGAAGCCTACTGGGGCCCAGGGTCTCTTTCTAAAAGGAAGGCTTTGCCCCAGTTCGAAGGGCAAAGAAGAAACGGGGTGGATTGTTTAGTCAGTAAGAGTCTGACACTGTATCCCGCTCCGCCTTGGAGCTGGATTCGTCACTGAATAATTTAACTTTGAATTCAAACAATAGTGACATTGTGGTGACCGTAAACAGTGATACCCGTGCTCATGCGCTAGCTTTCTCTATATTTCAATGGCCACATTATTTTAAATAGGAAGTTAATGTAATCCTTTGTTTGATATAGTAAATCAGTGCAAATAATAAAGCAGTAAGTGGGTCAGAGCGCGTGGCGGGCGCGTTTCGCGAGCGGGACGGAAGCGCGCGGTGTCCGCTGATAGCGTGACCCTCGCGATAAACATTTTAAAACAACAGTTTTTGTGCCGCTGTGTTACTCATTGTGACCATTTGAAGATCTACCTACTTGACCATTCAAGTTAACACACAAATTGAACTTCGATTACGATTACCACGTGACTGTGCGCTTACGTATTGTTCAAAACCTACATTTCTGAATACTTTGTACGAATATACACCTTAGTTTAGTACCTAGTATTTCTGGCTTAAGTACTTATTAGGGCACAAGCGACCCGCCTCAACGTGGTGCACGTGTGCAATGGTGACATCAAATATATTATGCATGTATTATAGGTACATATAAACCTTCCTTTTGAATTACTCTACCTATTAAAAACCCCATCAAAATCCGTCGTGTAGTTTTAAAGATCTAACCATACGTATAGACAGACAGCGGGAAGCTTTGTGTTATACTATGTGGGTAGGTCTCCATGGTACCTATATTATCAAACAGATACCTTTGATCAATGATATTAAAAAAATTACTTGACATCATAATTTTTAATATCATTACTTTAATAAGTATCATAAGTTTAAATAAATTGTAGACAGCTGCTATTATTTATATTCCTTATTGATTTTTTCCTTATTAAATTGATTTTTTATAACCTATTCATTTCCCCCTTTTTAGGGTTCCGTAGTCAACAAGGAACCCTTATAGTTTCGCCAAGTCTGTCTGTCCGTCCGCGGATAATCTCAGCGACCGTTAGCACTAGAAAGCTGAAATTTGGTATCAATATGTATTACAAATACAATTACAAAAAAGGGTACCTCCCCTACACGTAAAGTGGGAAGTGATTTTTTTTTCATTTGTACCATAACGTGATACCTATATTATAATATTGTTGGATAGGTAATTAAAAATGATTAAGGGTCCCGTAAAATATTTTTTTTATAATGTAAATATTTTTTGAAATAATCGCTCTAAAAGTAAAAAACAAGGTGTCCCCCCTCTCTAACTTTTGAACCATAAGTTTAGAAAATATGAAAATAAGCATAAAAGTAGAACTTTAAATAGACTTTCTAGGAAAATTATTTTGAACTTGATAGGATGAACACTATTTGAAAAAAAAACCGGCCAAGTGCGAGTCGGGCTCGCGCACAAAGGGTTCCGTAGCAGCAAATATAATAAACTTATTATGTCAATTTATACACCTGGTGAATGGAGCCTAAACTCTCCCGATATTTTGCCTTGTACTTATAGGTTCAGCCATCGTTTTCAGTGTAAGCACAATAACTTAACCAAAATTACAGTTAAATCAACCTATCTCAAAAACTATAAGAGATACTTTGATCAAACCAAAAATCGTTGAAAGAGTTAATTAGCATGCATCACCTCTATTTTTTTTAGAATTTTATACCCCGTAGTTATAAAAATAGAGGGGGGGGGACATACTTTTTACGACTTTGAGAGCTGATATCTCAAAAACCGTTCACTTTAAGAAAAATGTTTTTTAGAAAACTTTATATCATTTTAAAAGACCTTTCCATTGATACCCCACACGGGTATGTACATCGAAAAAAAAATTTTCATCCCTCAGTTACATGTATGGGGGGCCCCACCCCCAATTCTTTTTTTTACTATTTAGTGTCATAATTTTGTAGCGGTTCATACAACACATATTCCCATCAAATTTCATCACTGTAGTACTTATAGTTTCCGAGTAAATCGGCTGTGACAGACGGACAGACGGACAGACGGACAGACGGACAGACGGACATGACGAAACTATAAGGGTTCCGTTTTTGCCATTTTGGCTACGGAACCCTAAAAAAACTATTTCATTATCCTGACCGTATCTTCTTTCAAATAAAAATACAAAAAGATTAAAATCGGTTCAGGCAATTCATAATTACCGCCGAGTACAGCGCCATCTCTGGGGAAATTGGGTTACTAATTTTTACATGGGCTACTGGGTTCTGTTACATTGTGAGAAATTAGTAACGGACGGGAAACTACGGAACCCTACACTAAGCGTTGCCCGACACGTTCTTGACCGGTTTTTTCTCAATATGGAAATGGTTATGTTGTTATGTTTCAAACCGAATCTAGTTTTGGAAGGATACTGTTACGAACGTGAGTAATCAAATGCCGATTTACTAATAGAGAGATTTATTTTCCACAAACAAAAACACCACTTTAGTTCAATCGCCAATAAACCACTTCGTAATGCACTCTAGAGATCCGTAAGAATATCGCTTAGGTCGTCGTATGGATGAAAACGTTCTTCACTTGACTTGGATATTCGCACTTGATCGCAGTCGAAATCAAACTGACTCACGTCCGGCCAGCGAGCACGTATTTATACTCAGAGCCAAGAAAATTCTAGATACCGAAGGTTCGAGGCCACACCAGACAATACCGAACAATAAACATTATTTTTATTATCTACCGGTATGTACCTACTCGGCCCCACGACTCATACGAATTTCGACTCTATGATACAAGACGGAAGGTACAAATTCCTTTACCAGGTTAGTTAAGTACCTACAAAAGTTCTCAGAATTATTGAGTACCTACTTATACGTGGCGGATTCTTCTAGAATTTGCTAGGCCCTGGTACGTACTTCTATTCTGGAGGTTTCGACTAGCAATGCGTTTTAATTATTCGGTGATACTCTTGACTTTGTCGAAGAAACGACGTGTTCTATTTCCACGGCGTAACAGTGCCCCCCTCTTAGTCATGCTCGTCCCGAGCATCATTAGATCCATGATACGGCGCCAATCTATCCACGTGGACTACTTTAGGCTTCCCTCTTAGCCCTTTCTTGATTCGGTAGGTTACGTCGTTGATCCGTTTCATCACGGTGTATGGTCCCTCCCATCGAGCTTGAAGTTTCGGCGACTTCCCTTTTCGTCGGAGCGGGTTGTGGAGCCAGACTAGTGAACCTTCTTCAAACCCCTTGGTGTTGGCATTACGGTCGTACCTAGTTTTCATTTTGGAGCTGGTGTTCATGCTATTCTCACGAACTCGTTTATGCACTTCATCCAATTGGTCCTGAAGGTCACTGACGTAGTCCGTAACTGGCTTGTTCTTGTCAGGTGGCATGCCAGTTATGGCATCTACTGGAAGTCTCATCTCTCTGCCGAAATTCACTCTTGCTGGAGTATGTCCCGTGCTATCGTGCACTGCCGATCGATAAGACATCAGAAATAGTGGAATATACCGGTCCCAGTCCTTCTGATGGTCATCGACAACCTTAGCCAGGTGATTCTCCAGGGTTTGGTTAAATCTTTCCACCATTCCGTCCGACTGTGGATGCGCAGGTGTTGTGCGTGTTTTGTAAATCCCCAAAAGGGTACACATTTCCTGGAACAGTGCAGATTCGAAGTTTCGGCCTTGATCGGAATGGATCTCCAAAGGAACGCCATACCGACACACTACTTCTTCAACCACCTTCTTTGCCACTGTCGTCGCTTCCTGGTTGGGTATGGCGAAAACTTCGGGCCACTTTGTGAAATAGTCCTGGATCACCAATATGTATTTGTTTCCGTCATTTGTAATTGGAAATGGTCCAGCGACGTCGATGGCAATTCGTTCCCAAGGGGCTCCCACGTTATACAGCTGAAGCTTGCCCCTGCTTCTAGTCTGTGGTCCTTTCACAGATGCACACGCTGTACATTTCCGACACCACTGCTCTATGTCATCTCTACAATTGAGCCAGTAATACCGCTGTCTCACTTTCAGTAGAGTTTTCTTGATCCCCAGGTGTCCACCAGAAGCACCATCGTGTATTTCATGTAGCAGGGGGACCACTTCACTTCGTGGTACTATCACTTGTGTAGTCACCTCCTTGCCATCATTCGATTCCCATTTCCTACAGAGCACATCATTCTCCAGGACTAAACTGTCCCACTGCGCCCAGTAGCTCTTTGTGACGGGACTAAGTGACGATACTTCACTCCACTGGGGTCTAGCTCCACTACGCATCCAGTCCAGTATCGGTCGAATATCGTCATCTTCTTCCTGGGATTTCTTGAAGTTGCTTTCTGTTGTAATCAAGTTCACGTGTTCTCGGGCTTCGTTCTGCTGGCAGTGTCTGCAGTCTTCATCACACGGACGGCGCGACAGGGCATCAGCATTGTTATGCCCTTTTCCACTCCGATGTTCCGTCACAAAATTGAACTCCTGCAGCTGCTCGAGCCATCTTGCAACTTGACCCTCCGGGTTTTTAAATTGTAGCAGCCATTTCAATGCAGCGTGGTCCGTCCTCAACGTGAACTGCCTTCCTATGAGGTACTTATGGAAGTGCTGCAAGGTTTTTACTACAGCCAGCAGTTCTCGTCGAGTAACGCAGTAGTTCCTCTCGGGCTTTGAAAGTGCCTTACTGAAGTAAGCGATCACGATCTGTCTGTCACCTTGCACTTGTGACAATACGCCACCAATTCCCGTATTGCTGGCATCAGTGTCAACGACAAATCTTCCATCTCTGCTCGGATACCCCAGTATAGGTGCTTCACATAGCCGCTGCTTCAGCTCGTTGAATGCTGACTCACAATTCTTGTCCCAGATAAAGTCTCGTTTTTCCTCAGTCAGTTGATGCAAAGGTTTTGCAATGTCCGAAAAACTCATAACAAACCTTCTGTAGTATGTGCATAGCCCTAGAAATGCACGTACTTCTGTTTTGTTCTTCGGAACTGGCCACTGTTGCACAGCCTTTATCTTCTCAGGGTCGGTTCTTACTCCGTCGGCGGAAATCACATGTCCTAAGTAGCTGACCTCCTTCTTAAACAGGGCACACTTCTTTGGGCTAAGTTTTAGGTTAGCCCCTCGTATTCTGGTGAACACTTTTTCCATGTTCCTGAGGTTTTCCTTGAAAGTGCGGCCCATTATAATGACGTCATCCAAATATACCAGGCACACGTCACCAAGAAGACCAACCATGACTCGTTCCATGAGGCGTTCAAAGGTTGCTGGAGCATTGCACAACCCAAAAGGCATGACGTTAAATTGCCACAGGCCATTGCCAATGCCCGTACTGAACGCTGTCTTTTCTTTATCCTTCTCGCTGATTTCCACTTGCCAGTAGCCACTTTTCAAATCAATGGTTGAAAACCACCTCATACCACTGAGCATATCCAGCGTATCGTCGATCCTCGGCAAGGGATAACTGTCCTTCTTCGTGACGTTATTCAGCATTCTGTAGTCGACACAGAATCTCGTACTGCCGTCCTTTTTCTTCACAAGAACGACAGGAGAAGACCATGGGCTCGTAGAAGGTTCAATTATTCCACTATCAGCCATGTCCTTTACCATTTCTGCCACTTCAGTTTCTTTAGCCCAGGGTATGCGGCGCGGTCTCTGTTTGATCGGTCTAGCATCACCTGTGTCTATCTCATGCTTGACGAGGCCTGTTCTTCCGCAGTCCTTTCCCGTTGCAAAAATATCCCGAAACCGTAGCAGAAATTCCCTGGCTTGCTGTAGTTCTGAGGTCGACAAATTCTTCTTAGAACTTTCCAGAAGTTGCTGGATGTGATCAGGTTCATCTCTCGTTGAGTATTGCTTCACTGAAGATGTGTTGATTTGGCGGAGATACTTCACTTCTTCACATCTTCCAACAACACTGTTTTTCTTCAAATGGACCTCCTTTTTCCCTAGATTTACAATTCTCACTTTAGATTTTCCCTTCGTCATTACTAATGTCCTCGCAGTGATGAGTTCCGGGTGCCGGCCAGTATCCTCAACTATTACGCATCTTTGTTGCCTGATTTTCTTAGGGAATTTTACTTCAACTAAAGTTTCTGTTCTCGGAGCCAATGTAGTATCTTTTAAACAGTAGAGGTTACATGTGTTTACTCCTCGCAGGAACACTTCTTGGTCTGGGAACTTCAATACTCCCCTATCAATATCCAAAACACACCGGTACTTCTGCAAGAAGTCCAGACCCAGAATGCAATCATCGGTAATATTTGCAATTAAAACAGAATGGGTGTACACTTGATTACCGATTTTTAACTCAATATCTGTATCACCGAGGACGGAGACTGGCTGGCCGGTTGCTGTCTGTAGTCGGCAGGATGGAGACTTTCTTTGCCACAAAATCGTGCGTTTCAGCAACTCAGGTTTTATAATAGTCCGTGACGCCCCGGTGTCAACGGTGAAATTGCAAGCACGTTCATTCAATGTTCCTTCGATGATTAAACTATTTCCGTTGTGGACTTCATTGATGGTTATGATTGGGGCCTTAAGTTGACCAGCCAGCACCCGCCCCGCGGCCCTGGCGACATTTAGTTTAACGACTCTTCGTTAACTTGGGTTTCGGAGTCCACACATCCCCTCTTTCTTTTGGGGCAATTGGTACGAATGTGCCCTTTTTCTCCGCACCCGTAACACGTCGGAATATAGCGGGACTTTGCCGAAGAAGATACCACCCCTTCTCGTTGGCGCGGCTGCACTGAAGGCGAAACCACCACTTCTCGAACTCTGTGCGTACGTGAATCTTGTCGTACGGCTTCCACTTCCAAAGCGTGGGCCATCGCACTTTTCAGAGTTTGGTGGTGTCCGAGTCGCACCATGGCTCTCACTTCCGTATCCCGTAGTCCGTCGATGAATGCCTGCACCAGATTAACTTCCACGGTCTCCGGTGTCATCGACATATATGCACGCCGCACCAGCCGTTCAACCTCGACACCCCACTGCTGGAGGCTCTCGTTAGGCCTCTGCGTTCTGTCGCGAAGCTGCGCGCGGAATACATGCTCGAGGTGCTTGTCGCCATAGCGAGTGTCTAACCCTTCCATTAGACGCTCCAAGGTCCTGCCGTCTGAAGGAAGGTTCTCTAGAACCAATAGTGCGTCTCCTCGTAGTGCCAAGGTTAACGCCGCGAAAGACTGCTCATCATCCCAGCGGTTCGTCTTCATCAATGTCTCAAATTGATATTTGAACGCCGTCCATGATGACGTGCCGTCAAAATGTGGCACATCAAGCTTTGCGGCCGACGTACAGTGGGTGTGCGCTGATGAGCTAATGGCAATGGGTTCGCGTGCTTCCAGCTTGACGATTTTTTTATTGATGTCCAGCAGGCGATCTTCATGGCCATCCATTCTTGTTTCCAAACTTTCAGTTCGGGCGGAAACCTCCTTGACCTCTAAGGTGAGGTTCTTCACTTTCTCGCCGAGCGTGACGAGGCCGTGATCGATTTTGTCGAGGATAAGGTTTTGCTTAGCCTCTTGATCGCGGCGAGCGGCTTCCTGTTCGCGGCGGGCTTCTTCTTGGTTAGCCGCGATTAGGTCCTCGAGCTTGCGCTGGTTAGCCTCCTGTTCGCGGCGAGCGGCTTCCTGTTCGCGGCGAGCGGCTTCCTGTTCGCGGCGAGCGGCTACCTGTTCGCGGCGAGCTTCTTCCTGGTTAGCCGCGATTAGGTCCTGGAGCTTGCGCTGGTTAGCCTCCATGCTAGCTTGCATCGCAGCCAACACCGCAGCGAGGTTCATTTCCGAGGAAGGTCCTGTTGGCGCCTCAGCAGCTGCTGTTGCTCCCATGCTGACCTGATCTTCCTCCTCCAGACGATGACGCGCAGCATCCATCTCAGTTTGTCTCCTTGTTCGTGGTCGCTGTTCGTCGTCCCTCTGTAGTAATGGCATCTCACTTCTGACACCAGTTGTTACGAACGTGAGTAATCAAATGCCGATTTACTAATAGAGAGATTTATTTTCCACAAACAAAAACACCACTTTAGTTCAATCGCCAATAAACCACTTCGTAATGCACTCTAGAGATCCGTAAGAATATCGCTTAGGTCGTCGTATGGATGAAAACGTTCTTCACTTGACTTGGATATTCGCACTTGATCGCAGTCGAAATCAAACTGACTCACGTCCGGCCAGCGAGCACGTATTTATACTCAGAGCCAAGAAAATTCTAGATACCGAAGGTTCGAGGCCACACCAGACAATACCGAACAATAAACATTATTTTTATTATCTACCGGTATGTACCTACTCGGCCCCACGACTCATACGAATTTCGACTCTATGATACAAGACGGAAGGTACAAATTCCTTTACCAGGTTAGTTAAGTACCTACAAAAGTTCTCAGAATTATTGAGTACCTACTTATACGTGGCGGATTCTTCTAGAATTTGCTAGGCCCTGGTACGTACTTCTATTCTGGAGGTTTCGACTAGCAATGCGTTTTAATTATTCGGTGATACTCTTGACTTTGTCGAAGAAACGACGTGTTCTATTTCCACGGCGTAACAATACATTTTTGAGGTGAGAAATCATCAAATGACTTTTTCTCGCGTGTGTGTGCCAAACTTTAATGCCTAAAGCCACACCTGTGCCCTTTAGTTAACTTTCGCCAGGATCAAGAGTTACCATTCCAGAATTTCTCTATGGTCCTATATAGTAACGGTGATAACTATTATAATGTATGCAGGTGGCTCACGATCCTACAGTGCGCCGTGCGGTGCATTTTATTTTAATTCAAAAATAGTCAAAACATAAGTAGTTGTATAAATATGTATTGGTTACATAGGCAGTCAGCGTGTTATTTGCAAGTTTCAAATTACATACAACAGATATAAGTGCACTATCCACAATCGTGTAGCTAGCGACGGTCCCACATAAATATAAATAAACTAGCTTTTGCCCGCGGCTTCGCCCGCGTGGTATTGGGGTTGGGGTTTACAGGATAAAAAGTAGCCTATGTCTTATTCCAGGCCAGTGCCAAATATCATCCAGATCCGTCCAGCCGTTTTGGCGTGATTGAGTAACAAACATTCAAACATCGTAACTTTCGCATTTATAATATTAGTAAGATATCACAATAATTATTATCACATTATTATTCAGTATTATAATGTTCCCACTGTTAGGATTTAGGCCACTTCGATACAATAGTTGAAAGGGCCGTAATCTAACACGTAAGCCTAGTGCGGGTGCCACCGCCGGTGTAGAACATGTACCATTTAGTAAATATTCCGTAATTAACTCGAAGATCAATGAAACCAGAACGATTAAATTATAGATGATTATAGCACCTCGAACAGGGGCCACGATATGGTTGGTACAATGCAGCGATAAACGATTGGCTACAGTGCTGCGGACCGTAGGTTCGATGTCTGGCTCACACCCGGGAGGGGTGTCAAGAACTGATCTGTAGTAACAGCCGCTTATGTTTGTTATAGTTGGCATTCCTTCCTCTGACAACAATATGACTAACGTCGACTATTATACTGATACACACTTATGACATACATATTTTCCAACATGATATTGTTTGTCAACAAGCGCGTCTCCTGCTGGTATAAGTTGTCACTGGTCATAATATAATAATATCTGATTTTATTTAGCAGAATATTTTGACCCAATTAGGTTTAGCTATATTCGCTTAGCGAATTTGTTTGCTAACATCAAGTCGTCTACGTCGAAATGCGTCGTCAGCAATAACCAACCGGATGCGTTACGGCGGGAATCTAATTGATTTGTAACGTTCAGCTAATACTTAATGTAATGTTAGTTACACTAACTAACTATTACATTTTATTCATTGCTGAAGTTTCGTGCATTTCTCTATCGAGTCAGCGGAGACATTGTTCTAAGTCAAGCCTGGCCAATACCTGCGTCGCCTTTTTCAAATTATGTAGGGATCGGGTACCAGTTTAATCCGTGACCACTGTGTACCAATAACTACCGGGACTTGTGCTTTCCGAGGCACGGAAGTGTCCCGGTATGTTTAGTTGGTCACCCATCCAGAGAACGACCTCGGCAAGTAGTGCTTAGTTTCGAATGTTATTATTTTTTAAGTAGTTAAACTTATCAAGAAATTGAAAATAGGTAGTGGGTTCAACTTCATAAGTAAAATTCAGTATGTAAAGCAGGTACTATTAACAGATCGTTATATTTCCGGCTTCGACTTTGTATTGCGTTCTGTCTACAAGCTGAGCTCATCTTAGGACTTACGACCGACTACTAAACACCTGAATCCTACAGAATAAAAATGCGGATCTTAGGTTATCTCTATCTACAGTTATCTAACAAAGACTACCAAAACCTGATATTCAAAAAAATAAAAATAGGTAAGTAGCACCCTAAACCTGTTTGAGATTCGCAAAATGTTAACTCCCAGTATAATGACTCGAGTCTGTCTGGAATCCTTACTGACTGCGCTGGGCTTACCGGCTACTGAACCTTGCTGTCACAAAAATAGCTCTAAGTAAGTAGACAATTTATTATTCAGAAACTATTAGTTTCCAGCCACACCGCATTAGCGGAAATGCTAACTAAGCTTTTTCAGCAGAACATAAAACGACGCAAGAACTTATTTTCAAAGTTCTAATTTCTGTTAATTTCTGAAAATCGCGTGCCTAATGGTAACTAGCTCGGTATCCACAAATATCCGTTCTGTTATACAGAACTGATATTCAACACCATGATAAAATATACAAGTAATTACTATAATTATATGAGTAGGACTCACCGTGTGTGTGCCAGCAAGCGTCCTCCGCAGGGTGAGAGCGCGCAGGCAACTGGCGCGGCGGCCGCTGCCTGCGCCCGCGCTTCCCGCCGCGCGCCTCGCACGGGAGGCACGGCTCCGCAGAAGTCCCACTCCATACAAAACGAAGTGTACTCTCTCGTCGTTTGACAAAGCATTTGTACGAAAAAGTGCGCGTGGTGAACAGCGAGCGCGTTGTTTACGCAGTGTCCTAAGTACGCGAAAGCGAAGCGATGCGGCTCGATCAGAGCAAAAAAAAATGATAGTGTATTGCGATGGCCTATAATATGGGTCATTACAATACATGATCAATATTCCTCGTGCGCTTGGTCATATAGGCCCTATACGAGTATAACCGACCGCACGTGGATGCGGGTGGCGACGAGCGAAGTGAAGCTGCCGCATTTCATGCATGTAATGCCTGTATTAGGAGACTCTGCTCTTCCAAGCCAATATACAGTTTGTAAATAATCTAGATCTAAATCATGCTTTTGTGTTTATGTATGTGCGTGTTAGTTTTCAAATGTTCATATTAGGACCTTAAGAGCGCTTGTAGACGTCCGTTTTTTCACCGGATAACGGACCGTGTTTTTTGCCGGATTTGCGGTGGTGTATGATTTATAATGAGTATGTGTACATGCACCGGACATCGGTTCGGCGAACAATTAGACACAAAACAGAAAACACGGTCCGTTATCCGGTGAAAAAAACGGACGTCTACAAGCGCTCTAATTGTTGCAAAAGTGCGTCAGGTCCACATAAGTCAATTTTTTTATCCAATCAGTAAGACTTTTTTATATTAGTGTAATAGTTTGTTGTATTTATACATAAATCATTTTATTTATCCAGTTTACATAACAGTTTATTGTACTGAATGGCAGCAAATTTAGGTTTAGTTTGTGGAATCTTTGCCATGAGATTTTTCCATCTCCTTGTTGTTATACATGGTAGATTTTAATTTGTTGATATTTTCGCGTGCACTCTGCGGGCGGTACGGTAACTTGTTTCATCTATATGTATTTCATGGCTAAATTTTGTTAGTTTTAGATAATCCCGTGGTGGGTCGATCCGGTGCGTGCGTGAAAATATCGACCGACGAGGACCATAAATAACTCGTGTTGTTACTATTACTACTGATTTTAATTGATTTTTTGCGTGTGTTACCTTAACATTTGCTATATTTTCGTTTGTTTTAAGAGTTGTGTTTTAATTCATCAAAAATGAATAGTAGGTATTTTGTAAGTTAAACTAGCGGTCCAAGGGACTAAAACAATTGAAATTTAATGGTGTATAAAAAAGAAATACCTGTCACGAGATCTCAGAAACTAAGTATAAAACTTACTAACTTAAAACCATCCGAACATAGTACCTCCCTCCTTTTTATGAAGTCGGTAAAAATTTGGCACGTAGGTTCCTTTATAATATTACCTCCGTTACTCCCTTATGCGGTAGATGTAGATACATCCGCTGCGACCTTTTTTAGGGTTCCGTAGTCAACAACGAACCCTTATAGTTTCGCCATGTCTGTCTGTCTGTCCGTCTGCGGGTAATCTCAGCGACCGTTAGCACTAGAAAGCTGAAATTTAGTATCAATATGTATATCAACTACGCCGACTCAGTGCAAAAACAAAAAGTAGTAAAAAAAATTACCTACTACACGTAAAGTGGGAAGTGATTTTTTTTTCATTTCTACCATAACGTGTGATTTATTGTTGGATAGGTATTTAAAAATGATTAGGGGTCCCGTAAAATATTTTTTTGATAATGTAAATATTTTCGGAAATAATGGCTCCAAAAATAAAAAATGAGGCGTCCCCTCTCTAACTTTTGAACCATAAGTTTAAAAAATATGAAACTTAAACTTTCAAGGAAAATTATTTTGAACTTGATAGGATGAACAGTTTTTGAAAAAATAAAAAAAAAAAGGTTCTGAACTAATTGCAATTTAACCGTACATGCAAGAATTTATTTTTTACCTTTTTTACATATTTCATTATCATGAGCAAATTTTCTTTCAAATAAAAATACAAAAAGATTAAAATCGGTTCATACAAATTATTTTTTTTTCTTTCTTTATTTTTAATTCGCCATTTGTCGAGAAAATGGGTTACTAATTTTTACGTAGGCTACTGGGTTCTGTTACATTGTGAGAAATTTGTGACGGACGGGAAACTACGGAACCCTACACTGAGCGTCGCCCGACACGCTTTTGGCCGATATATTTAATTTATCACAAGAGCTTTTTCATTCCTACTAGGTACGTCACATATTTCAATTGAGCTTTTCAACAGAATCTATATATATAAAAATCAATTGCTGTTCGTTAGTCTCGCTAAAACTCGGGATCGGCTGGACCGATTTGGCTGATTTTGGTCTTGAAATATTCGTGATAGTTCAGGGAAGGTTTAAACGGTGAGAACGAAAAAAAAAAAAATAGGCGAAACGAAGTTTGCCGGGACAGCTAGAACCGATTTAGCTGAAAATTGGCAGGGAGGTAGTTTAGAGCCAGGAGAATGACATAGGATACATTTTTTTTTTTTTTTTTAGAGTAGGGTAGAGTAGGGTAGAGTAGAATAATCTGTTGCCGGGAGCGAAGCCGCGGGCAAAAGCTAGTATATTATATAATCATGATTACTTACGCAATAATATGTTTTTTATTACCAAATGTTACCAACAAATTAACATTCTAAATTCAAAAAATTTGAATTTATATTTAAAACTAGCGACCCGCCCCAGCTTCGCACGGGTAGTAATAATTAATATATTATGCATGTATTATACACATAGACCTTCCTCTTGAATCACTCTATCTATCAAAATCGCATCAAAATCCGTTGCGTATTTTTAAAGATCTAAGCATAGGTACGGTATAGACAGACAGAGGGAAGCGACTTTGTTTTATACTATGTAGAAAGGTCTCCTTGGTACCTATATTGTCAAATAGAACTTTTTTTTAATATTTAAAAAACTGTTCATTCTATCAAGTTCAAAATAATTTTCCTTGAAAGTTTATTTTAGTTCTACTTTTGAAATTTTGTTCATATTTTTACATGCAAGCATTTTTTTAAACTTTTTTTTAAATATTTCAATATCCTGAGCGAATCTTATTTCAAATAAAAATACAAAAAGAGTAAAATCGGTTCACGCAAATTAAGAGTACCACGCGGGAAAGAAAAAACTTATTTCATTAAAAAAAAACGCGGGAATCGGCGAATTTGGTGGACGTGATTTATCTTGCAGTTTTTTTTAAATAGGTATACGTATGGTAAGTTTTATTTTATTACTTTTTCTACTGTCCCATGGACAGTGAACAACCCGATCCGGGAGACACAGTCCCTTCCGTCGGGTATTATAGTTAAAACAAGTCTAGTATGGATACAGACTCGTTTATTATTAGGGTGGATGTTAAACGGTTTGATATTTACTTGTGGAAAAAAAATGTCGCATTTAAGATTTGAAGAGGATTCTTTAGATGCTACGCTGCCAGATATACGAGATTAAAATAAACAATACCTACCTGCAACGCTTGCTGCCATCATGTTAAATTAAAACTATTTATACGGTAACTTGAAAAATTTTCTTCAGTATAATATGAAGAAAAACGCGTCGTAATATAATAAATCTACTTATTGAAAACGTCGCAGCACTCGGCTCCATAGCACCTTCACCTGTAGGGCTCGTGCGAATTTCGCCTTAGTTGTATTAGGTGACTGTTACTTTCTCCACTTGTACCAAAATCTACCTACCATTTCAATCGGAACTGGCAGTTCCTGAGATATTAGTTGAACTTGATGTAATCATAATACTTTTTTAACAGACGGTCAAATTTTTTGAAGACCTAGATAAAATTCCAATTTTTTTAGCTACACACAAAATCCTGGGTTTTGATAATTTCAACACCCCAGGACTAATTTTATTTGGTCCTGCATCACTTAATCAGTCTTTATAATGTTCTCCCAACTGGGACTCGGGCCTTCTCTTTCTTGTATGATCGCAAAAAATAAACAAAAAAATCTAAATATATTTATACCTTTATTACACATGCTTAGGTATGAAAGTATATTTGTTACGGGTAAAGCTAGAAGATGGAGTAAACCTAGGTTTACCCGGGTAAACTTAGTATTACCCAAGCCTCTTGGGTAAAGTCCGAATAATAAGTAAAATAAATTTTAATTCGGGGTTTACCCATGCTCACCTAGGTCTACCCAACTCTGGCTGGGTAATGTTAGGTGTTGCGTTATTTTCTCACCCGTGTCGTAATTTTGGGGGGCCCGCGTTATCTGCTCATTACTTAGTAGCTTGCAATATTACGTTTGCCTTAGTATGTTTTTTAAATAATAAATGTTTAAATTGTACTCAGATTTTCATTTCACTAATTAATTAGACAAATTAATTTAAAATATTACCCAGCCATTATTTCAACAAGATAAACTGATGTGACATTTTAAATTGCAAAATTTTGCCGCCGTGTCCTCGTGGGGGCGATCGGCGGCGGCCATCTCCCGCGCCGGGCCTTGGTCGAGGCCATGGTCCGGAGCGAGCACGAGTGGCAGGCGGACGGCTCCTTCTGCGCAGCAGTAATGCTAGCAAAGAAGGAAGCCGACTGGGCGCTCACGCCCGAGACGCTGCCGAGATTCCGATCCCGATTTCTGGCCACCGAAGGCACGGGCTTGTGGATGGGGAGCAATGAGTAGCTCGCCGTCCAATCGTCTGGTAACCGTCCGGACCAAGCCCAGTCGTCGACGGCGCGCACTGTTCCCGCACCCCTCAAGGAGTTGCCAGCAAACAGTAGGGACCCTGCAGATGGTCGAAGCCAACTGGGTCTAAGGGATCGCATCTGAAAAGAAGGCTCTGGCCTTGGTATATATGGCAACATAGGAATGGGATAGGTTCTTTAGTCAATTTCGCATTTGCAAGTTTTGCATTTGCAAGCTCTCGTAAGCTTTCTTCTGGAGATTATTTGCACTTTGCTCGGTCGCCATTATGTCAGTAAGTAAGCGACGTGCGTGGCCGCGTCGGCAGATAACGCGGGCCCCCCAGTATTACGCCACGGGTGCGAAAATAACGCAACACCTAACATTACCCAGCTAGAGTTGGGTAGACCTAGGTGAGCATGGGTAAACCCCGAATTAAAATTGATTTTACTTTTTATTCGGACTTTACCCAAGAAGCTTGGGTAATACTAAGTTTACCCGGGTAAACCTAGGTTTACTCCATCTTCTAGCTTTACCCGTAACATATTCAATAAGTATACGACGTTCGAAACGACTACACAGATTTTGACGGAGCTTTTGTAATAGATAGCTAAACTTAATTTGAAGGTAATTCTTTATGAAAATAAATAAATACGTTGAACTCTTGAGGCCCAAGCGAACGCCGACGTTTGTTCACCTATTGTTCGTTAATTGTATCTAGTGGTACTCTACTGTAATAACTCACGAAAAAGGGACTTAATTCCCCGAGGGAAATTTTCACACGATCGCCCCAAAGAGGAAGAAGTAGTAGGCAATCTTGTTGACACTGGATTTTAGAAACTTGATAGTTGTACTAGTATATAATTATAATATGAATAATAAGATACATGTACTAGTCAAAGATTATCCCATAGATTATCCTGTATCTATTATTTTATGTGACATTTGAATCTTCATCGAACCTTTAGTCATGTCAGCACTTGCCGTATTTTTCTCTTTGAAAATGAACGCAATTAATTTGTTACAGTAGGTATCGTATTTTGATATGTACCTAGTGAGCAAAATACAATATTATCGCACATCGGCGTTTTGAATATTCTAACATATAGAAGTCATTCATAGGAAATATGAAAGTTTTTAGCTGGTAAGTGTCTGATGGCTTCTCCTGCGGGTTGAGCGACACTTTGATTAACTAAAATCACACTTGTCCTTCAGTCGCACTTAGTGTAAGGAATATGAAAGGTAGGATTTGGAATTAGGAAAAAAAATGGAGTGGGGTTTTGAAATAAAAGTCTCGGCGTGTTACAAAAAGTACATCTCTATTAGAGAGAGAACAGCGCTCGGCGGCGCGGGCACGTGGCGGGCACGACGCGCACCGGCGAGCACGCGCGGGCACGCCGCGTGCGCACGCCGCCAGCACGCTGCGCATGATACATTAGTTTACTGAACAACACTGTACCTCACAAACTTTAGACCCCATTCAAATTGTTACAGACATTGTGAAGCTGTTGAACGCGCCGCACACCGAGCCCGACATACCAGCACACCTGCGCGGTACACGACTCTTGACTAACAGACTGCGAGTACCGAGCTCATATTCACAAGCAGTTCATGTAGAGCAACTTCACTTGTGCGCGGCACATGTTCAAGGCGCGGTGTGCGCTGCGTCTCGACTACCCTCTGGTATCGTCTCTCTATATTTGTGCTAACTGGTTGACAACGCTGCGTAACTTACGCACTGATCTACTCTAACAGCTTCAACTACTGCCAAGGAGCCTGGGGTCTGAATTTTGTTTACAGGATTGGTAATTAATTACATTACTTGCAAACGCTGTAACATGGTGTTATGTTTCATGTCCGCATGTAAGAGCTACGTTTACAAGTAACCGTGTAGTGTGAGATAGGAGCGGGCCTGCCACTCGCGGCACGTGGTGGCGCGGCGCGGTGTCACGGCCGATACGTTAGTGTGTAGCACGGTCAGAACAAAGATATTACAACACTACTGGTATACAAGAAGATATCTGTACTATGAGCGCCGGAGCCGCGGACCACGGCCCGGCTCCGGCCGCTTTGCGACAGTGACTATGAATTTAACATTACAAGTAATAAAAGGAAGACGATCCGTCATCAAAGTTGACACATTACTCTGTGTATAAATGTCATGAGTATTTTAACAGTCCATTATAAATATTTCATGTTACTCCACCACTCTTGTTCGTGGTTCTATACCACGAACAAGAGTGGGAACGTTTCAAACAATCAGCCAGAGAACAGTGTGAGGCGTGCAGTGGCAGCGCGCCGCGGCCTGCGGCGGCGGGCGGCGGAACGAGACTCCACAGTATTATTTACAATAAATAAGTACACGAAATTTTGCACAGCACGTGGTAACACCACACTTCACAACTCAATACAAAAACAATGTACTTACGACGTATTAGTAGTACAGTTAAAAAAAAAGTCGATGAAACTAAATAAAAATACAGTCACTGCCATTTTTTTTTTAGTTTTCTTTTTAACTAATATTAATAATATTAGAATATAATACAGTTTCAAATCGTTATCGATGCTGGAGCGCAAGTGTGCAGCGGCCGCGCGCACCGCCGCGCCACGCGACTCGCGACTGGAGCTCGGAATATGTGAGTATATTTACCTAAAGATCGAAGAACTGAGTAACATACGTGTTGTACTCTAAAATCCTGGCATCATAAACATGAAAATTTAATCATTAAGAAATTGTAAACTACTTATTGCACTTTAAATATATTTGGATTAAAATGAATCTTATTATGTTTTAAAAGTTGCGCATCAAAACAGCATTGTTTGACATAATCTCCCGTAATTTACCTGATTATATTGTAAAAAAAAAGGTTCCAAAGGTTAAGCAACGCTGACGCACGGAGCATGGATCTTATAAGGGCGCCTTCAAATTAGCCGCGACGTGCCGCGCGACTAGTTTGAAGGCGCTTTAAGTAATAAATATAACTTTTGAAATCCAGAGGTTTAATTGTCATGTTTATAATTCTAAGACTTTAGAAGTATAACAAGCGTAAGATAGTGATTTCTCCGAGGTTTGTGTAAATAGAGTCGCAAGTGTGTCGGCGGCGCGCGGCCGCTGCTGCGCCCGGCATTCGTCACATAATTACTTCAATACAGACCTAAGTAAATGCATAAGAACATCTGCATCAACATCGTTTTAGCGAATCGACACAATAACATACATTTTATTTTTAAATACAAAATACGTTATTTATAGTTCTGGAAAGATTTCTGGAGCTAGTCTACAATTTATAATTTCGTGTCGTCGGCGACGCGGCGGCTCCCGGCGCGGCCCCGCCTTACGTAAACCTAACAACTATGTACACTCAAGAATTTAATATTCTATTTGATAGTTTAGTGTCGTCCGGCGCCCACTACCAGCGCACTGGCGAGCCGCAGCGTGCGCCGAGCTCGGCGCGACAATAACTACCTACGACAGTTGTGCTACACTACCCTACGGCGCCACACGCACACGCCTGGCACCGGACGCCTCCGCGCCGACTACCTTCACTTAAATTTACAGTTCATTATTCAATTAAAACGAAACACATCATAGAAGCTTAGCGTATCTTACATAGGTGAAGACGAACGGAGCGTTCGGCGAGCGAGCGGCCGGACGACGCTCGCTCGCCGACTCCACGTTATCTGTGCGAGGATTAGCTAAATTTCGTCACATCGAAGCGAAGATCAAGATCCCACGGACTAGCTACGTAGGCTGTGAGAAATCATAGAATGTAAATTATATCGGCGTCGTCACCGAACTAACGTGCGCTGCGTGCTCGGCGCGTGCTCGCTGCGTGCGCGCTGCGGGCCCGCGGCGGGCGCGGCACGGGCGGGGGGGGGGGCGGAGCACGCAGCGCCGGATCAAATAAAATGTACAAAAAAATACGTGCTGCGTGGCGCAGCAGCAGCCGCGGGGGCGGCGGTATTCATTAACTATCTAGGCGTGGGACGGCGCCTAGCGGCGGTAGGGCTGGCGCTGCGCGAAGGCGGCGCGGTGCGACGACAGCGGCCGGCGCCGCGGCGCCTCGCGCCCGCGCGTCTTCTTCTCCTCCACGTTGAGCTTCACGGCGTCCGCGCTGTTGTCGGCCGGGAAGTACAGCGGCTGCAACCACACCACCACATATTGCATATACTCCAATGATCTAAAATACCTAGAACAAGTACCTACCCTCATATGTTATTTGATTATAATATAATAATAGCAGTAAATCGCGAATATTTCTGATTTTTCAACATTTCCAAATCTAATTGTATTGTTACTAATAATTTAAAGTAATAAAAACGCTAATTTTTACCTTTATTTTTACTTAACGACAGTGAGGGCATAAGAAAATTTCACATCTTAAATCAGGGCAACTAACTATTCCACACCATTTTTGTGAAGGCAACCAGTATTTTTTTTGTTCCTTGGGGCACATTCTTTCTGCTGATGCTTGATTTTTTCAAATAACAGATGCGGATAATTGAGGTCAAAAATGTAGTAACTAAGTTTATTATTTAACATACTTGGCACTAAATTTAGCAAGGGAACCTATTCGCAATGTATTAATAAATGCATTATCTAGCATGTAATCTACACTAATCTACACTAATATAATAAAGAGGTAAAGTTTGTTTTTTTGTTAGTTTGTTTTTTTGTTTGTACGGGGTAATCTCTGGAACTACTGGTCCGATTGGAAAAAATTTAGCAACAACAGAAAGCTGCTTTACTCTTGAGTGACATAGGCTATATTTTATGTACGCGGGCGAAGCCGCTGACAAAAGCTAGTATTTATTATAATCAAATAACATACGAGGGTAGGTCCTTGTTCTATTGTATCTCGTACTACAACTTGCTACGATCGGATCACACATGTGATGGACTTTCAAATAAAATATGTCTGTCGAGGGTCGAGACTAGGTTGCGCGAATGCTCGCTGCCGTCCTTAAGCTATGAGATTGTTAACCAATAAAATTATATTTGTAGTTACAGACGAATAATTTTATTAAAACAACGTATAATTGCATATAAATTAGGGGATTTAACAAAGATTTTATTAATTTATCTCAGCACAATTATTAGTTGCTCGGATTAACTATTGATATTAAAAAACTACAGCTTACAGAAAAGTTTAAAGCAAAAAACGAAAGCGCGCCAAATGTCAGAGAATGACATTATGCGGGTGGCAGCGCGTCATTACATACACAAGTGCACACGTTATGCGACGAGTACGCAGACGTCCACTTGGGCGTTAATTCTAAAACAGTCCGGCGACTCTTATAATGAATTATATTATTTATGCTCGTGTAATGTATTTGCAGCTCGGCTGTAGTGGAGTACTCACCGCGGCGTTGAGACAGTCGTGCGCGGCCTGCGAGCTCTCATAAGTGATGAAGCCGTAGTTGGGGTGGCGCGGGGCCCCCGGCTGCGCGGGCTTGGAGTGCACGCGCAGCTCGGCCACGGGCCCGAAGCGCGCGAATAGCGCGCGTAGCTCCTCCTCGGTGGCGCAGTGCGGCAGGTTGCCCAGGAACAGCTGCTGTGCGTCCGAGTAGCGCCGCCCGCCGCTGCTCTCTGCTGAACACACCACATCGTGGTTACTTGTTATTTGAATTGTCAACTAAGATAAATCTGGATGCCCGCGTCCATCTTACGAATTTACATGCTTCACACAGAAATTACTGAAATACACACAGGATTCAGTAATTTCTTCTGTTTCTAACTAGTGGACATTGGCCCTGCCGGGCAACTACAGCCAAAATATTGAAAAGTTAATATAAGTCTGTTGCAGTGTTTCGCTGGTATTGTTATTTTCTAAAACTTTTTACCTGGCGGCGGCATGGAGTGCTGCGCGCCGGGCGGCGGCGGCGCGTGCTGCGCGGGGGCAGCGGGGCGCGCGCGCGGCTCGTGCGGCGCGGGCGCGCTATCTACACAGTAGTAGTGTGCTCACCTGGCGGCGGCATGGAGTGCTGCGCGCCGGGCGGCGGCGGCGCGTGCTGCGCGGGGGCAGCGGGGCGCGCGCGCGGCTCGTGCGGCGCGGGCGCGCTATCTACACAGTAGTAGTGTGCTCACCTGGCGGCGGCATGGAGTGCTGCGCGCCGGGCGGCGGCGGCGCGTGCTGCGCGGGGGCAGCGGGGCGCGCGCGCGGCTCGTGCGGCGCGGGCGCGCTATCTACACAGTAGTAGTGTGCTCACCTGGCGGCGGCATGGAGTGCTGCGCGCCGGGCGGCGGCGGCGCGTGCTGCGCGGGGGCAGCGGGGCGCGCGCGCGGCTCGTGCGGCGCGGGCGCGCTATCTACACAGTAGTAGTGTGCTCACCTGGCGGCGGCATGGAGTGCTGCGCGCCGGGCGGCGGCGGCGCGTGCTGCGCGGGGGCAGCGGGGCGCGCGCGCGGCTCGTGCGGCGCGGGCGCGCTATCTACACAGTAGTAGTGTGCTCACCTGGCGGCGGCATGGAGTGCTGCGCGCCGGGCGGCGGCGGCGCGTGCTGCGCGGGGGCAGCGGGGCGCGCGCGCGGCTCGTGCGGCGCGGGCGCGCTATCTACACAGTAGTAGTGTGCTCACCTGGCGGCGGCATGGAGTGCTGCGCGCCGGGCGGCGGCGGCGCGTGCTGCGCGGGGGCAGCGGGGCGCGCGCGCGGCTCGTGCGGCGCGGGCGCGCTATCTACACAGTAGTAGTGTGCTCACCTGGCGGCGGCATGGAGTGCTGCGCGCCGGGCGGCGGCGGCGCGTGCTGCGCGGGGGCAGCGGGGCGCGCGCGCGGCTCGTGCGGCGCGGGCGCGCTATCTACACAGTAGTAGTGTGCTCACCTGGCGGCGGCATGGAGTGCTGCGCGCCGGGCGGCGGCGGCGCGTGCTGCGCGGGGGCAGCGGGGCGCGCGCGCGGCTCGTGCGGCGCGGGCGCGCTATCTACACAGTAGTAGTGTGCTCACCTGGCGGCGGCATGGAGTGCTGCGCGCCGGGCGGCGGCGGCGCGTGCTGCGCGGGGGCAGCGGGGCGCGCGCGCGGCTCGTGCGGCGCGGGCGCGCTATCTACACAGTAGTAGTGTGCTCACCTGGCGGCGGCATGGAGTGCTGCGCGCCGGGCGGCGGCGGCGCGTGCTGCGCGGGGGCAGCGGGGCGCGCGCGCGGCTCGTGCGGCGCGGGCGCGCTATCTACACAGTAGTAGTGTGCTCACCTGGCGGCGGCATGGAGTGCTGCGCGCCGGGCGGCGGCGGCGCGTGCTGCGCGGGGGCAGCGGGGCGCGCGCGCGGCTCGTGCGGCGCGGGCGCGCTATCTACACAGTAGTAGTGTGCTCACCTGGCGGCGGCATGGAGTGCTGCGCGCCGGGCGGCGGCGGCGCGTGCTGCGCGGGGGCAGCGGGGCGCGCGCGCGGCTCGTGCGGCGCGGGCGCGCTATCTACACAGTAGTAGTGTGCTCACCTGGCGGCGGCATGGAGTGCTGCGCGCCGGGCGGCGGCGGCGCGTGCTGCGCGGGGGCAGCGGGGCGCGCGCGCGGCTCGTGCGGCGCGGGCGCGCTATCTACACAGTAGTAGTGTGCTCACCTGGCGGCGGCATGGAGTGCTGCGCGCCGGGCGGCGGCGGCGCGTGCTGCGCGGGGGCAGCGGGGCGCGCGCGCGGCTCGTGCGGCGCGGGCGCGCTATCTACACAGTAGTAGTGTGCTCACCTGGCGGCGGCATGGAGTGCTGCGCGCCGGGCGGCGGCGGCGCGTGCTGCGCGGGGGCAGCGGGGCGCGCGCGCGGCTCGTGCGGCGCGGGCGCGCTATCTACACAGTAGTAGTGTGCTCACCTGGCGGCGGCATGGAGTGCTGCGCGCCGGGCGGCGGCGGCGCGTGCTGCGCGGGGGCAGCGGGGCGCGCGCGCGGCTCGTGCGGCGCGGGCGCGCTATCTACACAGTAGTAGTGTGCTCACCTGGCGGCGGCATGGAGTGCTGCGCGCCGGGCGGCGGCGGCGCGTGCTGCGCGGGGGCAGCGGGGCGCGCGCGCGGCTCGTGCGGCGCGGGCGCGCTATCTACACAGTAGTAGTGTGCTCACCTGGCGGCGGCATGGAGTGCTGCGCGCCGGGCGGCGGCGGCGCGTGCTGCGCGGGGGCAGCGGGGCGCGCGCGCGGCTCGTGCGGCGCGGGCGCGCTATCTACACAGTAGTAGTGTGCTCACCTGGCGGCGGCATGGAGTGCTGCGCGCCGGGCGGCGGCGGCGCGTGCTGCGCGGGGGCAGCGGGGCGCGCGCGCGGCTCGTGCGGCGCGGGCGCGCTATCTACACAGTAGTAGTGTGCTCACCTGGCGGCGGCATGGAGTGCTGCGCGCCGGGCGGCGGCGGCGCGTGCTGCGCGGGGGCAGCGGGGCGCGCGCGCGGCTCGTGCGGCGCGGGCGCGCTATCTACACAGTAGTAGTGTGCTCACCTGGCGGCGGCATGGAGTGCTGCGCGCCGGGCGGCGGCGGCGCGTGCTGCGCGGGGGCAGCGGGGCGCGCGCGCGGCTCGTGCGGCGCGGGCGCGCTATCTACACAGTAGTAGTGTGCTCACCTGGCGGCGGCATGGAGTGCTGCGCGCCGGGCGGCGGCGGCGCGTGCTGCGCGGGGGCAGCGGGGCGCGCGCGCGGCTCGTGCGGCGCGGGCGCGCTATCTACACAGTAGTAGTGTGCTCACCTGGCGGCGGCATGGAGTGCTGCGCGCCGGGCGGCGGCGGCGCGTGCTGCGCGGGGGCAGCGGGGCGCGCGCGCGGCTCGTGCGGCGCGGGCGCGCTATCTACACAGTAGTAGTGTGCTCACCTGGCGGCGGCATGGAGTGCTGCGCGCCGGGCGGCGGCGGCGCGTGCTGCGCGGGGGCAGCGGGGCGCGCGCGCGGCTCGTGCGGCGCGGGCGCGCTATCTACACAGTAGTAGTGTGCTCACCTGGCGGCGGCATGGAGTGCTGCGCGCCGGGCGGCGGCGGCGCGTGCTGCGCGGGGGCAGCGGGGCGCGCGCGCGGCTCGTGCGGCGCGGGCGCGCTATCTACACAGTAGTAGTGTGCTCACCTGGCGGCGGCATGGAGTGCTGCGCGCCGGGCGGCGGCGGCGCGTGCTGCGCGGGGGCAGCGGGGCGCGCGCGCGGCTCGTGCGGCGCGGGCGCGCTATCTACACAGTAGTAGTGTGCTCACCTGGCGGCGGCATGGAGTGCTGCGCGCCGGGCGGCGGCGGCGCGTGCTGCGCGGGGGCAGCGGGGCGCGCGCGCGGCTCGTGCGGCGCGGGCGCGCTATCTACACAGTAGTAGTGTGCTCACCTGGCGGCGGCATGGAGTGCTGCGCGCCGGGCGGCGGCGGCGCGTGCTGCGGCGGCGCGGCGCGCGCGCGCGGCTCGTGCGGCGCGGGCGCGCTATCTACACAGTAGTAGTGTGCTCACCTGGCGGCGGCATGGAGTGCTGCGCGCCGGGCGGCGGCGGCGCGTGCTGCGCGGGGGCAGCGGGGCGCGCGCGCGGCTCGTGCGGCGCGGGCGCGCTATCTACACAGTAGTAGTGTGCTCACCTGGCGGCGGCATGGAGTGCTGCGCGCCGGGCGGCGGCGGCGCGTGCTGCGCGGGGGCAGCGGGGCGCGCGCGCGGCTCGTGCGGCGCGGGCGCGCTATCTACACAGTAGTAGTGTGCTCACCTGGCGGCGGCATGGAGTGCTGCGCGCCGGGCGGCGGCGGCGCGTGCTGCGCGGGGGCAGCGGGGCGCGCGCGCGGCTCGTGCGGCGCGGGCGCGCTATCTACACAGTAGTAGTGTGCTCACCTGGCGGCGGCATGGAGTGCTGCGCGCCGGGCGGCGGCGGCGCGTGCTGCGCGGGGGCAGCGGGGCGCGCGCGCGGCTCGTGCGGCGCGGGCGCGCTATCTACACAGTAGTAGTGTGCTCACCTGGCGGCGGCATGGAGTGCTGCGCGCCGGGCGGCGGCGGCGCGTGCTGCGCGGGGGCAGCGGGGCGCGCGCGCGGCTCGTGCGGCGCGGGCGCGCTATCTACACAGTAGTAGTGTGCTCACCTGGCGGCGGCATGGAGTGCTGCGCGCCGGGCGGCGGCGGCGCGTGCTGCGCGGGGGCAGCGGGGCGCGCGCGCGGCTCGTGCGGCGCGGGCGCGCTATCTACACAGTAGTAGTGTGCTCACCTGGCGGCGGCATGGAGTGCTGCGCGCCGGGCGGCGGCGGCGCGTGCTGCGCGGGGGCAGCGGGGCGCGCGCGCGGCTCGTGCGGCGCGGGCGCGCTATCTACACAGTAGTAGTGTGCTCACCTGGCGGCGGCATGGAGTGCTGCGCGCCGGGCGGCGGCGGCGCGTGCTGCGCGGGGGCAGCGGGGCGCGCGCGCGGCTCGTGCGGCGCGGGCGCGCTATCTACACAGTAGTAGTGTGCTCACCTGGCGGCGGCATGGAGTGCTGCGCGCCGGGCGGCGGCGGCGCGTGCTGCGCGGGGGCAGCGGGGCGCGCGCGCGGCTCGTGCGGCGCGGGCGCGCTATCTACACAGTAGTAGTGTGCTCACCTGGCGGCGGCATGGAGTGCTGCGCGCCGGGCGGCGGCGGCGCGTGCTGCGCGGGGGCAGCGGGGCGCGCGCGCGGCTCGTGCGGCGCGGGCGCGCTATCTACACAGTAGTAGTGTGCTCACCTGGCGGCGGCATGGAGTGCTGCGCGCCGGGCGGCGGCGGCGCGTGCTGCGCGGGGGCAGCGGGGCGCGCGCGCGGCTCGTGCGGCGCGGGCGCGCTATCTACACAGTAGTAGTGTGCTCACCTGGCGGCGGCATGGAGTGCTGCGCGCCGGGCGGCGGCGGCGCGTGCTGCGCGGGGGCAGCGGGGCGCGCGCGCGGCTCGTGCGGCGCGGGCGCGCTATCTACACAGTAGTAGTGTGCTCACCTGGCGGCGGCATGGAGTGCTGCGCGCCGGGCGGCGGCGGCGCGTGCTGCGCGGGGGCAGCGGGGCGCGCGCGCGGCTCGTGCGGCGCGGGCGCGCTATCTACACAGTAGTAGTGTGCTCACCTGGCGGCGGCATGGAGTGCTGCGCGCCGGGCGGCGGCGGCGCGTGCTGCGCGGGGGCAGCGGGGCGCGCGCGCGGCTCGTGCGGCGCGGGCGCGCTATCTACACAGTAGTAGTGTGCTCACCTGGCGGCGGCATGGAGTGCTGCGCGCCGGGCGGCGGCGGCGCGTGCTGCGCGGGGGCAGCGGGGCGCGCGCGCGGCTCGTGCGGCGCGGGCGCGCTATCTACACAGTAGTAGTGTGCTCACCTGGCGGCGGCATGGAGTGCTGCGCGCCGGGCGGCGGCGGCGCGTGCTGCGCGGGGGCAGCGGGGCGCGCGCGCGGCTCGTGCGGCGCGGGCGCGCTATCTACACAGTAGTAGTGTGCTCACCTGGCGGCGGCATGGAGTGCTGCGCGCCGGGCGGCGGCGGCGCGTGCTGCGCGGGGGCAGCGGGGCGCGCGCGCGGCTCGTGCGGCGCGGGCGCGCTATCTACACAGTAGTAGTGTGCTCACCTGGCGGCGGCATGGAGTGCTGCGCGCCGGGCGGCGGCGGCGCGTGCTGCGCGGGGGCAGCGGGGCGCGCGCGCGGCTCGTGCGGCGCGGGCGCGCTATCTACACAGTAGTAGTGTGCTCACCTGGCGGCGGCATGGAGTGCTGCGCGCCGGGCGGCGGCGGCGCGTGCTGCGCGGGGGCAGCGGGGCGCGCGCGCGGCTCGTGCGGCGCGGGCGCGCTATCTACACAGTAGTAGTGTGCTCACCTGGCGGCGGCATGGAGTGCTGCGCGCCGGGCGGCGGCGGCGCGTGCTGCGCGGGGGCAGCGGGGCGCGCGCGCGGCTCGTGCGGCGCGGGCGCGGGCGGCGACGTGCGCGCGGCGCCGAGCGCGCCGGAGCCCGACTTCAGCAGGTTGGCGTACGTCTTCGGCTCGGGCGCCGCCGCTGTCACACACAACAAACTTATTACACACCAAAACATTACTAACCAATCTTACACACACTACAAACAACAAATTATATCTATCTAACATAACCTACCTACCCTACGAAAACGAGACCACCGACTGAAACTCCACACACAAAAATAGTATAACCTATATTACGACAAAAAGTGCTTTACAAGATCATAATAACTTCCCTCACAATAATAAACACTTTAAAATAAGAAAATCCGCAAAAAAAATATATTAAATCAACAAATATGAATCTATCCTCTTAAACCAAAAAACTTGAAAACAACCAATTCAAATCAACCTTTAAGAAACTATTTTACTTCTTTGTATTACACCATTAAACAAAAACTAATCAAAACCAATAAAGACTTGATTTAATTAGTTTTCAATATGTTAATTCGGCGTTTGGTGGAGACCTATGTCCAGCAGTGGACGTCTTTCGGCTGAAATGATGATGATGTTAAAAAAAATTAATTAACTTCAACTTCTTAAAATAATTTCCATCTAAATTCACCGAAAACATAAAATTATAGAAACTGGATAAATTGATTTCTCAGTCTTCTATCACAAAACAAATTCAATGAGAGAAATATAATTCATGCGATTTTTTTTATTACTTTTTAATCCGTAACTATCACACAACGTCGTCTAGTCCCAAGCTCAGCAAAGCTTGTGTTATGGGTACTAAATATTGAACTTATAAAAAATATTGAACTTATCACTCAAACATTTGTCCTGGGTGGGAATCGAACCCACGACCTCCGGTATAGCAGTCAGGGCCACTAACCACTAAACCAACAGGCCAGTCAAATTAAAAAAATAATGGGATAATTATTGTCACAATTTAAATAATTATTTCAACTTATTTCTTGATAAAAAAGTTCTAGCAAACCACAAAAGCTTGAAATTATTATCCTGTGAAGTCCTACGACTTCACAGGATAATAATTGGACATATGAGATTTAATTTACTGTGTATAATGAATAGGTAAAAAGTGTCAGAAGCATAGCTTCCGCCATATCAGTGTTATTAATAATACGGGGACCCCGGCTTCAGAGGCCCCAAACCGCAAGCAAAAATCAATAAAATTTTCACGCGCTACGGGCGCGAAATGCGTATAAAATACACATCTGTCGGTCCGAATACCTACAATTTTGTCACTTCAAAGGAAACAACTGGTCATTGGCATTTTAAAATTGTTTTAATGTACCCAATTTTTTTGCTTCTTTGCCTATTCTAGTTCATTTTTCTAAATCTATATCTTATACTTATTATATATACCATTTAAATTTTATTTATCATTTAGTTACCTATATAATTATCTATTCAGTTTGTTGATCACTACGGAACATATTTGTTTTTTTTTGTCATAAAAACAAACAATATCAAAAACATTAAGTAATAGTAACAACCCTATTGCTTTTATGGAGTGTAGGTATTTATTTTATAAACAAGGCCTAGTTTCTTTACTGTTCGATATGTATTCTGTGGTGAGTGTTAAGCCTGCTCTACGCTAGTAATAGTAATACATTAGTGTAAAGGGTACTTCATTTAGCTTCGTGCAACCTTGCCTCGCTTTCATCGTTGTCGGTTTTTGAGTCCGAGTCAAAGGACTCGAAGAGCTCCTCGCGAGGTGGCACGAGTGTTTAGTCACATACTTCGATCGACTTCGATGAGTAGTTCGTCGAGGTAAGCTCGCGAGTAGTGTAGAGCAAGCTTTACAATGTGTGTGTACTGACGTGGGTGCGGCGGCGGAGTGGCCTCGCGCTCCGGCTCGGGCGGCGCCTCGCTGTCGGGCGCGCCGGGCGCGTCGGGCGCGGGGCCCGGGGCCGCGGCGCCGGGGCCCGCAGCGCCCGCGGGGCCCAGCGCGGCGGCCGGCGGCGACGCGGCCGGCTCGGGGGACGTCTCGCTGAGGCTGTGAGCTGGAAGCACGATCACATCACGTATCATTAGCTTGTTCATTACTATTATAATGTAAGTGTCATCGAAAATTTGGGTTGAGGTTCTGAATGAATGTTTACTGACTAAAACTACCTGCGATCTTTATTTGTACTTATGCATTCTAGGACCTTGGTAACTAATACCAATCATCTGTTGTTGTTGAATATTGCGTGGTAGTATTTACCCTATTTTTTTTCTATTATAAAGTTTTACACAGTGTTGGGATTCGAACCCAACAACCTTCGGCGACTCGGTGCGCACGCGCAGACGGCGTGCACATACATCATCGGCAGCGGGGAGTGAGGCGCGGGCGGCGCGGACCTCAGGCGGTTCAGCGCACCGCGGCACTCGGCACTCGCTTCCACGGACACCGCCGCACAGTGTGTTATTTCACCTGAGTTGCGGACATGCCCATTTTATATGCTTTTTGGAAAGAGACATTTCAAGGAAAACTTTTATTAAAACTCTCGTGACTGTGAGAAAATCGAGAAAAGTCCATAGATACCAAAAAAACTTTGTATCTCCTTTCCTGGTGGTACTTTTACATTAAATGTTTTTTTTGTATAATAGGAATTCATCAATAGAACCTATAAAGCTACAAATATTAATTTGATCAAGCTTTTACAGACCACAAAAAAATGTTTTCAGTGATTTCGTTTTTATTTTTTTTCTGGCAAATTACTTCGATGTAGCATAAGTTTTTAAGTACATTATATTTGTTATACTAATAAGTATCTCCATTAAAATATCCAGATGCGTCGGACGCGTTATACTTGAGATATTGATTTTTTAAGTTTCAGCTTAGGGTTGTCAACTGAGAAGTTTTTAAGTTAATACAAACATTTTGCTTTTCGAAAAGATACATTTCAAAGAAAATTCTTATTGAAACTCTTGTTTATTTCTGTATGATATTTTTCTTTATATAAAAATCGAAGATATTTCATATAAAGAAATTTCATATATCTCATGAGGGAGAGGCGTGAGATGGTTCTGCAGTCTTCAGACGCTACGTGCAGATACCGGCAGCTCAATAGGCGGATCTCGAAGTCTCTGAAACGTGACCTTCGCCGCTTTAATACCGCAAGGATTAGAGAGGCGATTGAGCGGAATAAGGGCTCTAAAGTTTTTGCACGAGATCTTGCTATTGGGCAAAGCCAGCTCACGAAACTGAAGACCGACGATGGCAGAGTCGTATCCGCCAAACCGGAGCTTCTAAAAGAGATCGAGGCCTTTTATGGACAGTTATACACGTCAATCACTAAACCCGCCGCAAATCTAGCAAATGACCCAAGAGCTAGATTGACTCGGCACTATACCGAAGATATCCCGGACGTCAGCCTGTACGAGATTAGGATGGCTCTGAAGCAGCTTAAAAACAACAAGGCGTCGGGTGAGGACGGAATTACGGCTGAACTTCTGAAGGCGGGTGGAAAACCGGTCCTTAAGGCCCTTCAGAGGTTATTCGATTCCGTCATACTCGAGGGAGAAACGCCACGGGCATGGAGTAGAGGTGTGGTGGTGCTCTTCTTTAAGAAGGGTGACAATGCCCTGCTTAAGAACTACAGGCCCATCTCACTTCTGAGCCATGTCTACAAGCTGTTTTCCAGAGTCATCACGAACCGTCTCGCGCGCAGGTTCGACGACTTCCAGCCTCCCGAACAAGCTGGATTCCGAAAAGGCTTTAGCACCGTGGACCACATACATACGCTGCGGCAGGTTATACAGAAGACTGAGGAGTATAATCAGCCTCTCTGCTTAGCGTTTGTGGACTACGAGAAAGCCTTCGATTCGATCGAGACCTGGGCTGTACTGCAGTCTCTCCAGCGGTGCCAGATCGATTATCGGTACATCGAGGTGTTGAAGTGTTTGTACAGCAACGCCACCATGTCAGTCCGACTTCAGGACCAGACCTCGAAACATATCCTCTTGCAGCGAGGTGTGAGGCAGGGAGACGTCATTTCTCCGAAACTGTTCACGGCTGCAATGGAGGATGTCTTCAAGGTTCTGGACTGGAGTGGTCTAGGCATTAATGTCAATGGCGAGTACATCACTCACCTTCGGTTTGCCGACGACATCGTGGTCATGGCTGAGACTACGGAGAAGCTCAGTACAATGCTCGGTGACCTCAGTAGAGCCTCCGAAAGAGTGGGTCTTAAAATGAACATGGACAAAACCAAAGTCATGGTTAACATCCATGTAGCGCCCACTCCTATCAAGATCGGAGACTCTACACTCGAAGTAGTAGACGACTACGTCTACCTTGGACAGACAATCCAGTTAGGTAGGTCTAACTTTGAGAAAGAGGTCAATCGTCGAATCCGACTCGGCTGGGCAGCGTTTGGGAAGCTACGCGGTGTCTTCTCGTCTAATATCCCACAATGCCTCAAGACGAAAGTCTATAATCAGTGCGTGTTGCCAGTGATGACGTATGGCTCTGAAACGTGGTCGCTTACAATGGGCCTTATAAAAAGACTCAAGGTCACTCAAAGGGCAATGGAAAGGGCTATGCTCGGAGTATCCTTGCGTGATAGAATCAGAAATGAGGATATCCGCAAGAGAACCAAGGTTGCCGACATAGCGAAAAGAATCGCCAAACTTAAGTGGCAATGGGCAGGGCACATTGCACGCAGAACGGATGGCCGCTGGGGCCGAAAGGTTCTGGAGTGGCGACCGCGTACCGGAAGACGTAGCGTTGGAAGGCCTCCCACAAGGTGGACCGATGACCTGGTCAGGGTTGCTGGAAGCCGATGGATGCAAGACGCACAGGACCGGTCTTTGTGGCGGCGCTTGGGGGAGGCCTATGTCCAGCAGTGGACGTCTTTCGGCTGAAATGATGATGATGATGAAGATATTTCATACAAACCAAAAATGTATCTTCTCTTGTTTTTTTTTAATTCATTGTTTTCTAGTATGATAGGAATCTATGAAAAGAACTTATAAATCAAAAATATTATTTGTATTGTTTAATCAACATTTTACAAACATCAAAAAAATATTTTCAGTGATGTCGATTTATTTTTTTAAAGTAATCGAGAGGTATGAAAAAACATTCCATTTATATCGATCATGTCCAGTCGACATAAAAAATATAAACGTTCCGCTCTTCCCGTGAAGGTTCTAGCACTATTAAAGCCTTCAATGGAAAATGTAATTACTAATTCACAAACAACGGATTCGACTGATACTAACACTACCATCTAAAGAAAATTTTATATGTTCCGATGATGACAAAGATCATAATAGAAAATTCTCTGTAGTCCATTTGTTTAGGGACTTAAAATAATTTAAATAATTTTGTCATGTTTACAGATACAAAACTTTGTTAGTCTACACTGTATTCTTTAAACTTTTTCAACCATAGTGCACCGTGATACGCAAAAGTGAAACCGCGGGGACAGCTAGTTTAATAAAATAAATCTATTGTCTATTATTTTAGACAATCCAAACGATAAAAACAACGATCTGATGTTACGAAACGTATTTCAGTTTTTTTAACCTAATTATTTTAATATAAAAGACATATACATACATAAGATTATTCCTTAAAATAACTAAACAAATTGAATTATAGGTCTATTGACTGTACTTTGTAAACAAATAGAACATTTTTCTTTTTTTTGTTATTTCTAGTTGACAACCCTATTTCCATAGAAAAGTCATAAATACTTAGAAACGCTGTATTTCCTATATAACGCGATTGCCGTGTATGATATTTTAGGACATACTAAACAATATTATTACGCATGTTATCAGTTAAAAATAACATGCTACAACAGTCCCACTTAATTATTAAAAAATATTTTGTTAAAATCGGAAAAAAGCCCATATTTCTTAAAATATGGAAGCTACAGAACTATATTTTTTTTATAATAGTACACAATAAGCTCTTACTTTATTTTTATAACACATAACATTAGTAAGTTTACTAGTTTTGGAATCATAATTAAATTAAACTTTTCTAAAGGTCATTCAACTCTCACTAAAAAAATCATAACTCAGTAAATATAGATAATTATACTGTAGGTATTTTTGTGGAATGCTTATCAAACCTAGACCAATCGTTTAGACACATAAACCAGACATGTCCGCAACTCAGGTCAAATAACACACTGTGCGCCGCGACGAACGATACCTTTCGAATATAAATAATTACTGTTTGTCCGGGACTGTTGTAATTCGAAGATTGAAAGTTACGGCAATATACCAGCATCACAATTAATACAGTCCACTCATTTCCACCTCCAACCAAAACACTCAGTACCCCACAAAGCTGTACTTTAGCCTATTACGATTGATCGATTCTTATTTTTAGTGTAAAAATTCATACCTGCCGCTAATTTTACTACAAGAATTTTTTTTTTCCGAACATTCATTTTTATACATGTGTTCTGCAGTCAGTAATGTTGCTGCGTAATAACAGGGCAAACTTATATTTGTAAAAGTTGAGGGATAGAACGCATCTGAAAATATCCTTCCTTCGCTTCTGTATATGACACACACACACATTCTATTTTGCATTTTTACTGAGATGTTCATTAAACAATGCTTAAAGTTGCATTCCTACATATTTTGTCGGCAGGCAGCCAGAAATGAGACAGAATATAATAAGTGCGTACCTTGCAGCGCAGCCACCAGGTGACGCGTGGAGTCGTCGATAGGCGCGAGCGGCGCGTGCGCCGGGTGCCCGTTGAGGTGCGGCGGCGCGCCGGACGGCAGCGGCGCGCCGGATGACAGCGGCGTGCCGGACGACAGCGGCGCGCCGCCGGTCAGCGGCGCACCGCTCGCCATCGGAGCCAGTGGCGGCGCCGGAAAAGCGGCAGCCGGGAAAGCCGAGGCGGGCGGCGCCACGGGGAAGTAGCCCGGCCCAGCCGCGCCTCCCGCGCTCGCCTCCTCCTCCTCGCCTTCCGAGCGCCCCGAGCCCGAGCCCTCTTCGTCGGAAAACACAATGTCCTGCGGCACGAACACATACGTTCTTATCACATATTTGCCACACTAAATACTTCACAATAACTTGTAAGGTATAATCTGTTCTATAACTGTATTGTCAATGTAATTTACTCTTCAGTAAGAGGCTCATCATCGCTGCATGAATGCATAGGTACACCATCAGAGAGGAGTGGTGGCATGTTGTAAATCTTGCCACCAACACCTGAAGTGATGACCACGACCACTCTGTCAAGAGTGATAAAAACAAAGAAAAAGAAGAATTTACGCTTTAACAATTATCATACCGATAGACCGACTCCTAGCTGTAAAATATACCTTGGATAGTTAACCCCGCATCCAGATCATTTCAAGAACATATCACACAATCAGTAGAGATGTATGTTTTGGGTTGTTCTTTGTAGCGCTCAAAAGGTATGGATTTCGTGGTGTAGGTACCAAGAGAACCAAGGTTGCCGACATAGTGAAAAGAATCGCCAAACTGAAGTGGGCAAGATACATTGCAAACAGAACAGAAGGTCGTTGGGCTATGGTTTTGGAGTGTCGACCGCGTACCGGAAGAGGCAGTGTTGGAAAGCCTTCCACAAGGTAGGACCGATGACCTTGTCTGGGTTGCTGGAATCCGATAGATGCAAGGCGCATAGGACCGGTCTTTGTGTCGGCGCTTAGGGGATGCTGATATCCAACACGTGGACGTCTTTCAGCTGAAATGATGACGATGATGTAGGTACCTGGTAGCGGAAGATGTCATTATGCACGTAGTACTTCTTGGGCGACTGCGCGGCCAGCACGAAGGTCTGCGTGAAGCGGCGCATGGGCGCGCCGCCGTTGCTCAGCTCGCCCGTCACCTGCACCACCACGCCGTTGCCTAGCGTGGCCTGCGCATCCACCTGCCACAAACAGTATGAATTACTTCATGTCTGATGCTCAAAAAAAATAAATATTTATTACTCAAACTCAAAATTATTTATTTCAAATAGACCATTTACAGGCACTTTTGAACTGTCAAAATTGAAGCTAATTTGCATGTTCCAAAGCGTAGATCTCTATGGAGAAGAACGTGCAAGAAACTCCATGGACACTGTTTTAAATCAATTTTAGATTTACAAATAAACTTCTCATCAAAAAAATCGAAACACTTCCGTTTTCATTGTTTCTGTCCGAATTTAACACAAAAAAGAATTCATACGATGAAAAAAAATACATATATTATAGCTGGCAGTTTGGCCATTACAGTAATAAGCGAAAATTCTAAATTCAAAATTAGAATTTCATTTGTTTATCTTATAAACGAAATGAATCACTGTTTTGAGACAAATGTGTGTTTAGGGTTGGAGTACATTTAGCGTTTAAAAACTAAAAATTGGCGCCTATCCTTAAACTTTTTGTTTTTTATTTCAATACTGTGACTTTGGGACGTCTGAAAAAAGGTTTTTTTTCTAAAACGTATGGATACTTCGCCCACAGAAGCCGCCCAAGTTGTGGCATTGCTGGATTCTGGCCTTAGTCAGCGTGTTGTGGCTGCAAGACTGCATCTAAGCCTGTCATCTGTTCATAGAGTCTATAAACGTTATCCGGAGACTGGTTTGTTCACGCGCCGTTCAGGATCTGGCAGGAATCGGGTCACTTCTGAGCGAGATGATCGATTTATTGTAACAACTTCTTTAAGAAATCGACGCCTTAACGCTTTTGAACTGCAGCAGCGGCTTCGTGTTGTACGAAGGGTGGCTGTAAGTGACTCTACAATTAGAAGAAGGTTGAAGGATCGTGGACTGGTACCGCATAAGCCAGCAAATGGGCCGAAATTAACTGCAGACCATCGAAGAGCGCGCCTTAACTTTGCACGTGAGCACCTAAATTGGTCATACCTACAGTGGAGCAAAGTTCTCTTTTCTGATGAGTGTAAAATTATGCTGTATGGTAACGACGGAAGGAACAAGGTCTACAGAAGAGACGGAGAACGCTATGCACAATGCTGCATTGAAGAAAAGGTCAGCTATGGTGGCGGTTCGTGGACGGTTTGGGGAGGAATCAGCGCCGACGGTAAGACAGAGCTTGCTTTCGTGTCTGGGCCACGTCTGCCTGCACTAAACTGTCATCGGTACGTCGAAGAGTGTCTCGAGCCTCATGTGATGCCCTATGCACATTTTATTGGCAACGGCTTCATATTCATGCACGACAATGCTAGGGCTCACACCGCGGGCGTCGTACGAGATTATCTTAACGAAGTCGATATCTCTATTATGGAATGGCCAGCAAGAAGCCCGGACATGAATCCCATTGAACATCTATGGGATGAATTAAAGAGACGAATTCGAGCAAGAGATCCTGCCCCAGAAACACTTAGCCAGCTGCAAGATGCAATCCAAGAGGAATGGGACAATATACCACAGCATGTGATCGTGACTCTCATCCGATCGATGAAGAACCGTATGGAAGCAGTAATTAGAGCTCGGGGAGGGAATACAAGTTATTAAATAAACGTTTTTTAGCTTTTTTTTTCATTTACGTGTGTTGTTTTATCCATTTCCTTTATACTCCATACGGAATAAAAATGACTCATTTAACAAAATACGAAACCTATGAAAAATTCATTTAAATTTAGAACATTAACATTAAGATTTGATAAGCTCATATTACTCACTATTAAACGACATTTAACATTTATTCCTAAATGTACACATTTTTCTAATAATCCTGACAAAACGTAAACTTGCAAGGTGTTTCGATTTTTTTGATGAGAAGTGTAATTTGGTTACAAATGTCTTGTGCTTCTATTATGCGAGCACGATGTAGCGGTAAATAGAATTTGAAATAAGCCTCTAGCAGCTAAGAGATGACCGGTCTCAACTGACGGCACCCGTTCACGAGCATGACGCGTGTATCAGTGTATCAGCCCCACTCTGCTCTAACATTTTAAAGGGAACAGAACTACCCAACACACGCGTCACCATCAGCGAGACATTTGAGTGAGCATGACAAACTCTCAACTGCCATGCTCGTTTATGTCAAACAAGTTGTAACCTATTACTGCATAGATTCAGTCTTATAATGTTCCCACAGCTGGGACTCTCTTCTCCCGTAGAGGGAATGGGCCGTAATCCACAACGCGGGCCCAGTGCGGGTTTGCGGATTCCACATGTCTTATAATTTTTGGTTCTAGGATATGCCTGTTTCGGTTTTGAGAGCAGTGGTGATTAAAATAAACTATAGAAAATAATGAGGCTGGGCTTGAACCTGCGATCTACAACTCGTTAAGTCGGGGCACTCGGCCAGCACTACTCTTAGTCGTCTAATTTGGTCTTGGATCGGAGGGGATTTACTGACATCAACAATTGCCACTCTCATGGTATTTTAGAGCAGCGCGTAACATTTAGCAAAGAAGTCGTTGGACTGGTAAGCAAGTGAGGAGGCTTCGGTGGCGGACGGTACACACCTGACTGATCTTGGCATGGCAGTCGCGGAAGTTGAGCTGCTGGATGCGGTTGTGGATCTGCTTCTGGCCCACCACGGGCAGGGTCTCGCGGTTGGGCGCGTCCAGCCCTCCGTGCACGAACGACGAGTAGTTGTTGTAGAACCTGAAACACAACCACACACTTCAATATATCATTCCTTCTACTACACTGTCTCATTTTTCACAAATTGAAATGGAACTTATCGGGTCAGTAAAAGTCGAAGGTAGAAGTAGGTATTTTTTCTTGTTTGGATTTTGAATCACGCGTACAAAATTAATTTAATAATATATTCATCCTTATCATCATCATATCAGCCGAAATACGTTCACTGTTGGACATAAGCCTCCCCCAGGTGCGGCCACGATGAACGGTTTTGTGCGTCTCGCATCCATCGGTTTCCCGCATCCCTTACCAGGTCATCGGCCCTCCTTGTAGAAGGACTTCCAATACTAAATCTTCTTATACGTGGTCGCCACCCCAACGGCCATCCGTTATACGAACAATGTGCCCTGCCACTTAAGTTTGGCGATTTTTCGTGCTATGTCGGTAATCGTAGTTCTCCTGCGAATATCCTCATTCTTAAATCGATCACGCAAGAAACTCCGAGCATAGCCCTTTCCATTACCCTTTGGGTGACCTTAAAGGGTCGCCCAACCTTCCGATGAAGCCCATTGTAAGCAACCATATTTCGGAGCCATATCTCATCGCTGGCAACACACACTGGACATAGACTTTCGTCTTGAGACACTGGTATGTTGGACGAGAACACACCGCGCAGCTTCCCGAACGCTGACCAACCGAGTCGGATATGATGATTGATCTTTTTACAAGCTTTTATTTAGTTTCACCTGTCCCGTTGTCTGTCGTTCTGTAATCAAATCTTGCAACTTAAATTTGAAGCAGATATCTTCAACCGATTGAGCTGCAATTTTGGATGCAGATGTAAATCACATGACAATGCAATATTATGATGACATGGAGCTGATCTGATGATGGAATCGCGAGGTAGCCATAGGAACTCTGTAATTAAACGGCACAACCACGTCGAGTTTGGGCTCGTGTGAATCGTCTTGACGAGTTTTAATTACATAAGTATAGACCACCACTATAAAAGCTTGTTATGAAAAAAAAAATATTTTCATTGAAAACTTGTTATCGGAGTTAGACCTACTATAATTTTAATTGAAAACTAGCTTTTGCCCGCGGCTTCGCCCGCGTGGTATTGGGGTTTCCGGGATAAAAAGTAGCCTATGTCCTATTCCGGAGTGTATCCTATGCCCGTGCCAAATTTCATCCAGATCCGTTCAGCCGTTTTGGCGTGATTGAGTAACAAACATCCAAACATCGTAACTTTCGCATTTATAATATTAGTAAGATAATATATTGGTTTTTATATGAAACAAGCTTTTGCCCGCGGCTTCGCTCCCGACAACAGAAAAATTTGATAAATAAAGAACCGCTCGACCGACTTTGTGCAAACTTCACAAAAACCATCTACTAAATAGATTAAAAACAAAGCCTAAACATTAGGTTTGGATTGGTGAGCCCGTTCTTGAGTTTAAATAATTTTTTTTTAGCTGCATTGAATTTTATACATATTGATTGATAATTGATAATGATTTTTTTTTACTTCTAACACAATTATTAATGGCTATAGTAGTCCATACACATCAGAAACAGCACCTCACGCTGTATACACAAGCCCAGCCTGGATTTAGTGTCCTTATCTCGGATTTGTGCATTCTTGTGGATTGGTTCCTGTTTGTTTAATTAGGTTCAATTATTGCTCTGTTTATTTCGATTGATAGGCTCATACTTTCATTTTGTGACTGACCCCTAACCCTACCAATCACAGGACATAGAAGACACTTGGGCGAGGACAAAGTCTACTCATCTGCGTCTTGCACCCATCAGATCCCCGCAACCCTCATCAGGTCTTCGACCCAACTTGTGGAACACTTTCCAACGCTGCAGCTTCCGGTACGCAGTCGCCACTCCAGAACCGGTCGGCTCCATCTGTGAGCGATGTGTCCTGCTGCTAAGTTTGGCCCTTGTTCGTACTATGTTGGTAACCTTAGTTCCTTGACTTATTACGCAAGGTCACTCATTCCCATAGATTATTAGAGCATTCTCATGATACCCTCTGGGTGACTTTAAACCTTCTAACGCCATCACTAGCAACAGTGTGTAGGTGATGATCTGTCTAGTAAATAATAATAGCATATTTAGGTTTCCTGGCTGACTTCCGTATGATAACTATAGACATGTGAATGCAGGCTGTACGTCACTGGCGCGTCGCAAATAACAACAAACAGAGTCACATAAGCCGCGCGATAACAACAAGTCACGTGGTGTGTGACTCACCCCCGCTCGCATCCACTGAATGTAGTAAAAAGACAAACTGACAAGTTTATCACCTGCACAGCCATTATATTTGTTACCATCACAAGCGCTTGCTCAATATATTTAAACAACCGTCTTCCTGCAGCAATTAGTTTAAAGTAAAATGGCAAATGGACAAATAGTCGATCGCCGCACCCGGTGGCGGGATGACACTCGTACAGTTATTAGCTAAAGCAAACTCCTACTAACCCCTCAGTCGAACAATATCACATCATTACATCATTAGTGAAAATAGTTCGGTATCATTTCAAGTTAAAGTCGTATGGACATGACCTCGACAGTTGGCTTGAGAACAGGTTCGAAATCGACGCAACCATCATAAATAATGAGTAACGAAGGAACTTGTGACTCAGGTTACTTGTTACTTTGCGCTGGAATAGCAGACAGACCCCTGTAGGTAGTAGTATCATCTAGGAAGGGACATCATGCAGGTCCCCGGGGTCAGTGGTATTATTAGGTCACCTCACACGCAATCTTTTCACGACAGTAAACAATGGTAAAGGAAAGCTCTTTCGCAAGATTGTGTCAATGTTGCAAGTCATCGTGCATGAGCTCTAAGGGACACATGGGACAACTTCTGGCGGATTGTATGACGTCCTCATACGACAACCTCTTATTTTTACTGCCCAATGTAAAAATAGCAGGAGAATTATAAAATTGAAAAAGTAAACGGGATTGGACTGGGACTTATTTACTAAATTTGTTTAGTCACTTTGCTTACTTCCAAATGAGGTGGGAAAATTAAAGAAGTATTCTAAAATGTGTGCCCTAGTGGGTTGTTAGCGCATCAAGGTCGCTCGGTCAAGAATGGCGAAAAAATATCTCAGTCGAGGCAATTCCGATTAAGAATGTGTTCGAGTTTATTGAAACAACATTAGTTCAATTCATGTCCTTTTTCAGAATCGTGTTACTCGTACCATTACCATAAGCGACCACTCAATCGCTGCATGACCTTAAGATTCATGTTACTTGCATGTCCTAAAATCTTTTTTTTATAATAAAAAAACCGGCCAAGTGCGAGTCGGGCTCGCGCACAAAGGGTTCCGTAGCAGCAAATATAATAAACTTATTATGTCAATTTATACACCTGGTGAATGGAGCCTAAACTCTCCCGATATTTTGCCTTGTACTTATAGGTTCAGCCATCGTTTTCAGTGTAAGCACAATAACTTAACCAAAATTACAGTTAAATCAACCTATCTCAAAAACTATAAGAGATACTTTGATCAAACCAAAAATCGTTGAAAGAGTTAATTAGCATGCATCACCTCTATTTTTTTTAGAATTTTATACCCCGTAGTTATAAAAATAGAGGGGGGGGACATACTTTTTACGACTTTGAGAGCTGATATCTCAAAAACCGTTCACTTTAAGAAAAATGTTTTTTAGAAAACTTTATATCATTTTAAAAGACCTTTCCATTGATACCCCACACGGGTATGTACATCGAAAAAAAAATTTTCATCCCTCAGTTACATGTATGGGGGGCCCCACCCCCAATTCTTTTTTTTACTATTTAGTGTCATAATTTTGTAGCGGTTCATACAACACATATTCCTATCAAATTTCATCACTGTAGTACTTATAGTTTCCGAGTAAATCGGCTGTGACAGACGGACAGACGGACAGACGGACATGACGAAACTATAAGGGTTCCGTTTTTGCCATTTTGGCTACGGAACCCTAAAAACTAGTACTTGACTGCGATGCCACCTGATGGTAAGCAGTGATGCAATCGCTGATGGTGGAAAACTGCAGCTGGTAAATTGGTCCACTCTTTCAATGTACATAGTATAAACATCGAGGCAAATATATTGTCCGGATAGTTTTTATTTAGAGTTCTAACTTGTAAAAGTTTATATTTAATTTGTAACACCTGTGAGATAACTTGTTTTTAAACATTGGCACTGCAATGTTTATAAAACAGCTATCTCTTTTATAACGTTGCATTATTGTAAAAGTGTAGTTGTAAAACAGTGATATTCAGCGGTATCTCTGGTTGAACTCGATGCTGGCTGCCTTTTCCTAGTTGGGCAGAAGCTCGTCAGATCAGATTGGCGTCGTGTAAATGTGTAAATCCATACTAATATTATAAATGCGAAAGTAACTCTGTCTGTCTGTCTGTTACGCTTTCCCGCTTAAACCTCTCAAACGATTTTAATGATATTTGGCACAGACAATCTTTAGACTCTGAGAAAAAGCATAGGCTACCTTTTATTGCGATTTTTTTTAAATATTCAAATTAAAACAACGCAGACGAAGTGGCGGGTACCAGCTTTTTTTTATGGTAGGTGAAAAATGAATGACGAAACCCGTTCTTGGGCGGAGCGGGAGACCAGTGTCAGACTCTTACTGACTAAAAAACCTACCCCGTACCTTCCTTGCCTTATTCCCAGAGCCGCGGTAACAGTTGCACACAAACCGGCAGCTCCAGGAGGCTTTGACCCTGAAGGGCCCAGCGGGCGGGTAGCAGCTAGTAAAATATAGTTGTTTGTTGAGTGTAAATTACCTGTGCAGGTGGGCGGGCGCCTTGTTGAGCAGCGTGTAGTACTGCCGCACGAACTCGCGGCCGACGCTCTGCGGGGACGGGGACGCCTCCATTACCATCGCTGTTGTTCACACTGCGCCAAAACAGCCCTCTGCTATACGCTGCCCTGCCGAGTCAATACCATCATTCAAACATCGTTTATCTATGTTTTAGCTCCTAGAACTCATTGCACTAGCTTAATACTTATATTAGGTCCTTACATAGGAAATAAGGTAAGGGCGTACCTAACCTTCGAGTAAAAATAAAATTATGTAATCAAAGTATGTACCATTGTTATTTATACGCTTTTTCTATCTCATAGGTAGTTCATTGATCCCTTTACTAAAAAAACAATTCGGATTGGCATCAATAAAATCTTTCTAGGCGCTTTGGACTACCCCATTGGAGTTGAATTTTTTCCCTTGCAAGAAGTTACCCGACTTTCGAAAAAAAAAGGTAATCTGTTGGAGCAAGGTTCGGTGTACTCCGCGGACCTTGTTCTAACAGATTATCATTTACATATACAAAGCCATCCTGAGTGTCTACTGGAAATAAGGGCAAGGGCCATAACTAACTAATTAGTAGCATGAGCTTACTTATAATGGAACACCTGACCCAGGGTACATATTGCTTCTGGCTTCCCAAACATACCTACATTTTGCAAAAAAACATGTCATAATACAAACTTTCACCTTTTAAATATTGGACGATCAATATTTAAAAGGTGAAAGTTTGTATTATGACTTGAACACAGGAAGACTTTTTTATGGTCGGTAAAAATCATCCAATGACGAATCCCGCACTTGGGCGGCGCGGAAAACAGTGTCAGACTTTTACTGACTATACAACCTACCCCATACCTACGTTGCCATATATACTAGGGCCAAAGCCTTCCTTTCAGACGCGAACCCTTAGCCCCAGTTGGCTTCGACCCTTCTGCATGGTCCCTACGGTTTGCTGACAACTTCTTGAGGCGCGCGGGACAGTGCGCGTCATCGAAGAGCTACCCATTGCTCGCCATCCACAAGTCCGCGCCTACGATGATCGGAAATTCGGCGGCGTCCCTTTCTTTGCTAGCATTACTGATTCGCAAAAGGAGGCGACCGCCTGCCACACCTCGCGCCGAACCATGATCTCAACCAAAGCCGGCGCGAGACATCGCCGCGGCCGATCGTTCCTACGAAGGCACGGCGATGCTCTGCCCAAGCAGGGCACACCTCGACCGTATGCTCCACCATGTCCTCCAGGAACACAGGAGGACTATGGCCTGGGTTTAGCACAAACATTATTATAAATTAGACTAGTTTCTACTAGTGTAGAATCTAGTTTATTTATAATAATGTTTGTTTGATGAGATATGGCTCCAAAACATGGTCTCATACAGTGGGCCTCATCAGAAGGCTTAAAGTCACCCAAAAGGCGATGGAAAGGGCTCAAATCAGGGATGAGGGCATCTGCAGGAAAACCAAGGTTGCTGACATAGCTCAAAGACTTGCCAACCTTAAGTGGCTATGGGCAGGGCATAATGCTCGCAGAACAGATGGCAGTTCGGGCCGAAAGGTTCTATGTACCGGATGACACAGCATTGATGTGCCTACCACAAGGTGGAATGATGGTCTAGTTTTTTTTAATTTATGTAAACTAGTGCTTGACTATGAACCTTTATCCCAGCTCAAATGTAAGGTTCAACTGTCAATGGTCTGCTCGGAGTTTATTGAATTAGTTGGGTTAACTCTATGATGGCTACTAGAGTTATAAAAGAATGGCCCTAGATTGCAACTCTGCTCTGGCTCTTTTTGAATGAAGGACTGATGGAAAGCTTTAATGCCATCATTGATGTTGAAGCATTCTAGTTTACTCATAGTCAGTTCTATTATCCTTCAAGATAGCCGAGTTATAATCAGACAGGAAAACTGCAGAAGGTGAATCGTCCCAGTCCACCAATGCACATAGTACATACACAGTATAAACTATGTAGTGAGACTTTTAGTTTCTAAAGGAAAAGACTTACAGAGTTTCTTAAATATTGAATATGGTGCTAGTAAAATATTCAGTATTATCAAAAAGCCTCTCAAGATTGCATACTGATGCATGTAATGCCAGCCTGTCTGTCCCACTCCCAGCAGTGGAGTGGACAACTACTTTTCTCATCGGTCACTAATCTTTTTCAGGAAACTTGCTCAAAGCAGGATGGAGATTCCAGATTATATTACCCATTCAAAGTCCAGATGTACAAAATATAGCAGACCCAGCAAACATTGTTCTAATGTATAAAAGTTATGAGAGTTACCCTAAATTCCATTGTCAGACCCTACATATACACAAAATTTCTCAAATAAATCTATCAAAGCGTTTCAGAGGAGTTTGTTAACAAACACTGTGACACTAGATTTTTTGTATTAAAAGAACTGAACTAAAAATTTAAATGTTGTGTCAAAACTATGTATAAACAAACAGAAGCCAGGCATAAGAAACAACTCCCCTGAACCAATCAATCAATTATAAACACATGTTATGCGTTTATCTGCTGTACAATTATTCTAGCCAATGAATATATTAATAAAATAATTTATTAAAATAAATAGGTTAACTATATTCAAATGTTGAAAATATTATATAAATATATATACAGTTAGTTACAATCAACTATACATAATAAAACTGTCAAATAGTGGTATTTTTCAAATCATATATTTTTATGGAATATAGTCTGTTTCCGATCATTTAGCTTCAGCCGTTCTAATCTTGCGATTTATACTAGAACTAGTAGAACTTGAACAGTACCTAACAATAAAATACTTGCAGCATAACTGCATAAAACTGCATCAGTAGTAAACAAGTGACAGATAATGTGTCGCAAGTGCCATTCGAACAGCCATCTCGTGAAATGTAAACAATTACTTATTACACTCACAGCTACCACTAGGACACGGACAGGATTTATATCGAAATCATCTTGTCAAAGCACGCATGGCGACTCCGACCTTAGCTATCAGCTTCTTTTGTTACCCCAGATAAGTAGAAAAACTAACCAAATGTTTTTATATTCTGGAGAAAATAAAAAAATAATAGATTCTGTTCGGAGATAATAGCGCATCAAGGCATGTAACTACTAAAACACAAAAATATTGGGCATTAACCTTTAAAAAGGAATACGTCTGCCGACAATCAAAATACATAAGTTATGTAGTTTTTAAATCAATAATCATTCAATCGCACTTACCTCAGTAAAATTTAGGCATTAAAGTGGCGTAATCGGCAACAAATTATCAAGAAATTCGCGTAATTTTCACGATAAATAAGGACTGAAAACAGAAAAAAGAGCCTACCTCACCGTTCGGGTGTCAATTTTAGACCTATGTTGCCATATATAAAAATCTATTTATTATAATGTTGTTCTGCTCGAACTAAAAGCTTGAACAAAAACAATTTCAGAAAATAGCAGCTACTATAATAGATCAACTTCTCGTCATAATATTTTTTGCTAATTTTTATAAGTAATAAGTTAGTTTTTAAGTTAAGCTAGACCAGCCACCATTTCTTGTCATCATTTTCTACGATTATTGTGAAACAAGTGCACAGATATTAGACAAGAAGCCTTTGTACATGAATTTACTAACAACTGTGTACTATTACATGTTTTTGTGTACAATAAAGAATAAAAGAAGAAGTCTCACTGCAGTTAGCCAATCCTACTTTTTCACAAATTAAAAACACTTAGTGCATTTATAACCCATCCACTTGAGATCTGTGAAATTTTCCAGTGACTGGAAAAATATTCTATAAAATATAAAAAAACAAAAAGACTCTTCTTAACATAATAATGTAAAAAAGTTACAAACTGAATTTTAAATTCGCATTAACACGTTCGCATGAGTAAGGAGTACGCATCTACACACAGCGCACTCGCAATTCAATTCACCTCGAGCACTCTGTATAAAAATGTTTCGTCGAATGACAAGGCGAATATCGAGCAAATAATGGGGCGAATAGTGTGCACGGGTATTTAAATTCTGTAAAAGGCATAAAATACTTATCTATATTTTTTTTTAAGAAATCGGAATGTATAGTCGCAGTTAGAATAGATCGGATTTCACTTAGTACAAATTATAGTGTGCCCTACTTCCTAGATCTAAATTGCTTACGGTTTAGGACAGTATAATCACGTATGTGATCCTTGTTGTGTCTATAATAGGTTAAAAGGTGGGCTAGACGGATACAAAGTAGCATTCCAACCAAGGTGACCTTAGTTTCGTTTGTGTTGGGACTACTTGGATGTAAACCACGCGTTAACACGTTAGCAACAGCGTTTTAGTTTACAACGGTTAGGAAAACTCGCCTTCCAAGCAATGACGTTGCATGTCATGTTTTACAAGGATTGATAAATTACGCTTAAGAGCCAAGGGCGTTGAAGGTCTTGGTTTATAAGCATCTGGTCGACCCTTAACTTTTCCAGAAAATTAAATTGTGTAACAAGCCTTTAAAACATTCAGGCGAGTGGAATGGCTAGGCGAATTACGAGCATGCGCTTACTGTTCTCCTCGCGTACATTGCACGCAAATGAGGCAAATGGTGAAGCACATTACAACTACGAATGTGTAATTGTGGTATAGTACACGGCAAATAAGTTGAACTATTTTTATGGTTACGCGCAGCCCCCCATTTTGAATTTGGTTGAGAACCTGTGTTCTCACGGGTAGAAAAAAAAAAGTAGGTAGTACAAATCTTAAAATCACTAATAAGTGCGATAAAACGTGCGCGAGTCGTGATGATATTTATAATTGATTTATACGGTATGTACCGTATTAATCAAGAAAAAAAAATCACTTATATAATTACAATACTTACATTAATAACTAGCTTTTGCCCGCGGCTTCGCCCGCGTGGTATTGGGGTTGGGGTTACCGGGATAAAAAGTAGCCTATGTCCTATTCCGGAGTGTATCCTATGCCTGTGCCAAATTTCATCCAGATCCGTCCAGCCGTTTTGGCGTGATTGAGTAACAAACATCCAAACTTCGTAACTTTCGCATTTATAATATTAGTAAGATAAATAATTATTATTTTAAGAAAATATTTAAAAATATATTGAATTTGTTATAATTGTAAATAAATGGAATAATAATTATTATAACGTACAACATAACAATTATACGTAATGTGCGCTATTCTGTGGAATTTTAGTACACTTTTTATTTTTAATTATTATCTTTTAAATCCTACATGATATATTTCTATTATATTTCTACATGATAAATTAATAATTTAAGGTTGTATACAATAATATAAATGAACATGGAACCGTTACTGTGCACATGGACACCCTTGCGTACTGCCTCACAGAGTACCCAGACAAGCACGTGTTATTTTAGATCATTCTTCCGCAAACAAAAAAATAATGTATTTATTAAAACGATATAAGCCCGCTTATATTTTTAAATTGATTTATGACCACATACAGCTCACAAGATAACAACTATGCAAAATATGTATAATATATAATTATTTTAAAAGGGGATTGACCAACTTGTATGGGACTTTGGCCATTTATAAACAAACAGTTCAGCTAATAATATATGTGTGATTTAATAGTTCAAATCAGTAAGAATTAAGATACACACTTAGTTTTGTATCAAGATTTTATATTTACATATTTTTTAACATTTTATTAAAATTGATTTGGGTGAGGTACAGTGTCCGTAGATGTGCCTGGTTCATCATAAATACAAGGTTCAGTCTCCAAGGAAGTGCCAGCGTCGTCAAGAATCAGAATCTATTACGAAAAGCCAAAGTAATCGCAATAAAACTTGGAAAAACAACACTCACAACGCAGAGAAATAAAACGAATAAACGTCATTTTGACAACACACATCATTTTTTTAAGTACTGTGTTGTCAATTAAAAATATTTATAATTATATCGATAAATAAGGAATTGACAATTGATTTTTTTAATCAATAATCGATTCCATATTTTGTTGTTCTTCTGGTACCTACAATAAACTCTTTGATTTATTATTCTAAGATCTTTAATCATTTATTTTAGAGTTAACTCATATTTTTTAATGAAATGATCATATGAAGTGCGTTAAATATAGTGGAGAGATTACCCTACCAAATCAATCTAAAATAAATCGATTTGAATTTTTGTTTATGCAGTTTTTGTTTGGCAACACTAAAGCTCATCAAAGTTCTAAAATCAAAACAAATACCAAAAAAATAAGATTTTTTACAGTGCTAATTGATACAAAGTTATTAGCATCAGACATTTGCTAAAATATAAATAAAGTTATTGATATATTAGATTTTTGTTGAGCAGCGTGTTTAAAAATGGCCAGAATTGGACAATTTCCTTTTAGTTATCATTAGAATTGTTTAATATAAAAATCATACTTAATCTGGGATATTGTATTGAATCTATATAATTCATATTAAAATAAAAAAAAAATATAATTCATTTTGTCTTTAGAATTATAACATAATTTTAAATATTAATAATTTTAGCTTGAATACAGTAATATAAATTAACATTGATTAGTTACTGTGCACGTGGAGACGTTTGCATACTGCCTCTCACAGAAAATCAGACAAGCACGTGTTGTTTTATATCATTCTTCCGCGAACACAATAAAATATTTATTTGTAGCTATTAAAACGGTACAAGCCCATCAAACACACTTATATTAACATTGAAATGTGAATACATAACAATGATAGGTATATGATTTGGGGCATTGTATGGAATTTTAGTATATAATTTATTTTAGTGTTTAATTGTCGTTAGAATGATTAAAATAATACATGATTTTTAATTAATACTTTAAGGTTGAATACTGTAACATAAATTAACAAGGAACAGTTACTTTGGATATAGACATCCTTGCATACTGCCTCTCATAGAATGCCAGACAAGCACATGTTGTTTTATATAATTTTTCCGAAAACATAAAACAAATATTTATTTGAATTTATAGTAGGAATCGACATACAATTACTTGAATCGATTGTCCATAAATATACCTTACTTGATTTAAAAATCATTCATTTTACATTGCATACTGCCTCTCATAGAAAACCAGACAAGCACGTGTTGTTTTATATAATTCTTCCACAAACACAAACAAAATATTTATTTGTACTTATTATAACGATATAAGTCCACTTAAATTAACATTCAATTATGAAAGCATAAAACTCACAAGTAAACATTAGGTACACAAAATGTGAATAATATATAATTTATTTTAATTATCATTAGAATTATTAAAATAATACATTAAAATAATTTAAGCTTGAATACAGTAAGAAGATAACAATTATATATGATTTGGGACATTTTATGAAATTTTAGTATATAACTTATTTCATAATGTTTAATTGTCGTTAGAATGATTAAAATAATATATGATTATAAACGAAATATAAATTAACATGGAGCAGTAATTCTGTTTCTGTGCACATGCACACCCTTGCATACTGCCTCTCACAGAACACCAGACAAGCACGTGTTATTTTATATGATTCTTCCGCAAAGACGAAAAAGAAATAGTTATTAAAGCGGTACAAAACCAGTTAAATTAACATTGAATTGCTAATACATGTAACTTACAAGATAACAATTATTATATCATTTTGGCTGTAGCCTAATTTAACATGTGGACAGACTTGCAAGCTACCTTTCACAGTATATCAGACAAGCACGTGTTATTTTATTTTCTCCGTAAACATATCGTTCAAGGATGGGAATAGATCTTTGGAGTAGGTACTGAGAATTCAGCTTTGTCACCAGCTCGAGGTGTTTGTGGTGCAAATACATTGTGACACCAGCTCTGATGGTGTGTATTTGTCCGGCTTAGATGTCTTTTTTTCTCTAATTACTTTTTCTCGTTGATTATCTTAATATTGATTAGCTCATTTATTTTTTGGACATTTGGACAATTATACAGTATACTTACTTATTACTGCAATGAATCGTAGTTCTGTTCTATTCTTTTAGCAAGTATATTTATATTTTGTTTACTATAGTATTTTTCAGTCCTTACATAATGTAGTTATACCTCGTTTATAATTGTGACTCATTCAAGAAATCTAATAAATTATTCTGATATTGTATCCCGATATATATAGTAGTCTCACTATAGAAATAATCTTGAAGAAACTTAGCTTATAAAAGTCATTTCTACATTATTTTTATACTATCGACCCGCCCCAGCTTCGCAAGGGTACTGATATTGAATATATTTATGCATGTATTATGCACATAAACTTTCCTTTTTAATCATTCTATCTATTAAAAAAAAAACACATCAAAATCCGTTGCGTAGTTTTCAAGATTTAGGCATACATAGGAACAGACGACTTTGTTTTATACTATGTAATGATATATTTATATAGTAGTCTCACTATAGAAATAATCTTGAAGAAACTTAGCTAATAAAAGTTATTTCTACTTTATTTTCATAATTTTTTTTTATAAAACTTTTTATTTCTAAGCTGTATAATAACTGTGTCGTGGCTTAAAGCAGTAAAACACCTAAAAAAAACGCGGTAAAATTTTTGGCTGAATGTTGGTAACCGGCGTATGGAGTATGGATCGATTCACGAATTGTAAAGTAATTTTGTCCTTTTCTGGCTCACGTCAGTAGAGTTGTTGTCCTTTTCAATAACGGGATGGACGCCATTGACCCCTTTGGATTACTATCTTCTGATTGGTTGATGACTGTAGAGGGGAGGAATTCTGTGCAAAAAAAACCGCGTCTCTCAGCAGGTAGCCAACCTAACAACTATTTCGCGCCGACTCATCACGCATTTCCCTTCGTTCTTCTGCATTTGGCATTCGGAGTTAAAGGTCGCGTGTGGACCTTAGGTTTAAGTTTATTATTAATTTTAGCCTAAACATAAGTCATCATGGCCAATAACGACAACTTTGCACAAGACGTTACTGATAATCAACTAAATGGAAATGCAGAAAATGGTGGCGGAGATACACAAGAACACAACAGTGCCGAAGCCCCTGGACGCGATGATGACAGGTAAAGTTGGTTTTGTTTTATACATTGTGAGCATTTTGTAATTTCTTTGTTCTATGCGGAATCATATTTTAATCGTTAAGACTTTCACGGATAATCATTCTCGTAATTTTTGCAGTTTTATCTGCGCCCGCCATAATGGCGGCGTTCTGCCATTATCTTGATCGGCATAACGCTTAATCTACTTTAATCGTTTAGATCTATTCAAAATTTCACGTTTTCACCTTTACAGTGCGTTCTCGACGAATTAAGTTCAGACCCTGAAGTCTTAGTTTTTATTTCAGAACATTTCCAGGCTTATTTGTAAAATTTAGATTATCTCCGAGCCGCATGAAGTAAAATGGCGTCTTAATTGCGCGTCTCTTTTGCACCCGACACCGGCTCGGTTCATTTATCGATTTTTTCTTTTGGTTCTTTGTTAGCTATTTGTGGTTCGTGTCGTGAATGCCGGTGTTGAGCGGTTCCAAAGCTAGCAGTAAAGCGTACGTAGGTAGTTGCAAGATTTTAAATCGGTAGCGCAGAGTGCGTCGGTGAGGGGTCGTCGCCCTCGCGGCGCGGCGCGTTGGTCAGTTTGGGGCGCTACTAACGCTGTGTCTCTCTGCAGGTGTGAGCCTGCGCCGCCGCCGCAGCTGCCGCCGAAGGACGTCATGGTATATATCCGCTGGGCTCACACTAAAGTAAAACTATGACCAAACTGACTAGTTGTATCGGCCACTTAACTTTGGGCCTGGATCACCTTTGCCAATTTCAAATCTTGCGATATGATTGTAACATCTTGTTTCATATTTCGTTGTCCTGATTGAAAATGTAAATTTCCAGACTTTACTTTTGTAACTTACAGGTTGTCAATTTGATTTGCTGCAGTGCTTGGAGTTTGTTTTGAAAAAATAGTAGCTGTAAAGTACTGTAAACAAGTACTGCATAGTGTTAATAAATAAATTGTAATTTTTAAGTCAGTTTCTAAATCGAGACACAAGTCTGAATTGTCTATTTCTTCATGTTTTAATCTCTTACTTTACAATGTCCACAGAAAACTTTTTGTTGGAGGCCTGAGCTGGGAGACCACAGATAGTAAGTGTAGTTATGTTGTTATTTTTCCTGTAGTATGTACCAGTGTGGTACTATTTATAAGTAGTCTTATCATCGACTGGTGTAACTGCTTGGAGCACAATCGTCCACTGCTAAATTATAAACAAATAAGTTTAGCATAGGTCACACATTTGAGCCAATTATTATTTATATTTATGAAGCTTAGTTTGTATTGTATGTGCCATATAATGCAAGCTAAACTCCAGACATTATGATCTGTACTTAATTTAGTTGGTGGTGAACGATTGGCTTTAACTTGTTTTATCATGATGACTCAATTCAGTTCTGCTTCTGACTAAGCATTGAAGAAAACTTATACCCACATTTCTGAGATATTACATAATTAATGTTTTCTTAGGTATTTAAACAATTCATGTTCAATAATTCATTCATTAATTTTACAGAGGAACTACGTGATCACTTCAGCGCATATGGCGAGATTGAAAGCATCAATGTCAAGACTGACCCAAACACTGGCCGATCTAGAGGATTTGCCTTCATTGTTTTCAAGGCGCCAGATTCCATAGACAAAGTAATGGCTGCCGGAGAGCACACAATTAACAACAAAAAAGTGGATCCCAAGAAGGCAAAGGCAAGGCATGGAAAGATATTTGTTGGCGGGCTCAGCAGTGAGATATCTGACGATGAAATCAAAAATTTCTTCAGCAATTTTGGAACTGTAAGTTTAATTAGCTTTCTTCAAAACATTTATTATTTATTATGTGATGACAAATCCGGATTTGGTGAGATAATTTCTTCTTGACATTTACTGAAGAGGAATCCGGGCCACTGATAAAAATCAAAACACTAATATAATTCTTTTAACAATTTTAGAAATGTAGTGTATAATTTTTTACTTTTTACAGATCATCGAAGTTGAGATGCCTTTTGACAAAACTAAGAACCAGAGGAAGGGATTCTGCTTCATAACATTCGAGTCTGAGCAGGTGGTCAATGAATTACTCAAGACACCTAAACAGACAATTGCTGGCAAGGAGGTCAGTATGCACTACAAGGTTTCCCTCGCAGTCAGTAAGTGAGGTCACATGCACAGTAGATAAGGAGCATTGTTGTCTGCAGGTGGACGTGAAGCGCGCGACTCCCAAGCCGGACGGGCCCGGGGGCATGGGCGGGCGCGGCGGGCGCGGGGGCCGGGGGCTGCGCGGCGGCCGCGGCCGCGGCGGCTACGGCGGCCAGGGCGCCTGGGGCAACGGGGGCTACGGCGGCTATGGCTACGGACAGGGAGGCTACGGCGGCGGCTACGACGGATACGGCTACGGCGGCTACGGATACGACGGCTACGGGGGCTACGGCGGTTACGATTACTCCGGATACCCCAATTACGGTAAACGCGGCAAGCAGTACTAGTATAGTGGCGAGCCCCCGCTAGCCCGCTCACCGACACATTACCTCGACTGATGTTACCTGATCCTAGGATACGATGTGAACGTAGTAGAGTAAGGCGCTAGGTTAGCGTTGCGAGCGAGGCGCGACTCCGTCCTCGAGATATGCCTATTTACATTATAGTGAACGTTTATTTTACGAGGAGATCGACATCACGCGAAGCTTAGGTATTTAATTTAGTGTGTAGGAAAATATTTATTTTTCTATATATTTAATGTTCTATCGAGATAATGTGTAGTGAATGTTGTCGAGGCGACAGTGTATAATCTGAATATAATCGCAGCTCTGTCTAAATTTTGAAAAACTAGGATTAATCATCTCATATAACTTTGCTAAAATCATATTAAGTTGCATATTTTGTTTATTTCCACGAGGAGCCGCTTCGCGTACTCTCGTGCGTAGATCGTAGTGCAGTTGCCCATTCGGCTATCGCTCTTTATCATTGTTTCAACGGGTATAAACTATATTCTGTACATATGTATGTTACCTGCCTTATGTTTATAAGCGTTCGTTTGTAATACCACTTTTGACATATGTAGCAATGTTGCTCGAGTTTGTTTTACTTTTTTTTGGTAATAATTTTACCTTTGGACGCTCTCGCCACATGCTACATCTGGGAAATGGGGTAAATATGGAGAGACATTGTGAAAGTGATAAAGATATGATGAAGCTTTTGAATAAAGCACTGTTACAAAAATTCTCAATGTGTTTCCATATGTAACCCTAGTCCACTTCCCTGCCCTTTCTGACTCACCACATGCTTCATACTTCACTTTTCAAAATCTTTTACTAATTGCATGGATACTTAACTACATCAAGTCTTCTACTTTGGAACTAACTGTGAGGGTTGAGAAATTTCAATAATACTAAGTATTACGTGAAGACATAATAATAACAAGAGTTATTTCTAAATGCCCCTCCAGAAAATTAACAATGTGATAGTATAAAGTTTTCATGAATTATTCGCGTCGCGGTGATTGTGCACGCGTCGCCTCACAACACTCGCACTACGAGACATGTCTCTAGTGCCGAGGGCCCCTCCGGGTAGATCTTAAATCGTCTCGTTTAATTAGCTAGACATAATACTTAGCGTATGTATCTACGTCTCTTAGGAAGGAAATAATAGCCTTTATCTGACTATATCCTCTACTTGTTATAATATTGAATGTTGCTGCGGACGTTTCCGATTTGGCGAGTAACGGCGGCCAGCAACACGAATCGGTATCCATGTCCCTCCCCCCGGCCCACAAATGTAGCGCGAGACGATTTACGAGCTACCCTGCCGCCTGTCGCGGCCGGCCTCCCCGGCGGGGCGGCCGGCCGAGCGAACAATAACTAGCATACGTCGAGCAGTCTCCGCGCCGGGCTGGGCGCGCGGCGCCGCGCCGGGCGCAGCGGCGGCCGACTAATGTGTTTGTGTTGCGGGCAGACTACGGCGGGTACGGAGGGTACGAGGGCGGGTACGGCGCGCGCGCGGCTCCGCGCGGCAAAGGTACTGACTCCGCCACTAAGCGCTGCCTCCAGGCTCTTGCGAGCGACGCAGCGTGCGAGCTGACAGTGGCGGGCCGCTTGTGGACGTAGACGACCACTGAACGATGGTTTTAGGGCTCGTGAATACCGTGCCAAGTCACAAGCGACCTTAAAATCCAATACTAGGTCGTCAGGTAGCCTTGCCGAGGCTAGCACTTGTTCAAACGACTGTCTTCCAAATTCTTCCACTGTCACCTCGTCGCAGTTAAACTCTGAACTTATGTGATGCATTAGAGTTCAATTGTCAACTGGTTTGGTTCCGAGTTTTAAATAGAGTGCAAGAGCGTGGAGGAAGCATTACCTAGCTCTTGCGTGCGGCTGGTCCGGCCGCGCGCTGTAGTGTAGTGTGACGTATGTGTGTCGTGAGGCCGGGGGACGCCGGCGCGGGGACTGCGCTGGCGGCTCGCATGACACTTAACTCGCTATGTTTTGCTTACTAAGAGTTAGCTAAGTAACAAAACTGATGGACGGAACCTTAATTCATTAATAACCTTGTTCATACATCACTGGCAAAATTAACTTACGTTTTGGCCTATTAACCACCTCCGAACGAGTGTCGGTTAGGTACCTAATATAATGTTTGCCCTTATTGAAAGTTTCGGTAAATACTAGCTACCTATCCAGATACTGAAACAGGCCTTTAGTAACGTCGATTGGCTATCCAGAGGTGCATCCGCTCTATCGTAGTTATCTAAAAATAGGCCCGTGTAGGTGTCGTGCGACCGAGGCGCCTCACGTGTACTGTTGCGTCCACCTTAGTGTTTGTGTTAATGTAATATTAATTGATTATTTAACTATTAATAAAGTATTGTCGTGTTTGTGTCATTGCATGGGATTTAATTAAATAGTGGTAATAAATAATGAGATTTTGTTCCCTACCCAACAGCTTGACATATGATCTAGAACCAAATAAATAGAGTTTAGCGTTACAAACAGGTGACGTTACAGCCGGGTACCAAGGTGGCAAGCAGCGCGGCGGCGGCGGAGGCGGCGGCCGCGCCAACCAGAGGCACCAGCCTTACTAACTGTACCTGCCGATAGTCATCTCAGTCCAATAGTGAGGTGAGACGCTACAGCTGACCATTATTGTAAAAATTTACTTTCTGTGATAAGAACATATTTATTTCGAATATCTAGGAAACCATACAGTAAAACGATGTTTCTTATTGTGATTTTTAATAAAATTGTAATATTTTTTCTGTACTAGTTTAAAAGCTAAATAGCGTTAGTAAACCGTAGCTTGTTGTCCGCAGGTTAAGTCACCGGTCATGAGTGTCCCCCGCGCTTCTCCCTCGCCGCGCTGGGGGCACGTCATTTCATTCCACATAATTAATTTAAGGAAGTAATTGATAACATTTTAAGAAGATTTTTTAAGGGTAAAATACTGTCAGTTGCGATAAAGCCGCGTTCGTACGGCTCTAGCGTAAATTTATTATAATATAGTATGGATTATAGATTCACTGAGTATTATTGCAGATTGATTAGATTCATTTATGGCATTTGTCTCGAAATTTTACCTTACGTACTGAACATTATAGAAATAACGAGTAAATAATATAATTACAGAGCTTATAAATTTGTAACAATGTCCCTGTACGCCGGCGAGTCGTGTTGAGACGTGTTGCGTGTGAGTGGAGCGCGTAGACCGCGCGTGTGTGTGTGTGTGTACGTGTCGTAGAGTCGCCTTCATCTGTCACTGTCAGTTGTTGATCTGGATCTCATTGCAGAAATGTAGTTTTGTACTTTAATTTGGTAAAGGATCGAGCAATCAGAATCATGTATTTTATACAAATTAGATGTTTCTTCCATTGATTAGGGATGAAATTAAATTTTTAGACTAAGTAATCGGTCATGAACAAACTGGAGATATACCAAGTTGTGTATGTCAGAATAAAACAAATGTGTAAATAAAATATTGACTTTTTGTCTGTGTTTATATCACTGAGCGTTTCATCCGCTATATGCACGCCTGCTGCGTGCGAGGACCAGGACATGGTGTTGAGACATTAATGTTGATATCTTTAGAAGTACATCTAATGATACAATTTTCTGTCATGTAATCATCACAAGAAATTTGCTACTGGTTATTCGAACCGATTGCAAGATAAAAATAATATTATAACATCAAATGGGTCTAAACCACTTGACTGGAGTTAATTTTATTGTAGTTTCCTATTTTACTGCTTTAAAAAAATAAAAAGTAGATACTTGATAAAACATGAAAGTCACGTCCAATTGCCAACAAATTAATTTCATAAGATTAATACATACTGAGGGATGCGCTTAACAAAAAAACAATTTCATTGACATGTGTAGCGTCATAGCCTCACGGCTAAGTATTAGTAAAAATGTTTACTGCCGAGAAATGTGCTTAAGTCATTATAAGAATGACAATTGATTCATTGGTTATCTACCTCGGCATCATAACGTGCGATGGAGTGAGTATATTCCCAGTGTGCTTCCCACATGGATTGTCACCACATGGTAATAGAGTTGGGCCAACGCTGCGTTAGGACCTGCGTTAGCACCCGTCACGTTGTGGCGTGCAGCGGTCCCCGTAGCGGGACCCGAATCGAATTTCACTTGCGCAGTGTCCCTGGTTCAACTTGAACGTGCCGCAGCCGTGTGGCTGCCGCGCCCCTCGCCAGCTATTGGAACACAAGGGCCAAACGCTACGTAAAGCGGTAACTCGCGCGGTCCCATTCATCCGACCGGGCTTACCGCGCGGGGTCCGACGCAGGTTGCCACGCCCTTTTTGCTACGTACAGTTCTACTACGATATGACTACATGCACACTTAGTTGAACTAGCGACACTGCAGGTAGTAATCCGGTTTTCGCTACGGGGATCGCCGCAAATGGCACACATGACGAGCCCGCGCAGGCTCCCTCCCGCTTACGCAGCGTTGGCCCTTGTAACCGGCGTGCCTAGAATATTTTCTCTATTCACCAATGACCTCGGGGGCGTTCCAAGTAATACGTAACGCGTTTTGGGGGGGAGGGGGTGTCTCGTAAAACGTTACGATGCGTTACAGGGACGGGGGGGGGTCTTTCTTACTACACGTTACGTAACATTGTTTTTTTTTTTAATAAAAAAATAGGGAATCGAAACTACCAAATTGGCAACCCTTTTCATTTACGTGGTAGGTGCTTTTCATTTAGAAATCCCTCGATTGTGTTAGGTCGTCGACAACGGCTAAAATATAGCTGAAAAAAAAACGTTTAGGTAAAAATGGTCACTTGAGTGTTACGTAACGTTTAAAAAGGGGTAGGGGAGGGGGTACAGAAAAACGTTATGGTGCGTTACAGGGGGGAGGGTCAAAAATCTTCAAAAATTGCGTTACGTAATACTTGAACGCTCCCCTAGGTAGGATTTGCGTTCCTATGAACGTGCACAACTGACAGTTTCGATTCAACTGCTGGTTCAAACCCAAGGAAAATCGCTAAGCAGGAGACCACAATATGGAGCAAATTCAAGTGCCAGCAGCGGAACCTACCTACTGAACCGAACGTCGCCCCCAGTTCGAATCTGCCAATAGCCGAGTAGGTACTTGGCTCATCTCCACCTCAGTCCAGGGGGCTACAGTCACATTCACATAACGAAATTCGAAACTCCAAATGTATGGAACTGACATATGCCTTCGAAAAGTCACGTGGTCAAACGTTTTCGATTCGCTAATTGTTATTAGTTGTTTATACGTCAAATTGGACGTTTTAATTCGATAATCATAGCCAAGAAGTTGTTATTTTATCGAACCAACACTTCGACTTATCGATATGTTAGTCGATGTCACTTTGTCTACCATTTTGTGGTCGACATCGTTAAGGCGAAATCGAACTTAGAAATGGATTCGACACGGAGCGATTGCCACTTGTCTAGGGCCCCAGTTGTGGATACGAACCATTCTCTGATGAGTGCTGACCGGTAACTGAGCTTTACAGCCGCTCATAAGACTTCTCCGCTACTCAACGCCTAATATTGCTGCATCATGATAACTGCCAAGAAATAGGTACGTGAAATATAAGTTAACGAAAATAACGATCATGAACATCATTCAATTTATTTCTGATAATAAAATCCATAAAATTACATATTCAAGTTAAAAAAAGCTTTTAAAAATATTGAAAGAAGTCAAACATTACACTAATATAATAAAGAGGTAGGTAGGTAGTAGTTTTTTGTTTGTAGGAGGTAATCTCTGGAACTACTGGTCCGATTGGAAAAATTTTAGCAACAATTTCTATTGTTAAAATTCGTGAGTGACACTGACAAAAGGTAGTATTTTATAAAAGTATAGGTAGTAGAAATAAAATAATAAACATACATTTCAATTATAAGCACTTGTTAACTATACATATGATCCGCTGGTGTGCATCCACCTCATTAGCGTTGGCGAGTCCCATAATGCCGGCCATTCGGGCTGCCATAATGTCGGGACTAACTCTTGTACTGAAATGGAATGATTCTACCACTTGTATTCTGTACCTACTATTTTTAGGTACCCATCCTGAAACTTATGTACCTCTATGGTATAAACAGAATGACACGAAAACTAGGTATGGCCCCGCCATTATCACGAGTAACTAATTTCATCATTCTGATCAAACTAGTAGGTATTTAGTATTTTTTGAAACTTAGGGATCCTTCCAAAGTCCCGGCGGCATACCTGTATATTTTTTTCACAATTTAACCATAATCTAGTAATAAGAGCACTTGCGGAGGGAGTATTTCAAAAAGAATGGAAATATGCGAACTTGACGCACTACATTGAGGGTCATGTTGAAAACTGTCCAATCTCTATTCTCTCCACTATGTCGGTCAAACTTGAGATAGATACCTATGTGCCTACCTATATTACCTGTTGCTCCACTCCGTTATACCGCAGCAATACGGGTTTGTGAAGCAGCGATTTATCACCACGAACCTGTTATCCTTCTTTGGCTTCCTGTTTAATAGCATCGACAAGTGGATGCAGAGTACTCAAATTTCTGCACATCTTTTCAGAAGGTGGATTATCAAATTTTGCTTGTACAACAAACACCACCTTAGTAGCATCTGGTGTTCCCCAAGCCTCCATTCTTGGGCCTCCATTATTCTTAAAATATTTGTGAACGACGTAGGCAGTTGCTTTCTTAATGTAAAGTATTTATTATACGCCGATGATCTTAAGATCTACAAATCTGAGAAATGTCAATGACTGCATTCTCCTCTAATAAGATCTGGATAGACTTTCAACATGCGACCTGTTGAGCGTTAAAATTAATGACATCTATAAGAAAAGTCTTGCGAATCTACAGATTATTATTACAGTAGGTAACTTCTAAACTTTTCGCTAGATAGCAGTAGTATAGCAATAGGTATCTTCAAAAATCAACAGTAAGGTGACGGAGATATTAGGTAGAAGTTTTTATTATTTACAAAATGATTTTTATATATTCCACGCCTGAATAATTTAACGAGCACAAATACTTCAACAAAAAGTTGCAGTTGAATTTCGCGCAGGCGCGAAGTGGTAGTAGCTCGTGTAACCTAAGGCTAAGGTACAGTACCTACGGCCGTCGGATCTTGGAGTCTAAAGTAAGGCTTTACGCTTGTGCCCTCATACAAAAATAAAGGTTTTAAAAAATAAATGCTAATAACAGTTTTTAACAGCAATAACAACTGCAAATTGAATTTATTTGTTTAAACTAGGTATAATTATTTTTTTATGAGCACACAAGCGCTAAAATTAGCTGAGCTTAATTTTGGACTCTCCTAAATCGGCCGTACCTACTGTAGGAACACGCTTGTGCGATACGACTAGATAAAGAAAGCGATACTCATGGAAATATTTATTCCTCGACAGCACAATATATCGTCGAAACCTTTTTTGACAGAAAACATTGTGTGTTATAGATATCTCTGTGCATAGGAAGTTGCATTGATGGCAGATATTTATCCTCATACGAGTTTTTTTTTTTAATTTAGCTGCCAATAGATCGTTGGTAAGTCTTCCCGTAATCATACAAACCACTGTTTTCAGATACTTTTTTTAAGGTAGGTATAGGGTTGCCAGGCCATAAAATGCAAAGGCCGGACTGCGCACTATATAAGGCCGGACATTTTGTCCTAAAAGTCGGCCATGTTTTTTTATTGTCAAACATAATGTTCTTACAGCTGGGCTGTTGATAAAAGTATTTATACGTGATGTAAAGTGAGGATGAAATCGAAGATGGAGCGTGCGATGCGCGGGCCGGAACACAGTTTGCTCTCCGCTCGCCCTTGTCCGCTCGGGTCGGGCGCTCGTCCGCCCATCGTTGTACGAATCGCCACTTTGACAAAAAGCCTGACAAAAGCCGGACAGGCCGAACACGTACATATTTGGCCGGACGCGACCGCAAAAAGCCAAACATGTCCGGCTAAAGCCGGACATCTGGCAAGCCTAGGTAGGTAGTATAGGAAATCATTCAATGGGTTCATGTGGTCTGGATGGAGTGCGAGGGTCTGCCACAGCGACCTTGCTTCACCACGAGAATAAACTATTATTTGGAGAAGTATTGATTTTAACAACGGCGATTGACCGAGGTTGTGCCCACGTGTGTACTAGGCATTACGTTTCACGTTCCTTTATCTATAGGTATATATAAAAGGAGAAACTGACTGACTGACATATCAACGCACAGCCGAAACTACTGGGACTGGGAGTGAAATTTCTCACAAGGTTTGCTTTTATGACGTAGGCGAACACTAAGAAAATATTTTCCAAAATTCACCCCATAAAGGGGTGAAACGCGTGTACAAAGTTTGTGCGAAAACTTATTTCCACGCGGGCGAAGCCGCTGGCAGAAAGCTGGTTTACAACTAAATAATAACGCTATGTACGAAATCAGTCGCTATCTACCTACAAAATACCTACTATATTATACCTAATCAGAATGATTAAATTCTTAGTTTTCGAATAGGTACAAGTATGGCGTCTTTATTATTATAATTATACTCACGTTCATAATGGTGGGGGCATTGGTAACGTGGAATTACGTTTCTGCCGTGTTAAGTACAAAAACAGGATAGGTAAGTACAAAACAGTACCTACCTAAAAATTATACAATGGTAGGTACAATATTCCAAGTGGGGACCTACCTACAAGAGTAGGTCCCGCTGTTATGAATTGTCTGTCTGCAGTGGCGTGCCTAGGGTTTCAATATAAGGCAAGCCCAAAACATTTAAACCAATTTCAAAAAAAGAAAGTTCAGTTTTGGACTGAGTATGTAAGTACCTACGTAAGGATCATCGCAATTTTCTCATAAACTACTGGTTAGATACAATAAATTAAAAGTGAATTCATCCATCTTCTGTCCTATTTTGTCTTCAATTTCACTCACTGAAGGCATGCTAGTACTAGATTGAATATAATAAACATATCAGCAATTGCATACCTCCGGTAGCTTTGAAAAAAGCCATTGGTTTGGTTCATTGCTTGAGGAAACAAAGTTATGATAAGTAAATGCTTGCTTCCTAACAGGACTAACAGGTTACAGACAAAAAAAAAAAACAAAACAGAAAGTTTCAAAACAAAAGAAAAAAAATAGCTACATAGAATATAAAAAGGAATTTAAATAAATTATTTATATTCCAATTGTAATCGTCTATCTTTCTGAAATGATTAAATTACATTACAGCCGGAATAGTTAAAACAAGATACACTAACTTTAACAATTCGGAAAAGGCATCTTCGAGGTTATTCTCATGAATAAAATCAATTAATTCCAAAACATTACGATCTTTTAGATCAGGACTAGAATACAGGCAAATCAATTAACTTTTTATTGTTTTTTTGTCGAAATAGTTTGATTAAATGTCAAATAATGAATCTAATCCCTCTGTAGGAAAATGTGATTAATTTATATATACACTGATCTATTAAATTTTCGTTTATGCGATTTACTAGACTGTGAAATACACAGATTAGGAATCGTTATTAATGAAGAAATTAACTGTTTTTTTCTGAGCAAAGTTTAAAGATTTTACCTTATCTTCGCCAATCAAAACTTGAACGCATTTTAAATCCTCACAAGGTACAATTATCTCCATTGTTGTAGGTAAGTCACCAAAACAGTTAAGATACATATAACACTGGGAAAATCTAAGAAAACACACGAAAAACAACAAAACTTTTACCACTCAAAATAAAACTGAAGTTAGTTGCACTCGAGTGTCAAAAACTATTTACGCAAAGTTCCAGTGTTGTCATTTATGCCAAAAATTTAACAAAAACAAAAAGTATATTTAGCTAGATGTCGCATTTTTTTATTTTTAAATTAACGCTTGAATATTTAATTTCGTTATTTTAAAAAGCCGCTAGTTTTTACTGTTGCTAAATCTTTAAAAAAGTCTCCAAACTCGTTAAAAGTCTCCAAGATCTCACAACGTTGCTAAAATGGCAACATTATAGATATGGCAAGTTGACAAGGTCACGCATACGCGTATAACTTCATGCGCAAGCCCGGCTTAAATCTTCTATACTAGACGCAAAACGTCCTAAGTACTTATACGGCGCATCGCTATGAGTGCGAAAGTGACAGTACAGACATTACAATAGTATTTGAAAGCCCGGTAAAAGCCGGTAAGTGTAAGCGAGATAGTTATATCATCATCTACATCTACGCGAGTGTTTGCGAAACTCTGCGCGCGACCAATCACGATGTTAGTTTAGTGCAGCATAAGTAGATTCTTTGTGTTATTTTGATAAGAATTAAGCGCGCGAACTTTTAAATAGTTCGGGTTTGATATTAATTCTTATCGGGCATTTTAGTAAGGCAAGCCGGGCTTTTGGGCTTGTATGAAGGGACCGCCACTGTCTGTCTGCTCGGGTACAGCTTTCGTCAGGCTACAATTGCGTGAGCAAATTGGTCGCGTGTCCGGCCTGTCACTTTTTGTTAGGCTTGAAAATATAACTATTTTTCATTACCTACTCATACTCTGAAAGTAGGTGTAAAGTTGCCTGCGGACAGGGTTGGAAGAAGTACTTTTACTCCCTAGGGAGTTTTACTTTACAACTGACAGTTGTTTTTTTAATATTTAGACAGCAAATATTAAAAAAAAAACTAGTTCTATTTTGACATTTCTATTGAACCGTGATCCGATTTTTTATACTGCCAGTACAATTAAAATGAGATAGAGATTAATTTACTTTCAACTATTTCATTAAAAGTAATATAATATTTGAGAAAAATGTTGACCTGCCCAATTTTTACAATGATAAAATGAAAAATATTGACTGAATAGCCAGACGACGACTAAAAAAAAGAATGGCGGGTAAAGTCTCTCTATAATCTGTGGCCGATTTGGTCTTTCTTGATTTTTTTTTCGAGGTGTAGAGTTTTGTTTACATTTTGCTAAATCTCTGTTGTAAGAAATTTGTATTAACACGCTAAGTTCATCAGCTTCAGTTATAAATTTAACGCAAGATTCTTTGAGGAGAAAACCGCTTACCGCCTAAATCAAAAGAACTATACCTACCTAAAAACATACGAAGACATTTGACGACGATTCAGGTTTTTATTATTATTTTTATTTTCCTCGTATTCGTAATGAAAAACACAGTGTTTACCTCGGGTTAAAGAGTTATTTAGTCTAACCCTAACCTAAATCTATCTGAGTCGGGGTGCCCTAAATTTTGTCTGGGTGGTTTAAAAAAAATTAAGGCTAAACTGTACAATACTGTGCAATACTACAGAAAACTTTCCGTGCACAAATATTTATATACAATGTTGAACGCTACCGGGCAAT